>CM053612.1:94648119-94666536 GCA_028646535.1 Procyon lotor | reverse complement strand
CTCTTCCCTGGCTATGCCCCCGGGAGCATCCTGTTTCATTCCACCGTGTCCGCCGTACGGCCGAGCATGGCAGACGCCGCCCGGCCGGCCACGCCGTCCTGAGCCCGGGGCCCCAGCTCTCGGGAGACACGAGCCCGGGGCCGGAAAGAAGACGAGGCGCAACCTCACACGCGCAACCGTCACAGTCAAGGCTCCGCGTTCTCCTGAGCCAGGGGGTTGGCAAACTGCATACAGCCTGTGCTTTTGGAAACACGGTTTTCCTGGAACACGGCTGGACCCGCTCGTCTACAGACCGTGGCCACCTGTGGCCTACCGTGGCAGGCGGGGTAGCCGGGACCCAGAGCACTGGGCTTGCCGAGCCGGACGCACGCACGGTCCACGGGGAAGGGCGGCCGGGCGCTCAGGGTGTGGTCCTTCCCATTCTCTCATTCTGCTTCATCCCGTTGGCGTATGTTCGGCGCTCACCACGTGTCTCCGAGGTCCCGAGCACCGGACTCAGTCGTGGGCTGAGGTAGGCACGATGCACGGTCTGATGGAGTTTAGTCTGCGGGGCAAAGGGACGTTCCCCAAACGGCTTTACTTCCCAAGAGCTAGCAGAGCAAGCAGTGGCGATTTACGGAGGCTTGGGGTGGGATGCAGGGGCGGCTTCCAGAACTTAAGTATGAAGGATGGATTTGAATTCACTGGTAGCGGGAGAGAAGGTTGGGTGGGGGAGGGCTTCCAGGAAGGAGTTAGAGACACGAAGAGAAGTTCTGTGGTGGAAAAGAGCAGAGGGAGGGCAGGACAAGGAAGGCACGAGGGGTCTCCCGGAGTCGGGACTGCCCAGGGCTCGAGGCTGCGTTACGGATTCTGGACTCCGTGATGCCACGGAGCATCTTTGTCCACAGGGAACAGACTGGGGCTGCACAAGAGTCATCTGGCTGCCGCGGCAGGAACAGGGGGGACGTGGAGAGGACCAGGAGCCCAGGATAATAATTCAGATGAAAGATGACAGGAGCTTGGACCGGGACAGAGGCAGCGGCCCCCGAAGACATGGAGGGGTCTGAGAGAGGTCTAACACGTCAGATGGGCGAGTTGGTGTGGCTTCGCTGGGAGGCTGGGGGTGGACTGCTGAGAGCCACAGAGGCCTCCTAAATGGCTGCCGTGTGCAGCTGGGTGGGGGTCGTGCTGCTCCTCGAGCTCGGCCTGACCGGAGAACCAAGATGATGAGTTCGGTTGCAGACATGTTGAGTCTGAGGACACATGTCATCTCAAGGGAATTTTTCCGGTGGGCAACGGATTTCCTGGGTCCGTAGCTCCGAAGAGCCGAAGTTGGCAACGAGAACTTTCTGAGATCAAGACAGGAGGGGACCACTTATCACTCGAAAGTGACTCGGACCCTTTGCTTCGCAAAGTCCACAGGCTGAGTTTTCCCAAGCGTCACACCAGCAATGACACCTGGAAATGTGAAGTGAGAAGGCCAAGCAACCACTTTCTGCCGACTGTGATCTACTCATGTAAACAGAGGGAGGGAAAATAAAAATCAACGCTAGGGTCTCTAGCACATTTTACGAGTAATTGTCAGTTTCTCTCACTGAACCCTCAAAACCTCTGCGAGGATAAGAATGTCTAAAGCCTTCGTTTAGCCGGTCTCTGGCTAAAGCGGTTTTCAGATTTTGAGTCACACAAAAACCCCAGTGTGCATTAGCCTAAGACAGTTTAAATATAAACCCCATAGTAGGGAGAAAAAAAAAATACGCATCAATGCCTCCAACTCTCAATGGCCATTTTGTCTCCAGCATCTCTAGAACCTTCTGTGCAGAACAGAATAAAATTCGTTTTGTCCTCGGGCTGGCGGATGGCCGTTGCCATGGCTGAGTTCATAACAGCCCAGTGATTCGCCCCGAGTCGTCTGTGATCCTGGCTGCAGGAACAAGGGCTCACATTCTTTCCCAGGGAAAGAGAGAGAAAGAGAGAGGGGTGGGAACACAGGCAGGCACTCTCTGGCTCGCTCTCACACACCACCCCATGCCCTCTGAACACCGCCTTCCTCGCTACTTTACTGATCTCCAACGAGCCCAAAACTTAAGAAGGAAAGAAACCAACCAACGTTTGCAGCTTTGAAACAACAGGCACCAGGGAAATAGAGGCAGACAGAACCTACGCCCGAGGCCTCCCTCCTGGATTCTGAAGGACACGAAGCAGCGGCTCCCCGCGGGGGTGACTGTGCCCCCCAGGGGACATCGGGTGCTGCCGGGCCTCGTGAGTGCAGGCCAGGGACGGTACTCGACACCCGCACCGCGATCGTGGTACCGAGGTGGAAAAACCCAGAAAGTGTAAGCACAAAAGGGGACATCCGGGGGGCTGGTGGCAGTGAGTGAGGACCCTTTCCATCATTACAACTGGGAGTCCGCTACTGGTGTGTCGTAGGGAGAAGCCAGGGACGGCGCCGGTCACCCCACAGGGTACTGCAGTGCCCTCGCACCACACGCAGGGACACACGTGCGCGAGGGATGCCGGGACACAGAATGTCAAGAGGGCCCTCAGGTGACACGGGCCTTTCATTATTGCACAATACAAGTATATAAGACTCAACTCTCTGTGTCCATAAGGACTGATTACTTTCCATACACCGTGTGGCCGTTTTCAAGCCGCAAAGGCAGAGCTGAGGAGTTGCGCACCGATATTTGCCACCTGGTCCCTTACGGGAAAAGTTTGCAGAGCCCGGTTAGGCAGCAGTCCTTCTCCAACTCCACCGTGTGTAGAAATTCCCAGGGGAGCTCGTTAAAAATGCAGATTCTGTTTAGGCAGGTGGAGGGGGTGCACTTCTCACCTGCCCCCAGATCATTCTATTCTGCCGGCCCCACAGGCCACAAAAGGGAAACGGGGCGGAGGCCGTGGCCTGGGCTGTCCTGGGAGGCCCCGGGCTCTTTCAGGAGGTCTGCAAGGTTAAACTTCTTTTTAGAAATACCACTAAGATATTACTGGGTTTTTTTGTTTTTTGTTTTAGGATTCATTTATTTTTGAGAGAGAGAGAGAAGGCAAGCAAGCAGGGGGAGGGGCAGAGGGAGAGAGAGAATCCCAAACAGACTCAGTGCCGAGCGCGGAGCCTGATGTGGGGCTCGATCTCACGACCTGAGATCCTGATCGGAGCTGAAATCAACCAGACCGAGCTACCCAGGCGAGTTACTGTTTTTACTGTGCAGTGGCCCCGGGGACAGAGTAGAGCCCATCAGGCAGTGGCAGTGAAATGTGCTCAGCAGCCGGGCGTTCTTGTCTGGCACGCAACCCCCCGAGGATACCCGTACGGTTGCACAATCATTCACAGAGCCAGTCAAAGTCCAGTGGAGAGCGACAGATGTGAATAGAACAGATACCAAAAAAATGAATTTTGGTGTATTATCAAGGAGGAGTTTCACAAACATATGGAAAGGCCATTAAACCATTCCTCCATTGTCTACTACATATCTGCGAGAGAACAAGTTTTCATCACATACCTCAACCCAAACTAGTTATCCAAGCTGCCTGTGCATGACGGAGAGGCAGATAGGCGAACCCAGCTGTCTAACAGTCAGATGTCAAGAACACTGACAAAAATCTAAAACTGTACTATTCTTGTGACTGCAGTTTTATTTTGTTTTGAATAGTTATCTTTCCTAAACATGATGTTAACGTGTAATGGACTTGTTATTATTTATTTATTTATTTATTTATTTATTTATTTATTTTAAATTTTATTTATTTGACAGTGAGAAACACAGCGAGAGAGGGAACACAAGCAGAGGGAATGGGAGCGGGAGAAGCAGGCTCCCTGCAGAGCAGAGAGCCCGATGTGGGGCTCGATCCCAGGACTCTGGGATCATGACCTGAGCTGAAGGCAGCCGCTTAACGACTGAGCCACCCAGGCACCCCTGGATCTGTTATTATTTAATAATAAATTGGTTATAATTTTTAATGCAGAAAATATTTACAGATATAATCCACATCAGCAAACGGTTTTTGGGGTCTTCAGTTATTTTTGAGAGTGTGAGGGGGACCTAACACCCAAAAGCCCGTGAACCGCTGGTATAAGGCATGAAAAAGTCAGTGGACGGGGGGCTTCCTGATAAAGCGCTAAATGAGAAGTCACTTGAGTGACAGTTTGCTTCTCCATTCTCTCTCTCGACCTTCTTTAGACTCACTGACCTAAAAGTTTCACAATCTAACACAAAGAAAGCACTATTTTTAATGATGCAAGGGAAATGGCTTTTCAACAGATCCTTTTAAATTCTTGTTCTAAAATTTATTAAATAAGAAATTTTAAATAAGAAATTTTATATAAGAAAAATTTATATTTTTCTTATAAAATATAAGAAAGCATCCACTGAGGGGTGCCTCAGTGGCTCAGTCGTTAAGCGTCTGCCTTCGGCTCAGGTCACGATCCCAGGGTCCTGGGATCGAGCCCCGGATCACTTCTCCCTCTCCTATTCCCCCTGCTTGTGTTCCCTCTCTGTGTCTCTCTCTGCCACATAAATAAATAAAATCTAAAAACAAAGAGAAAGAAATTTTCATATCTGTGACACATTGTGAAACTTAAAAATAGATTAGCCTCTAACATTTGCAATACGATGTGAGCAGTACAGATAATTATCATCAAAGTAAGGACGTCTTTGCAAATTAAGAGTAAGCAAATTCAAGAAACAGACGCTTTTGGTGTCTTCCCCTTGCCTTCTGTGGGAACAGGCTCTGGTTTTCCTAAAGATCACCATGGGTGCGCTTGGCCTACTCAGACGGGGGTGTGGCGGGTCAGGGAGGCTGATGGCGAGTAGGGGAAGCCAGCTCTAAATTCAGATGACCGATCTTAAAAGCACAGAGCTCTGCAGGGTATTCAAGAAGCTTAGAGAAGGGACCTGACTCGGGGACATGGGGGGTGAGGTAGGGACAGATCTCCCTACCCTGGCAGTTGGGACAGACAGACAAGCGTGCAGGGGAGGAGAGCAGGCCCAGCAGGACGAGGGGCGTGTGCGAGGGTTCAGGACGTGGCCGACTTTATGGAGACCCCAGGACAGCATCAGGGGAGAAGCTGGGTGTGCTACCCTTGGCAGGAAGCGGGGACAGAGGCAGGTTCGTGAGCAGGCGAGTGACGCGGCCCGAGGGGCGCTTGCGAGAAATCCATGTGGCCGGGCTGTGTGGGCGGGACTGGAGTGGGTGCCAGCAGAACGAGCCTTTCCGAGTTGTAGTCAAAGGGCACAAGGTGTGTTCCACAGACAAGGGTTGGAGCCATTAAGCAGCCGTTAATAGGAAAAACCGCAGGCCCAAAATGGCGCCACTTAGGCCAAGTCCCCAAGCTAAAGGCTTAACGCCTAATCTATCTGCTGGGTCAACCTCTCCCAGAAACACAGTTGTAAGCAGTCAGTCAGGAATTTTTTCAATCAGCCAGCGCCGAAGAGTCTGCCACAGGGGTCTTCTCCATCCCCCGAAGAAAGATGAGGTCATCTGCATGAGATGTCAAGACCCCTTGCTTTACCCCCTAAGGGAAGAAGGGCCTTGCCTGGAACAGTCCTTTCCTTCCGCTGTAAATTTCTTCCCTGTTCTCCTTCTTTGAAAACCCTCCATTTTGACCAAATATTCAGAGCCCCCTCTACTTGCTAGATGGGAGGCCGATGGTGTCATCAATCATTTAACAGAACCAATTGGATCTTTACAATCTACTCAGTGGGATTTTTATTATTTAACACAGTCAATGTCACACCACATTTTATAGGCATGGCTGGGTTCGAGAAACGGTGAGGGAATTTATGTGAACAAATCATCAGAAGGGCCCTTCTAGAAAATGGAAACTAACCCAAGGAGACAGAAAGCACAGCGGCGGTTGCTCGGAGAGGGGAGGTGAGAGGGAGGGCTAGTGGAGGGACCCCGGGGACCCTTGCGGATAGAAGGATCATCTGGCTTGTGCTGCTGGTTTCACAGGCATTCATATGTCAAACTTATCACACAGGCCACTTTAAATACCTGCAACATACACATCAATTATACCTTCCAAAAAAAAAAAAAAAGAGAGAGACCCGTTTCTTAAGCTTTTGTTTACAAAAGACACTAGTAATCTTAAGAGGGTTGTGAATCCCTCTGGGGAACGAAGGATGGGCAGCAAAAGGCAGAAGCCGCCCCCTACCTGGCTGGGGTGAGCTGGGGGGACATATCCGTGGCTGTAGAACCCACAGGCTTATCTACTCGGTGACAGGAAAGTGAAGGGGCCACTGTCCTCAAGGAAAGAAGATCACGCTCTACGGGGAGGAAGGATGCACTTCCACCCGGAAATGTTTATACGACTTGCGGCAGGCAGTCTTCTAAGATACTCCCAAAGGTCCCCACACCTCCCGATGTCCACACCCTTGTGTGATTCCCTCTCCCTGAGTGCGGCCTGGACCTAGGGACATGCTTCCCTGGTGAGGTTTCCAAAGACCATGACTTCGGGCTTGCCGGCACTTTCTCTCTCATCCGCTCACTTGCTCTCTCTGATGAAGCCAGCTGCCGAGTCATGAGGGAGCTACGGGAAAGCACACATGGCAAAGAATGCAGAGAAGTCTTGGGCCAACAGTCTGTGAGGGAGCGAGTTCTGCCAACAAGCACAGCAGTGAGCCGGGAAATGGATTCTTCCACGGTCAAGCCTTCTGATGAGACAGCGGCCTCACCAGCGACCCAGAGACCACTAAGCCAAGCCCAGACTCCTAAGCTGCAGAAACTGAGATAACGGATGTTGTTTCTAGCTGCTAAGTTCAAAATTAACTTGCCACACAACAGTAGATAACAAATAAACAGCCACAGTTCTAGAGTTTGCCGGTGACTCTACAACAGCATCCCTTCACATTTTTTTTTAATACAGAAAGACGCAACAGCAATGTAAGAACATCAAGAGGACTCGGCATCGAATTCGGTAGCGCGGTCTGCTACGGATGTGGTGATTTGGTTTGGGGAATCTTGGTGGGTCAATAGGTATACAAGTTGCCTTTGAATTTCAATTTCAGAAAGGTATCTGGAGCTGAAATGATACTTTGCCACACATGGTATAATAAGGAGGTAGTTTCCTAACCAAGGTTATGACCCTCTGCGCATATGGTCTTGGCACTCAAACTTCAGAGTGTGTCTGAATTCCCTGGGGAACGTATTAAAACACCAAATTCCTGGGACCCATCCCAAGGCAGGTGGGTCCCAGGAATCTGAATGTTAAACCAGCATCCTTGGTGATTCTGACTTAGGGCATCAGAGGCTCATACTCTGAATCATCGCTTAGAGGAATGACCCCCAAGATTAAGGAGTACACTTGTCCTGATGAACACTGGGTGATTAAAATGGGGGTGGTGCAGTCAGTTGAGCAGACAGCTCTTGGTTTCGGCTCAGGTCGTGACCTCAGGGTCATGAGATCAAGCCCTGCCCGGGCTCCGTGCTCATTAAGCACTGCTTAGTACTCTCTCTATCTCCCCCTCTGCCCCTCTTCCCCACACATGCTCTTGCTCTCTCGAATAAAAGTTCTTAAAAGAATGACCCCCAGTATTGCACTTATTAAAACAGAGTCTTTACAGATCACAGAAGAGAAAACTTGAAGGGCATTGGAGGGCACAGCTGATGAAAAGAGCCCCCCGACATCATGTCAAAGGACTTGGTTTATTACCGGGATGCTCAGAGAAGGACCTGAAAGAGACCAGAGGGGCTGAGCTTCTAGAAAGGGCCAAGGTGCTCTCGAAAGAAGGGCTGAGCTTTAGCCTAAAGCCTGTGAACGGTGGGTTTCCTTGGGGAGCAAGGATTCTGGAGCCTGGAGAGAAGAAAGGGAGGGATCCCGGAAGATGTTCTCAGGAAAGTGAGTGAGTAGAGAAGTCTCTGGGTGTTGCTTCTGTAAGTAGATTAAATTTGCGATGTGGGCTGAGAATGCAAGTATTTCAAGTCAAGGGTTGGCAGGATTTTCTTCCCCTGTGAAGGGCCAGAGAGCAAATATTTCTGGCTTTGCAGAGCACGTGGTTTCAACCACTCAATACTGCTGTACGCGAATGGGTGGGGCACGTTCTGATAACATTTTATTTACAAAAAATGCGGTGGGTGGCATCACCAGCTTGGGCTAAGTCAACTCCTCCCAGGAATGTCCATAACCTCCGTTTATTACCACTGGGAAAGAGCACAGGAACGTCAACAGGGTTGTTTTAAGAGCATAGAAAGGCTCATTTGGATCCCCTTACTTCCCCCAGCCTGACATTTTACCACTAGAGTTATTCCCTGGTGGGGAGGGGGGGAGCACCATCCACAGAAGTTTCCAGATAAAATGCAAGCATGATGGTCTTCAGAGAAAGCCTCATCCCACCTACATGACTCTCTGACACGCAGAGCTTTCTGTTTAGCACAAAAGCCATTTTATATAAGCTTTTGACAGATATGGAAACACGTGGGTGTGTGTGGCTTATTTGTGAGCGAACAGGAGGGGGTGCCCGAAAGGACACGGCCTAGGGAGGTGGGCAGACTCGAGCCTCCTACTGCACAGTTATCTCCAGTTAGCTCTTAAGGGTGGCAGAAGGTCTCAAAACACAATCCATTTTAATTAACTCGAACAGAAACACAGCACACAACGGAGGCAAAGACCAGATGTCACTATTTCTAAGAGACTGAGAATCGCTGCTTTGGGTAATCTGAGTCGGTGTCCCTAAAACCAGATGTTGAGTCTGAGAGAAAGCTCCAGATCTTCAATATCGATGGGCATGCTTTTCATCTCTGCCTTTCTCTGTTTGCCGACTCTGAGTCGGGAGGATCAGCCTCGAGACCAAGAGGCAAAGGGGGTCCTGAATATGGCAGCCGCTGTTACGTAATCAAGCGTAATCACATACTAACAACGTAGCTGATAAAAAACGAATATTCGTAAACAAGAAATTATACCTATTTGGCTGACATAATAACAGCCTTTGGTAAATGAGCTCTAAAACCGTGAATTGCTGTCTCTGGCACATGTTTTGTGAAGACTGCAGGTGATCTGGAAGATGAAACAATTGACCCACGGCAGGAAACCAACTGCAAAGAACTCACACAACACCACTAACCACACCCACACCCACACCAACCCCCAAACCCTCAGAAACGTTACCGTGTGGGCCTGGGCTATGATTCGCGTGCCCTGCGTCCACGGTGAACCCTGGTTAAAGCCAAAACACGTGAGGGGTAGGTACAAGCTGCAGATGTGAGGGCGCTCGCCTTCCTGGGTCACACCAGGTGGCTCCCCAGAACCCAGCTGTGACGCGATCACGGTGGCAAACACACAGGCTTCCTGCTCGACTCTGAGCTCCACCCACACATGTGGGCCCTACGCCATGCTGGGGGAGGCCATGGGCGAGAGGGCACGCTCCTTGGGTTTCTAGAATGATCTATGGCCCTGTCAAACCAAGCGTCAGAACAAATCGGATTTAGAAGACGGGTAGAGAGGGGACTGGTGACTGGCGAAGAGGATGGTTTTGCTGCTGCTCAGCTCTCGGACTGGACGCTGAACTACGGGTGGGCTGGCGCATGAAGAGACCGGTCTGCCTTGGTCCATTTGCTCAGAGCCTAGATGAAGTACCAGCTTCTAGCGAGTCACTGGATTATAGTAAGGAACGTGACGAGGGACATCGGAGTCTCTCCCAGGCTCACACCAACGGTGTCCTCACCCCCTCTTTGCCACGAGGAGACAGCCCTTTCCCGCTTGCGCTGCCCCTCCCCCACTCCCTGCCACCAGGATTTTACACAAACGACCCCCAGGAGGCAGGGGCTCAGACAAGCAGAAGACAGAATCCAAGGTCACTGTACTTCAAACCAACCCGGACTCAGCGCCTCAATGACCGGCAGACAGATGGGGAAGAGTGAAACCCTGGGGCAGTCCTCGGCCTTTTCCAGAGAGAAAGAAACTTCTAGCTCTCTGGAGGATACAAATCGCTTCTTCAATTCCTTTCCAGTTCTCCCTTCTTACCACTTGGGCCTTCCTCTAAGCTAGCGCTTCTCAACTTCAACGCACGTGGTTGGAACCATCTGGAAAACTTGAGACGTGAGCTATGACTCAGCAGGTTCGGGTTGGGGTCTGAGACTCTGCCTTTGTCACTGGCTTGCGGGTGAGGCTGGTCCACAGACCACACCGGGGGCAGAGGATTCAGCCTCTCGGGGCCTCCACTCGGAAGCCAGCTGGTGGGGGGGCGGGGGGCGGGCGGAGGGGCTCACGGCTGTCCTGGCCGAGGACTGACGGGAAAGGCGTCCTCCTTCTGCAGAGATCTGCCCGGCCTCTCTCCCCCGCCCCGTCTCCCGGCCTCAGCCTCTCTCCCTGTCTCCCCCGCCCCCTGGAAAGAAAGTGAGAACTCTGAGGGGGAGGGGGTGGGACACACCAGAGCCATATGGAATTCTCTATTTTTTCCCTCGCACCATCTGGTCTGGGATCTAAGTACAGAATGGCAACTGCGTTGATGTAAGAGCCAACAAGCTCTCCGAGCAACTGGGAAGGCGCTCACCCAGCTGGGCCTGGTCCCCTCGCACCAGGGCCCGTGCTGCGTGAGGGCCACGCAGCGGGTTCCAGCCACAAACCGTCCCCAGTGTGTGTGCCCGGCAGGCACGCGAGTTCCGGGGACTACAGTCAATACACACAAAAAGGTCAGACTGTGTGTGCGTAAAGGCCATGGGAAGGATCTGGGAAGATGATTCTAGAAATCAGGTTTAGTGCTTTTGTTTTCTCCCCCTCAGACAGGAGCCTGCTTGTTCACGGAATTCTCACATGAAGTCTCACCGGCAATGGGACACTGTCAGACGTCTATGTTTCTCCTCAGAGCGTTCCAGAATTCCAGAAGCTCTGAAGACGCAGGATGGGGGGTTTTGGTCCAGCTCACCCGGCAGCAAGACCAGTTCTGATCTGAGCTTACTGGGCACTTTCAAGCAGTTTCTGGTAACTTGGAGGCCTTTCCTGTCCTGGTACCAAATATCTCCCCCTCCCCGGCGAACTGTGCGTATCTAATGGTCCTGGGGCCGGGGTGGGGATGGGGGTGGGGTAACTTTTTAAAAACAGCATGAGATACGGTTTACCTATAAAATTCACCTGTGCCAAGTGTGCAGTTCGATGGCTCTGAGTTGTGCGGCCATCACCACAATGTAACTTTGACAACCTTCCCATCGCTCCCTTGTAACCATTAGCGGTCACGGCCCACACTCATGTCTAACAGCAATTTTTCAATCAAGATTCCAGAATCCTCTCCAACCCTTAAAGGATCTATGAGAATAGATTTTTATGTCATTTCTCACTCACTTTCTCTAACCGGACCACGCGCGCGCACACCGCTGGTGCCTGGATGGCCGTATGTCAAAAGAAGAAATGTGTAATTCAAGATGGAGAAATCCGAAATTGGACTTCATATTAACCTGAAGCCACAATTTGGGTTTTGAAGGAAAAAGTTGTATTAAACGGATGATAGGTGTTAGACTTTGGAGCTCAATGCATGTCCTACGTTGTGTCTCAGGGTTGCTCTTTATTGAGTTGTAGACTCTACACGATCATTTCTGACCGATTCCTGAAACAGTATGCAATGCAACCATTTGGGAGAAGTAACGCTAAGGTATCACAAAACACCGTAGCAATACTCGAAGCCTGTGCTGTTTACTGGACCCACCACCATCCCCATCTATCCACAGTTTCAATAACTTGAAGTCCTCTGAGTTTTTGCTAACTGAGCTGGGTCCTAAAGTAGGTGTAGACTTTGGGAGTTGGGAGGGGTGGGCGCTCCCCCTGCTTCTGGGCCCCCACACCTCACTCCAACCTAGCACCTCGCAGTTCTGGGAGACCAGTGCTCCTCGTGAGCGAGGAAACTGGAAACCAGCGCCAACGGACCTACCTGATGGGATCGAGTACACAGTTATCCGATCCTCATGTCATGGGCTTGGGTTTTTCCTTCTCAAAGACAATGATGTTCCAACAGGGCGCTGCAAAGCAGAGGGGCCGGGAAGCCACTTGGGGACATTCCCAGTCCTCTCGGAGCCAAGCCTCCTTGAGCGCCCTGGCCTCATTCTTGGTGTCATGGAGGAGGACACACGCGACACCCACCACCAACCCCCCTTACTGGTTCAGACATTAGCAATTTCGGAGTAAACCCCAAGCTTTATATCATTGCACACTGCTCCCTTTGAGAAGAAGGGGTGAGGGCAAGGAAAGGGGAAGGAGGGAGAAGAAAGAGGCCAAAGATGGGGTGGAATGGAGAGGAAGAGAGAAAAACAAAAGATGATTAAAAAATCGTCAAGGGCCAATTCCACCCGCGCCCCTGCGAACAAATTAATGCATCAAACAAAACATAAAATAGCACCAGACTGAAAGAGCCATTACAAATAATATTAAAGAGAACAGTTGACTTGCTATGAGAATCCGGCCCGAGGCTGTATTTACCTGGACTGCTCAAGGGGCTAGCCCCGTCCCCCATGGTTGGCACGGGATGGTACTGGTGGTTCTTTGAGCCTGGGTACATCCAGTGGTACCTGCCAATTTCCATTTCAGCTCTGCTGTTCACTGCCAATTTCAGGTGGCAAAGAGTCAGTGTCTCTATCTCCAGCAAAGATTCTATATCAGCATTTATTCTTTTACCATATAGTTAAAGGAAACGAGGAGTTTAAAAAACACGCAACTGAAATGCAACCTTTGCGTACTGGCTGCTCACCGAGGCAGGAAGGATCAAGACCGCTGAAGCCTCCTTCGTTCTTGACGTTGACAAAACTCACCCAAACCGCCTTTTCCTTCCTTTTTGTCACCATGATGTCCCCCCCCACCCCGACCCCGCCCCTCAGAACGCTCACTTTGGGCAGACGCTATTCAGGGTGGAAATCGGGCTTCTCCCCAGACTGCGGTTCTTTCTGGTTGTTTCCCTTTCGGACCAAGAGAACGTCACGATCACGGCAGGCACACAAGCCACAGTGACTACAGGCTCAGCCTTAAAAACCTGGCCAGCGAGCCCATGGCCTGCTGAATCTTGGATAAAACTCCTGTCCTTCCACTGACACTTGCATATTTATTCTCTGTCAGCTCATCTTAAGCTCAGTACTTCGGAGTCTAGAATGTTCTGGACTAAATCCTGTTCCAATTACCTCCCAGTGTTTGAGAGAAAATGGGCTGCCGGTCTGGGGCTCCTACCCGTTTCCTCACACACACACCGTGACGAGTGGCCTCCTGGGGACTCGGGTCCCTGTGTGATAATAAGATGGCCTTGACCTTGATGACACAGAACCTCACAAGGGGTTCAGGGGCACAAATATTTAGGGAGAAAAAGGGATTCTGACATTGATGTGGGCCACGATTCCAACAGCAGGAGGTCAGAATGCTCCTCGGGGCCCCTGGGACCAATGCGGGGGAGGCCTGAGCCAGTAGCCACAGACAAAGCAAATGCCTGACCAGGGGCACGGGGCACCTCACAAAGCCGTCACGGAACCCCCTCGGCAGCGTGCATGGTCCCGGAAGGCTCCCGGGGTTCTCTCCCACTGGCGAGTGCGGGCTTTTCTGGGTGCTGTCTCAGGGAAAGCCTTCATGGCTTCTACCGTCTCTTAAAAGACACGCAAAGATGTTTAAAGATGTTGAAAAGGGGGGAAAAAAAAGAATGCTAGGGCAAGGTCAGACCTGCGCAAGGACCCGCACCCATTCCCTCAATCATCCAAGGTCATGATGTCTGTCCCCACTGTCCTGTGAAATCGGGGCTCTGAGGAGTCTGCCTTTCCAGGTAGAGGGAGCGAGGGCGAGGAGAAGGTCGGTCGCCTGCCCCCCACCCCGATCTTGCAGCCAGGGGAGGAGGAGCCCGGGTCGAGCCTGGGCTCTGTGACATCAGAGGGCAGGCCCCCGAGACCCCCAGGCCGGCCCCCTGTGGCGGGCGCAGCTGCTCCAACTTCCTCCTCTTTCTCAGGGGCAGCGCTTCGCCCCAACAAGAGTTTTTCTGAGGTCAGTGCGGAGGTGGCCTGTGCTTCTACGCCTCCCCAAGAAAGGGCGCAGGTCCCGAGCTCCTGGTGTTGTCTCAGGGTTCCGGGAAGGACTTAAGTCTCGACTTGCCCTGGACCGAGAGCTCCCCTTCACTGCTCGGGAGACGCTCTCTCGGATGCGCGTCGGGCTACGCTGTCTGAGAGCAAAGACGCCCAGTCTTCCCTCGAGCACTTTGGATCTGGAAATTTTCCAAACAGCGTTTCTCTCGCCGTGCCCAACGCACAGCAGGTGCCCCGTAAATGTCTGCTGGGAGACCACACTGACCTCACCCAGGCCGGGCCACGCAATTCCCTGCATCCCTGCACGGGACACAGCCGTCCTGTTCTCCTCTTCTCGTGCACGGGGAAGCCTCCAGACAGCCAGGCAATCAGGCACAGGCTGCTGGGCGAGGACAATAAAGAACCGGGGACTGCCCAGAGGTTCTGTGTTTTCTGACCAAACCACAGCGGCCGTGCCAGACAGGCTTAGCTCAGCGTAAAAACGCTGCCGCTCCAGCAGGGGTGGGGATGCGGTCAGCAAGTGGATGGCTGTTTTCCAATCCTTCTGGGAAGGCCTTTTCACAACAGTAAATCTGCCCCCGTGAAAGAAAAGAAAATCATGTCTATTTTCCATTTTGGAGTCAGATCTCCGAGACTTTAAATATAAGACTAATTCTAAAATTTCAAAGAGCATGGCATGCGTTTTGTTTAAAAAGACAGGGTCCCAACGTTTAGGAGGGAGTCACAGGATTGCAAAGAGAACCCTTGGCTTGAACGGTCTACTCACACGCTGTCGGTGCTGGGCAACGGGCAAGAAATGGGAAAATGTACACACACGGCCAGGAAGGTCCTGGCTGACGCCCTACCGAGGGAAGACGGCAAAGGTCCCCCTTGGGAGCAGAAGCCAGGGATGGGCAGGAGGCCACCCTATATTCTGGGAGAGGCACAAAAGTCGGTGACATCTGGGCTACTATGGACAGCTAGGGCTGAGGGGAGACGTGGCAGCTAAAGGTGACAGTCACAACCATGGGCGGTCATTCACCCAAGGTGAGTATGAAGCAGACAGCGGGGAATGGAGGAAAACAAAACGATGCCTTGTACCTTTTTTCCCCCATTTACTTCGAGCGTGTGATGTATTTCTGCGACAAGGAAATCTAGGACGTCATCACCAGAGGCAACTAAGTGACAAAGACAGAGCTTCCTTCGAAAGACCACACCCCCTAGGCAAGGTCTTTGAAAGCTGGATCTATCGTCCTTCAGTCGTGGGGATTATTTCAAATATTAAAGGAAAGCCCTGCCACCACCACGAGAAACGGCAGAGGTCAGCACACGATGGCCACCTGTTTTTGTCAATAAAGTTTTATCGGCACTCGGCCACACTTACTGGTTCGTATACTATCCACGGCTGTTTCATGCCACAGCTGTAGATCTGAGTGGTTACAACAGAGACTGTGTGCCCTGCAAAGCCTAAAATATTTATTCCCTGGCCCTTCATGGATGAAGCATGCTGCCCCTGGCTCCCGACCGTGGCTTTACCAGGATACAGGAAGAAGTCAACACCATTAATCCAATCGGCCTCCAAGAGAAAAAAAAGTTAGTTTATTTTCTCTTTTTACACGTGTCTGGAAGAGACAGGTCCCTGAGAGCAGGCTGAGGAGGAAAGTTCTCCCCTCTGCTACGGTCGTCCTGAGGGTGGAGGATAGGTGACGTTTCAAAGGACAGTATCATTACACGAACGAACGGAAGAACAAGCAGGTACATTTGTGCAGCTGAGACTGGAGCCTCCCTTTCGTGTAAGCGAGTGTGTGTCGCCTTGTTCTTCTCCCTACTCCTGGCCAGCCATCTCACAGGGCTGTACATATGGCCCCAAGGAGAACAAAAGCAAGAGCCTGTCTCTGGAACAATCCAGGTCCTCGCCAACCCCAGTGGCACTCACTGGCTACTTCACACGTTCTCCGAACACATCAAGGCTCCCAAGTCATATCATCAAGATGATTTACTCTAAATCGACTTGGAGTTTCAAGTCCCGGAAAGACGCAAATTTCGTAACAGGACAATCAGAACTCGAGGTTTCCATCCAATTTCAATCAAGGCAAATCTAAATTTCCAGAAAGGGGTCGGAATTCTTTGTCCAATGAAACAGCAAGGCCAAGCCTTGCAAAATATGCTAATGGAAGCAACAGTATAAAGCAGGAGATGCGCCAAATGGCTCATTGAGATCTTCTCCTACGCTTAACTTTCTAAAAAAGAAAAGAAGGTAAAAGCAAGCTGTCTCATATCTACCACATACGTCCAGCACCATCAGACACCCTCTCCTCAAACGTCCTCCTTGGCAGATCCAAGTTTTCGAGGGAAAAACTACATCTAAAACTTTCTCCATACCGAGCTCACATAATCAAGGTAAAACTGTCAATAGCTCTTCTAGAAGAGTTTTCTTCCTAAAAAAAAAAAAAAAAAAGGAAGACAGGGCCCAAAGTGCACGCATTTAAATTGAAACAAACAGAACCAAAGCTAAACACATAAGACGTGACAGTTGATCCAAAAATTTAAATGAAGGTGTTAGTTTCTTTACCTAAGTCAACAATCTGAATTCATTTCTTACGCTGCTTACGTCCTAGAATTTATTTCCAATGACACATTATTTCCCATTTGCTACGTTGTTCTTCCCGTGTGGTTTGATGCCTGGAACTCTCAAAATTATTTCAGCAGGAATTCCAGGCACTTAACTAGCTTGACTCTAATGGTTCCAGTAGATTCCAATTTCCTACATGTAATAAAAACAATTTGCATCCCAGATGTTTTTCACACAGCACTGCAATTGATTCGATTGTTTTCCTACCCCTTGACTGAGCACTCGCAGTACTTCAGGATGCACTGGTTTTCACAAATGAATTGACATCAAGTAATACTCCACAGAAGGAAACAGAAACCTAGCTCTCCATCTCTTGATTACTGAGGCCCATGATCTAGTTCTTTGATTCTGTCCTATTCAGTCCATCTGTTTACTCCACTTCAGGGAAACTGTTCACTCAGTCCTTCCTTTGATTCAATTTAATGCTTCCCATGTAAAAACCGTTATTTGTAATAACCTGGCATTTCTTAAAGCCATCTGAAAAGACCAGCTTGCTTTCCTTAAACATTTCTGGATATCTACTGAATACTTCTGGGGGAACTCTGACCATCTAAGTAGTGTTCTGTGGCAAAAGCCATGGAGCAGTTTCAAACACACACACACACACACACACACACACACACACACACACACACACACGTTTTTTAGGATTCGGATTATTTTTTGTTTAAAATAGGAACAAGGGGTGCCTGGGTGGCTCAGTGGGTTAAGCCTCTGCCTTCGGCTCAGGTCATGATCTCAGGGTCCTGGGATCGAGCCCCACATAGGGCTCTCAGCGGGGAGCCTGCTTCCCCCTCTCTCTGCCTCTCTGCCTCTCTGCCTACTTGTGATCTCTCTGTTAAATAAATAAATAAAATTAAAAAAAATAAAATGGGAACAAAGTCCTCCTGATTTAAAGAAATAGCTCTCTTTGTTCTGCCGAAGGAAGTGAGGCCAACTAAAGTTGAGGCCAATTTATAAAGTTAAGTTGAATTTCTATTCTTAATAATAATCCAAATAATTCTCCAATGAAGTAGTGATCCAAGCTAGAATTCCCACTGGGCAATAATACCCCAAATTAAGAGGCAGGTATGGCCCCTAGCACCAACTACTAAAAACAAATGGGAAAGGAGGAGCGGAGGGGGGAAAAATAGATATGCATGAAAAACTCCGTGGGAAGTGACAAAATGTACAGGATTAAATTTCGGAAATTAAATCCCTTGCTTAAAAGAAACACACACACACACACACACACACACACACACACACACACACACACACAAACAGATCCACCAGCTCAAGAATTATATAATGCCTTCTCCAATTCTGTCAAAATTTTCAACATACATTTCAAGGAAATCAACATCTTATAAATTTCAAATAAAATCAGAGGGACAAGCAGGCAGAAACATTTGTGACTGTCACTTCAGGCCTTTGTGTGTGCGTGTGTGTGTGCCTAGAATGACAACGGGCGAGCAAACTGGGAATGACAAAGATGATACTTGCCTGGGTTTTGCCTTGGGTGCAGGGTCCCGTAGTGACCACAGCCCCCGTGGTGGCAGCCGACACACACGGCCGGGCCCGTGTGCTTACTCATGCCTGAACTCTACGTGTGACGGCAACTTGTGTTCACCTGGCATTTCCGAATGACCTCAACAGCTGTGTTTATCCATGTTGGCAATTTTTAAAGTTCCTCCAGGCATTGTCTTTCGCTTCTAATTTTGTCTCTGAAACCGTGGCTAACTAGCTAACGAGGTTTCACCTACAGACGGTCAGTGCAGGTAGTACAGCCCGTAGATTCGGTGTTAAATAGTATTTAATTGATGTAAAATAACAGCAGTCCGTAAACTATATGAGGATGAGCTACACAGTTGTGCAGT
>CM053612.1:94603576-94647619 GCA_028646535.1 Procyon lotor | reverse complement strand
GGGGGGGCAGAGGGAGAGGGAGAATTTCAAGCAGACTCCCCACTGAGCATGGAGCCCAACGTGGGGCTCAACCTCACAACCCTGAGATCACGGCCTGAGCCAGAACCAAGAGTCAGTCACTTAACCAGTGGTACCACTCAGGCGCCCCACTGACTATTTTCTTTACAGATCGTCTCTCTTGTCCTGGTGGATGGATGCTCCCTCCTTTCTAATGAGCCCACACGCCCTCCTGACTCCCCAAGCCCCTTCTTCTCCCTGAGTAAGGACCTAAGACTACATTTGTGGAAGACATCACGACGACCAGCTCCAAACCAAGAAAGAGCAATTCGCAGCCAGTGAGTTTCTCCAAGCCCCATTCTTTCCGCACAGTTTCTGGGGCCTAGAAGGGCTCCACGTACCTCATGTACTTCACAGGCCCCGGGCATGCGCCTTCCTGTGCCCCCCAAAGGAAAGCGGTCCCCAGAGCAGTGGCCTCAGAACCACAGACAGCCTCACTTCACATTCGAGTGTGCCTGAATGTTTGTGAGGTGACTGCTACTTCACGTTATTTCCCATGACAAAAATTAAAGACGTGTTTCAGTAGCAAGTATCTGAGCCTTGGAAGGAAAAGCTCACAAAGAGCACAAGAATCCTTAAAGCAGAAAAGATACTCTGAATATAAAGTAGCAATAACATTCAACATATGAATGGGTCTGTGCCCTGTGCAAAATGTCACATAAATTAAAAACCACAAGAACTAGAAACAGCCAGAAATGGGGAACAGGATTGTGTAGAATTGGGTCTTTTCCTTAACTGGACCTGCCCAAAGCTTTATCGCTTTGGGCAAGACTTTGGCCTCCCTTTACCAGAATGAACTTTCTGATTTCACATCCAGTGTGGGTTTATAAGGCCTTTTGATTTCTTATGCTCTTTCCTGATTTCCTCAGTCCCTCCTCTCTATTTGTTGTACTTTCCTTTCCGGGAAAGGAAAGCCCTCCGAAGGCTCTAGGAGAATGTCTTTCCCTGCCTCTTGTCGCTTCACCATCACGTGGCGTTCTCCATGTGTGTCTGTGTCTCTTCTCCAAAGGACACAAGTCACGCTGGACTAGGGCCCTCCCTAATCGAGGATGGCCTTGTCTTAACAGGACCGCATCCACAAAGACCCTCTTTCCAAATAAGGGCATATTCACAGGTATCAGAAGTTAGGGCTTCAACATTTTTTTCTAGGGGGCACAATTGGAAGATGGTCCAGCGGGAAGAGCCTATGGGGGGCCAACCACTTCAGGGAGGGGTGTCTGGCGGAAGTCCTCCCAAAGGATGGAGAGGTCGGAGGTGGTCCTGGGCAGGGCCTGTCCCAGAGTGGGAGGGAAGTCTGCGAAGGAAGAGGCGGGTTCACGATCAAGGCAGCCAGAATGGGTAGACTCGGCAAAGGTCACGGACATGGAAAATTCCAATTTCCTTACCAGCGTCAACAGAAAGATTAGAATTAGAAACCAGCTTACAGAGGGGCTACTGAAGGGCTGGGAATCGAAGAGGAGAAGCCAGGGCAGCCGGCTTTCTAAGGAAATTGGGTAGTGACAGGAAAGTGAGAGAAAAATGCAGGCGGATGAGGGGGAACACAGGAAGAAAGTCCCCGAATGCTTCATGCCGAAAAGGCAGCAGCGGGGGGAAAGCGATTTAAGGTGCCAGTGGATGTGGATAAATGAGGACTCGAGATCCCAGGAGAGGCGGGGGCCAGCTGTGGGAGGAGGATGGAACGCTTCCCCTCTGAGGTGGGAGTGAGGAAGCAGGAAAGGGAGGGAAAAGAAAAAGACGGTCCAAGATGTAAGGAATTCCATCTTGGAAGAGGCGGAGGGGATGGGGTTGGGGAGGTGCAAAGGGACCGGGGCGGAGTTGCGAAGGGTGCTTTTGTTCCTGGATTCAGTCCATGTCAGAGTCCGAAAAGGGAGGGCCCAGCAGCCCCGTTTTAGGGGTGATACAATGGAAGGGAAGACGGTCGGCTTGGTCTTGGGCGGCTGGCCCCAAGTCCAGATTGCTTGGAGACTGGAGCGGGGCTGAGTCTTTAGGGGATCGGGGACCCCAGGGGACCCCGGGGGATCAGAGAGCAGAGGGAGGAGGAGGGAGATAAGCAACACCCTTGCTGTGTGTCTCATCACACTGGAGGGAAGCGGCCCCCAACGCCATGGAACCACATCAAAAGCCCAAACGGCAACAAGGACCTGATGGGAGGAGGTGGCTTTGATTAAAAAGGCGAAGTTTCTACTTCTTCCTGTGCACACAAGGCACACATCCGGAGACGGCTGATCTACTGCTTCCTGACTAATTATCACATCCCTGGGGAGCCCCGATCCCTCGATCCTTGGCCGGGAGCAGCGCACCGCCCATGAGCGCTCCCGGCCAGGTCTCCGGCTTAACTCGCCCACCACACACGGACCGGCCACCCGGACCCGGACAGGGCTCCCGAGCTCCTGCCCCTCCCGGGGTCCTAGGCACGGCTCCAGGACGGTTCCCTCGCGGCTTGCCAGAAACCACGGGGGCTGGAGTGCTCTCTCACCCAGAGAGAGTCGGTGGCTCGACCTCAAAGAAAGCGGGGTGCCCTGCAGGGGAGTTTCCTGACATCACCTGCCAAAACCCCAACCCACA
The DNA here is from genome assembly GCA_028646535.1 of Procyon lotor. Taxonomy (NCBI): domain Eukaryota; kingdom Metazoa; phylum Chordata; class Mammalia; order Carnivora; family Procyonidae; genus Procyon; species Procyon lotor. Next base: position 94,644,997 of record CM053612.1, on the reverse strand, counting down.
GTGCCTCCCCAGCAACTCTTCCCTTCCTGAAAGGCACAGCCCCAGAGCCCGGTTCCTTCGGGAGGCCTCCTTGGTTAACCCTGCTAGCTTTCCCCTTCTTCACCGGCTGCCTACCCCTGTCCCAGTTCGGAAGGCGAGTCTCTCCGAAAGGCAGCTAACTAACCTGGAAAGACGCTGCCTTTCTCTGTCCGCCCCTCCCACCCCCCCCCTCCCAAGGCAGGGCTCCAAGAAGCCAGACACTGGAAAGTCATGGGATGGGCCTGGCAGCGTGGGGATAGAGCTGATGGGACCCCTTTAAACTCCGAGGCGTCCCGGGGAGTCAAGGAGGCCTTAGTGTCGTCCACACACAGGACTCGCCATCTCCTTGCCCTAACACGGAGCCAGTGTGCAGATTAATGGTCTCTATCTGGTGGGCTGCTGGGTAAAGGCAGGCAGGCACCCTCCCCTCGCTCTTCCACAGCCATCTCCTAACCATCGCCCCCTTGTACGGATGGAGAAACCGAGACCAAAGGCAGCCCGAAGGACTTGGCCAAGGTCACACGGCGGGTCAGAGGCTGAGCTGAACCTGGACCCAGGGAGTGGGGGGCCCGCGCCCGCAGCCTGGCCCGCCAGCCCGTGCAGCCCAGCTCTACCACTGACCGACCTCCAGAGGCCACGTGACCTTCCTGGGCCTCAGCCCTGCCACCCGTTCAACAGGCTCACGGAGAGCCTCCTTCATTATGAGCCAACTACGGCCCGTAAAGCCTGCACCACGCCCCCTACGTGGTGCTTCGGAAGTGCCACTTTTTCTCTCTTACGCCTTCTCACACTCTCATCACCACCACACAGGTCCAAGCAGGAGGCCGGAGAGCAAGGTCTGGCTTGACTGGATTTTTAAGGGCACTCGTGACTCCCATGTCCCCCCCCCACACCTCCCCGAGGAGGTTCAGCTGGGAAGCAATGTCTGTGATTAAGCTGCAAATAAATAAGCGGAGCTAAGAAGAATAAGGCAATGAGATTAAGAAAGATGTGTCTCCAAGGGCACTCTTTAACAAATTGTCAAAATTGGTTTCTGGAATCTGGAGAATGTTGCCAGCACCTGGGTACTCAGAATCAAATTAGATTTGCCTCTGACTTTTATTTAAAAAGGTGGGGGGGCACAGAGAACCCTGCCCTCAAGACGGGTCCCAGGCTTGGTTTAATGCTCTGAGGTCACCGTCTCCGAATTCCGCCTAATTTCATCTTGAACTGTGTATTTCGCAAGTGCAGCCCGATTGGCCAATGGAGCCGGTGCGTGACATTCACGATGGCCCGTGAGCACAGAATTCCAGTGGGCCCACAAGGCAGGGAAAGTTCTGTGAGATTCCAAGGTACTACAAGGGAACGGTGCTGTGTTCTAAGGTCCACTGGGCCTTAAGTGACCGACCAGTTCAGCAGGACGTTGTAAGAAGTAAACGAAGATCACGTAAGGAATCCTGCAGCCAACCCTCCCCCACCACTGATCTCCATCACTGCTCCCGTCCACCTAAGTTGTGTAACCGTGCAGGGCAATGACCTTTCACCTGCTCGGATGGACGTCTCAACACCCCGGGACGGATTCCGTCAGGCTCCCGGCGTTCTCTGGGGCAAGATGCCAACAACTGGTTCTTTGCAAGCATAGGAGGACAGCTAAGTTGTTCTCAGCTCTGATGTCACTGACCCATGCCCTTGAACCTCTCAAAGTGGTCACATTATACTGATTTTCTTCATACGCTGAGAGCGCAAAGAAAATAGAAACCAGTCAAACCATGACGCCAAGACCGTTTCTGACAAAATTTAGACCCTCACCACCCACTTAAAAATATATTTTAGAAACAAAAGGGATAAAACTTAGTGCTGTTCGGTAGACTACGAAAAATGACCTTGATATCCTAATAGGCTTTGGGCCGTCATCACACACAAATCTGATAGACAGTTTTAGTTTAAAATTGATAAATGGGTTAATGATTCATGGATCAGGGATTACATTATGTTGCACAACTGAAACAATCTATTTATGCACTTTTTAACAACGAAAAAATAGGCTACTTGTAGGCTAGGCTAGGAAGACTATGATATTTGTCAGCCTTTGGACTGCTAGGGGGATTTAGGGGATCTGGGTGAGCACATGACTATGACCTTCCCCCCCCCACTCCAGACGTGACCGTCCTGAGACTGCCTACTCAGATGGACGATGAATCACTCAGAGAAGCAGTCTCATCCCAAGTGATTCTGATGCACACACCGAAGTCTGAAAACCACTCCCGCACAGCAGTGTATGATTACCCAACACAGAGCTTGACGACCTCTTTGAAATTTGCCATGACGCAGCTTGACAGAGGCTTTGAAATTTACTTTCTGGTATTAGAATGCCTGCTCTTGCTAATTCGGGGAAACGCTCTGGACCCGAAGATATGTCATTCAAGAGCCCTCACGTGGAAGTCCAGAGAAAACCAGTGCCTTGGTGGGTCAGCCACTGGCCAGGCTGGAGTTTGCATAAAATAGAACTTGCACAAAAACGTGAGCTATTTCATTGAGTCTACTGCTGATGAGAATCTACACTAAAGAAGAAACCCCCCTAATCAAGAAATAAAAAAATAAAAAATAAAAAAGACCTCCCAACCACATACTTTTAAACACACATTTTTTTCAAATGCAGTATTTTATTAAATTATCTCTTCTGTTTATTTTTAGGAATGGAAATTAGAAGCAGGGGGAACTCAGGTAGGTCCTTCACCCCACCACATGTTGGGCTCTCAAAGTCGGAAACCCCTGAGACAGCTTGAAATAACCATCCATCCCTGCCCGGTCAGATGGAAGACATCCCAATGTGTAGGAAGGACCACCAATGGAGAGTCAAGGTGCGCAATCAGCCTGAGTTTCTCTCTCCCTCTCCCCCTGCCTCTGCCCCTCCAGCTCATGCTCTCAAATAAATAAATCTTTTAAAAGAAAATTGTTCATTCTATGTTCTCGATCAACAATCTGAGGTTACTTAATCATATACTCGAGTGGAATCAGAATGGGCTAATGTGATTTCAAAGTGACCACTAAATGAGGGGGTCAGTTCAGAGAGGAAGGTAACCGAGTACGATGCCACTGGGCTTTGCCCTCTATCTATGCCATGGAGGTGGCAATGTCACCTAGGGCCCAGAGAGCGCAAGCCATTTACCTTCATTTTACCACCTAGGCATTTAAGATGAAGTCCCTGGAATCAGTCTAGAATTTCTTCAAAGAAGCTACCACAAGAAGAGTTTTGTTCAGTTCTTCCCCGATTTTCCGGTCCGGCTTAAAATAAATGTCACGCACACACAGAACTCTAAAGCAGGAGGAAAATTTTAAAACTGTCTAGCTCTTCTCTCCTTTTCTAGTCTGTAATTGGGAAAGACAGGAGTAAAGATTCAGGTCTCTTGACTCACAGCCAAACATGCTCTTGTTTTTGCCTGATGCATAATTATCAAAGTAAATATTCCGTTAGGATAAGGCCCAAATGCCAAATCGGCAATGCACGCACTCGACAGAGATAATTCTTCCTAAAATACACATTACATCTTTGCCAAAAAACACATGCATGAATTTTAACAAAATACCTTTTCAAAGTAAAACCGTACTGGGCCAAGACAGTGTAATGGAAAAGACAACATAAATCTTTGGAAATCAATGCCTGTTAACATCAATTTATCTTTTTAATGAAAAGCCACTGATAAACCACGCCATTGGATTAAGTGAGCTAATGCACGCCACGGGCTTTGCGTAAGAGCTGGGAACACTCAATAAAAGTAGCTGCTATGATTAATAGGCAGGACCAGAGTGGGGTTGAAAATGCTGTTTTCACAAAGGATGGAGCTTGTCGCCCAGCCCCAGCCACGGGATAATGCATGGATATTGGTCACCTGCTCCGCCCACTCTCAGGGGAGAACTGAGGATAAAAAGGAAATCCACAGCTCAGAATGGCTGCTTTGGGGGAACAGGAAAAGCCTCCCAGCACCTCAAATGAGAACGATGGTTGCAATAACAGAGAAAAATAAGCAAATTCTTGATTTAGGCCAGTTCCTCAAGTCCCAAAACTAAATGTGAGTTTGTAGCCTTGTTTTTTAAGTACCTATTTCTGCGGGTTGGCAGAGAAAGGATAAATGGAACACAGTATTGTGAAACTCACCTGTATTTAGAAAATCTAACATTTAAACAAAATTTTTTTTAAGTTTTGAGAAAGTGCGCACACAGTACGGGGTGGGGCACAGAGGAAGAGACTCTCAAGCAGACTTCCTGCTGAGCATGGAGCCCCCCCCCCATGCGGGGGCTCGATCCCACCACCTTCGAGATCACAACCTGACCGGAAACCAAGAGTCGGAGGCTTAACCGACTGAACCACCCAGGTGGCCCGTGGACATTTTTATTTCTAACTGGCCACCCTGATAATTAGCTTGTTTAAAATGTCAAAAATCCTATTCACTGTGTAACCTTTGCTGCTGCTCAAAGAACAGCTTCCTAGGTGAAAGTGACAGGTAATTTGTCATATTCACGCCCAATACCTGATCAGTCAGTATGTTAATTACCTGGTGTATTTCTTTCTTTTTAAAAAGTTATTTCTTTTTCACTAATGACTGCTAATTTGGTAATATTCAAAAAGAAAGGAAATCTCAATTTCAAACCTGTTAACCCTAAACTTGTTTTAATACATTCAGCGAGGTAAAGACAGAAATTATTTCACAGTTTAAACTGTTATCATGAATAAAAAGCAGTCAGTTCAGATATTTGCTTTACTCCCTTCTCACTTGGGCTGCCCTAACGGTCCTCGGTCTGAAATCTCTGCCTAAAAACTTACCCTCTGAACTTCTCAGCCAGAACATCTGCATTTCTTTCCCTTAGTTTCTCACTCAGAAAAAAATCCAGATACCTCATTATTTCTCAATTAAAATTGTACTAAGGCTTACAGTCGGAAGTGCACGGAAGGTGATGAAAGCCAATTCTTTCCTTTTTAAAGACTTGTAATTTACTGCTAGCAACACCAAAAAGCAGTTCCAAACCTTTTAACTCTTCCTATCTCACCGGTTTGCCTGACACACATTTCTCAAGCTTCAGCCACGTGCCAGGGATTGTGCTGGGCCCTGGGAAGCTAAGAAGAGAGTAGGGGTGGTTTGCCATCTGAACAGCTAAGGGGATCTTGGGAGCAGAGGGACACAAACATTCGCTTCTGATGAGCAAATAGCAGCCTACCTCATGGTGTGGGGGCACCGTCATGGTGGCTGCAATCACAGGGGATCTCCCTTACCAGAATGGACAGTCCACAAGCACAGGTTCCATGCCCAATTTGTTCCCCGGCACAGGCCCAGCATCTGACTCAGGGCAATCGCTATGGGTGTCACTGATGGGACAACCAGAAGGACCTGGATCTCAGCTTCCCAGAACACACACAACCCACTGCGGGAGGATGGGAGGAATTGGGGTGCGGGTAGGCACAAGGCAGTGATGGCGCAAAGCTCAACTCACAGGAGAATGGCAGATAAAGGAGGTCTTCTGGACGGGTACCTGAGGAATATGGAGCAATGGGGATTTCACACTCTCTTCATGAGCCCCAGACCCTACTGTACCAACTAGGAGTTCACCATTTTCCCCAAAGCCACCTGGGAAGCAAGTTCCTCAAAACCTCTAATTAGGTCTCAGATCCTCACCTATAGAGCCCAGTCATATTCAGTCCGCACACCTTCAAGTAACATAAAGAGTAAATAAGAATGTAGCAAAGTGGGGTATTAACTGTAGGTCAGCGTAGATAAAAGCTAGTCCCTTACATGGGCCTTTCTCAAAGCCATCATTATACAAGACCTCTTCCAAGTTGCCACCATTATCAGTGACTGTCGGAACCCTTGAGAACTCTACAAGGGTTTCGTACATCTCTAAGTTTCAAAACAGGGGCAAGAAGTCTCGTTTGCAGGGGTTTGCTTAACCCCCAGTTTCATTCAACTTTTACATTTTTTTAAAAAGATTATTTATTTTAGAGAAAGAGCTCATGACTGGGGGTGGGGGGGCCGACTGAGAGGGACAGAGGAAGGGAGGGGTGAGAGAAAGAATCCCAAGCAGACTCCATGCTAAATGTGGAGCCTGATGTGGGGTGATTCTCACAACCCATTAGATCAACGACATAAGCCGAAACCAGGAGTCAGATGCCCAACCGACTGAGTCATCCAGGCGCCCCTCAACTTTTGCATTTTTGTAATGAAATGTGTGAGTGGACGATCACTGCTAGATGTAAAAAAAAAAAAAAAAATGCTCAACAAGGGGCGCCTGGGTAGCTCATTAGGTTGAGCATCCAACTCTTGGTTTCTTCTCAGGTTGTGATCTTGGGGTCATGAGATCGAGCCCCACATCAGACTCTGTCCCTCTCCTCCCTCTCTAAAATAAACAAGATCTTAAAAAAAAAAATGCTCAACAAGATTCTGTATTAACTCACTCTCTTGCTCACACACACAAACACACACACACACACACACACACACACGGTACTAAGAACAAGGTGGCTCTTGAATGCCGATCTTAACGCCACCTGCCGAGGTTAAACAAATGAACAAACAAAACATGTGTTAAACCACGGCTTTCTGATGTGAGTTTGAATGAGACAAGTCTTGGGCTCACCACCATCACCAGTTGGTACTTTCAATCACTAAAATTAGGTGGCGGATCTGCTTCTTCACCGTGACTTCCTTGACCCGCTGATTTTAATCAGAAAAATAGATTAATGGTAGCTGCTGAGCGAGCGGCTGTGATTTTCATGCGAAACCGTGCTGACCATACCAATGAACAAAACCCAAACCTTAATTGGAGGAAACTAATCCCCAGAGTCTGTCATTTAAAACCTGCTTGCGTCCAGTACAGGAGCTACTCGTCTTGTAGGGGTGAACGAATGAGCTCTAACGGCGGTTTCTAGCCAATGAAATTCTGTGGGTGTCAATATCATCCCCTTGTTACAGTGCAAAGATTAACCAGCTTTTCCGAATTTATGGTCAAGAGAAACAAAGATACAACGTGTAGCTTTTTGAGAAAGCAGATAAGACCACCGCAATGAAGACATCCTGTAATTTTGTGTCACGCTGAAGGCATACCCCTATCAGTATCTAAGCACTCAGCACAAACCTAGAATTCAATTGCCATTCATTTTCTAGCTTCAAATGGTGGTATAAGACTCACGATCGCACACGACAAATACACAAAGTGCCTTCAATGAGTCATGTGAAATTTCAATTGGGAAGCACTTTTGTTGGTCTTAACGGCTATTTGGCAATGCATGCGTTATTCTTCAGTTATAAAATTCGCACATTTAAAGAACTAACTGAGCTAAACCGTGCCCACAAAAATTAAATCAGTGCACTTCCCCGCATAAAAATCAGCCAGTCGGAGCAGGAAGGAAAACATTTTTTCCCTATTGTTGAACGTGGGATTCCACATCCAATACTGTCATCTCATTGTACAGGAATCCTGGCTAACTCTGCCACCTAAAAATCAAAGTTGAACACATAAAAGTCTAGCTACACATCCCAGGAGAGTGCCAAGTGACTAAGCTGAAGACAAAACACAACAAATGAAAGACTTGGTGAGCACGGGGATCTGGATAACCCTGCAATCACGGCCTTGACTTAATGAAGTTTTTGCCATTTCAAATCGCCCCTTTCTTTTTTTCTTGGCTCTGCCTTGCTAGTTCTCCACCCCGCCGCCCTGAGTCCCAAGCACACAGCCTTCCTGCGAGGGGGCGGCCTCAGTGCCCTAGAGAAGCTGGCTGTCTGGAAACCGCAAGAGGCAGTGCCTGCGTGGGGGGTGTATGGGGGGAGGGCAGAGCAAACCCATGAGAACCCACTCAACTCCGGGCAGCCCGCAGCCCCGGGGGGGGGGGTGCGTCACGGGTGAGTGGAGCTGCTCCCCTATTCATCCCCTTTGTCCCTGCACAATAAGGACCCGGAGCCTGCCCCGATCATCATTCATATCGCAGCGATGACAGGCCCAGAGAAGACTCAGGAGGGGAAGTGGGCCTCAAATTAGCATATTTCTCCCCTCCGCACAAAGGAGGCTTTTAAGCTTCTGTTTTTTAAAACCAGCGGAGGGAGAGGAGGAGGGGAGAAGGCTGGGCTGCTCTTAGCAACAGTGTCTGAATGTAATGATTTGCCTCCCTCAGAGCGACTTGGGAGTTTTTCAATTTCCTTACAGCAGGCCTCCTCTCAAATGACCTCAAAACTTAGCAGAAAATATTTATTGGGGCTCTAGGTGATAAACATCCTCCCTCTCGTTATTAAATTGCAATTAAACCCTGATTAAAAAATTAATTATAAACCCTAAACTCTTTCCTCCGGTCCTGCTATGGAGTAGGGCACCTCCCTTGCTCCTGGAGAAATTGACAAAAGGAAGAATTCCAGTTACTGTAATACTTATTCGGGGTGGGGGGAAGCTCGGAGGGGACGCCCTTGCCATGTCTGTTTATATTTTTGATCTTCAGTAATAAAAAGGGTGGGGGCGAGGCTGAAAGGCATCAGGAAGGCCCTGATGACCTTGAGACGGCGGGGGATGTGGGCTGGGAGCGATGACTTCACAGCACCTTGTTCCAAAGGCTGTGTCCCTGTGTTTGCTGAGGATGTCACCTGCGTCTTTGCTAAAGGAGAGCCCTAAAGCCGCAACAGGCTCGGGCTGGCAGAGTAGACAGGAACATCTGAAAGGTCATAAAAATCATACCAACCCAGTAAACCTCTAAGAGGCCAAAGAAATGATTTGTGCTTCACTCCACCAGATATTAATTCTCTAAAAGATGGAATCTCAATTCGAGGGGGAGAAATGAAGACTTCTCTGGCTCAGAATGAATGCTTTGAAAGGGCTCGGCTCCTTAACAATAACTCCAAACCATCGGAGATTATTAAAATGATGCCCTACTTCACACAAGCCCCGGTTCCTTCGTTGTGGCTCAGGCTGATCCTCAAGGCCCCCAGGGGAGGGAAGGCCGGGGAGGCCGGGCACAGTTAGAGCTCTTTCCCAAGGGCCAAGATGGAGCCAGGCGCCGGCTCGGGCTAAGCTTGGCTCTGGAAGGCGGCCCATGTGCTCCTGCCTTCCCTCCCTTCTGGAAGGGAGAAGGAGGCGGCTAAAAACGACGGTGGGGCCATCTGCTCTGCCTCCCAACCATGCCCCCACGGGGCTGGCAGAGCCTCCTGCCTTTAATAGATGCCTAGACACTGCCCCCTCCCCCAGCCCCATTTTCTCGAGTGGATCCCCAAAGCCCTGGCTCCCACCCCCAATTCACTGTCTCCTCGGCAGCACCCACACGCTCCCTCGTCTCTCTTTACTGCTGTCTCGCTGCCCCGCGTTGCCCATCGGCGTCGGGCTCCCCTAAATCCACCTCTACTAAGGATGAGAGCCCGAGTTAAAAGCTGATGTCAGTGCATCTCTAGACTGTACACCTGAAACTAATAAAATACCGTGCGTTAACTCACTGGAACTGAAATAAAAGCTGAAAAGTTAGAAGGAAAAAAATACTGTCTTTAAAAACAAACAAAAAACCCTGACGCTTAAAACCATAGCTTAATTCTCTCCCATCGGAGCTATGGGTCCAATGCGAGCAAGTAAAAATCCCGACAAGCCTTTCTGCCGCCACCAACAAGCTAATTCTCAAGCTCTTCTGGAAAGGCAAAGGAACTAGCACAGCCGAAAAAATTCGGAAAAAGAACAAAGTCGGAGGACTCACATTAACCCATCTCAAGACTTGCTCCAAAGCCACAGCAAGCAAGGCGGTGCGGTTTTGACAAAAGGACGGACACGCAGATCAGCGGAGCAGAAGAGAGAGCCCAGAAAGAGACCCACGTGCATACGCTCACTTCTGAAGAAGGTAATTTTATGGGGAAAGAATGTTCTTCTCAGCAAACGGTGCTGACACACACGCCTCACGTGAAAAGGAACTCAAAACGGCTCAGAGACCATGACGCTAACCTGTCAAACTCCCAGCGGAAAACACAGGAGGAAATCTGCCTGACCTTGGCCTTGGTGATGGGTGTTTGCGTCCAACACTGGCAGCAAGACAGACAGACCAAAAACCTGCCAAGGTATGCTTTATCAGAACGATAGCGTAGGCAGGCGTGAATAATTGGTTTAAACGTTTTTAATGGCCTCTGCTTCACCCAGCAGATGAATCTGTGGGAAAAGCCTCCTTCTGGATGCTCGCCACAGCAGGGTTGGGGCCCTGTGCTCCGGGATCAACAGCTGGCTGAACATCACCCCCCCACCAAACTCAAGGCTGACGTTCCTCCTCAGGGACCCCCGCGGCCACACGAGCAGCCCACCCTCTCAAGCCACGCGTGTCCTCTCGCTCACCAGCGGCGGCCTGCTGGTGGTTTAAGCCTGACCTCGCCGGCTGCCCGAGGGCCCGGTGAGGGCTGGCTCCGCGTCGCAGACTTCCCGATGGCCCTGGGCCCTCACTCAGTGCCTGGTGCACAGGTGTACAGTCAATATTTCAAACCAAACCCCTAACCGACCTTCGCGCCTGGGTTAGGCTCCCGTTTCCACTCAAGTGCGGCCTAGGTCACTGGCTCACTCCAGAAGGAGCTCCTTCTCCCGGGTCTTCCACTGCTTTGGCCACCCCCCATTCTCCCCGTGACCCATCTGTGACCGTGTTAAGAGGCTCAGTTAATTAAGGGTCTGGTCTCTCCCAGGAAGTCACGCCACTTCTAATAGGGTAAGATGGCTCCTCAAAACCCCAACACGAAATCGGAAGCAATGATTCCTTTCCGAAGCTCCTGTGACTCGTTCACAACGCACACGCATGTACGTTTCGACACACGTTCACACACATGTACCTATATACATACACGAAGGGAAGGATGATGGAAGTTTCGACGGGGACGAGGAAAACGAATCTGGCTTAGAATATTTTGAACTGTGATGGCTGTCAAACAGTGAGGTAAAACTATGCGGATGGCGGCACCTGAGTGGCTCAGTCGGTTAAGGGTCTGCCTTCAGCTGGGGTCGTGATCCTGGAGTCCCTGGATCGAACCCTGCGCTGGGCTCTCTGCTCAGTGGGGAGCCTGCTTCTCCCTCTGCCTTGGCCCCTCCCCCTGCTCGTGCTCTCTCTCATACTCTCTCAAACAGAAAAAAAAGCATGTGGACGTATATATGCCTGCGCATCATATCGGGATACATGAATATATGTATTTGCACGCACGCGTGTGTACGTGCAGGCACAAAACCCTCACCGACGTACGCACACACGGATGTGGGCACGTGTGCGTACGTATGAACACATGCATGCGCAAATGCACCGTATACCCTCCCGCACGTGCGCACACACGGTCAGGCCCATATGCACACTCGCACATAATCATATGCATATATACACGTACTTTCTGCGAAGCATTTCACATCCTTCTAAACTCAGAATGTTCATCTTCCCCACCCCCACCTGATGCCTCCCTCATCCCTCCCGAAGCTCTCCCTTGCTGTCAAGAGCCTCACCATCATCTGAGTAACTTACAGCTTTTAGGCCTTTGGAATTCCAGCTCCATTTACCAGCTAAGGCCCTTTAGGAAGGCATTTAACTCCCACCTCTCTGGCCACCCATGCCCACATCTGTACAGCGGTCATAAGTCCCCACATCAACGTGCTGTTTGGAAGAGTCACTCGAATTCTACAAAATCTCTATATATACCACACACACTCTCTTTCTAAAATATATAGCATTGGCTAGGACTTCCGCACACTCGATAGGCTACTGCCTTGTGTGTGTTTCCACAGTTCAAATCCATCCTTACCCTTTTATCCAACCTCTCCTGGCCTGAGGCTTGGCTGGCGGCCAGGGACATGTGTAGCTGGTTACCAACCCCTACGATCTCCGCATCTGAGATCCCAAACCAAAGCTCATCTGTGCAAACCTAACACTCTGAGTTGTTCGCTCCATCTCCACTGGAACCCCGAGCTACCAGACCAAGTTGGCTCTCTCAAACCCACGTGGGTCACGGTCCTTCACAGCCAGCCGTCTGCGCTCACCTGTAGTTCTCTTGGTTACCCGCATGGTGCCTCTTGCCTCTACTTCTTGGACCCGTTTCCTTTTCCCTCTTCCCTCTCTCCTTTCACTTGTCCTAATTCTATTCATTTTCATGGCCTAACTCCAAGGCTACAGCTTGTGGGAAACCCTCCCAAGGATTCAGTTCTCAGCCCATCTTAGGTCTATACCTCGCCAATTTACATGACGTCTTGGCTTTTCCCCTAAAGCACCCTTGTGTTTAAGTCTTCCATTCCAAAATGACTTTGACCTCTGACAGCACAGACCCTACAGGGTCTCTGGTGCTATATGGGAACACCTAACGTAGGGTTAGAAAAATGGGCTCACGTTCCATGACAACTCATTGATATTTCAAATAACAATTAAGAGACTATCTGCAATGCTTCGGTCCTGTGGGTTCTAAAATCGGAGTATAATTTTTCCATCTTAAAAAACATAAACACTAAGTGGTTTTCATTTTCCACCTACAGTTTGTGAAGCCCAGGGGCCCCGAATGACCTCAATGTTGAACAGGAGGCACATCCATCTGCCAGCAGTAATTATTTTATTGACCTGATTAAAGAACAACTATTTTCCATGGTCAAAAAGATCTATCCAAACACATCAGCCTTAGGCACACAATGGCAGTAATTAGAAATGCATATTTCCCTAATTAAAATAGGAGTCAATGGGCAGAACGTAAAATAATGTATTACCATTTACTCGGTATATTTCTCTCACTGGTTATGATGTATGATTAAGCCAAAAACCATTTTTAAAAAGCTTTGAGCTATTATTGACACACCATATAATTCAGCCATTTAAACTGTACAATAGTTTTTAGGGTTTTTTTTCTTCCTTTCCACTTGTTCAGCGTCTGTGATTTACCCATCACCGTAATCTGATCATCAACATTTTGGTTGCCCCTAAAAGAAACTCTGATCCTATTAGCAGTCACTTGCCTTTCCCCCCACCCTACCCCATCCCCCCAAACGCTGATTGTGCGCAACCACCAATCTACTGAGCACAATGTTTGCAGGGCTCAGCTGTGCTACAGCAAGTGTTCAAACTTCCTTTTTTTAGTTGATAAATAATATCCTATGGGACAATATACCACATTCTGCTTATCCATTCTTGAGCATGTGGGCATGTGGTTTGTTTCCAATTTTTGGCTATTATGAATCGCGCTGCTATGAACATTCACGTACAAGTTTGTGTGCGGACGTAAGTTTTCCTTTCTCGTGGGTCTGTACACGAGGGTGGAGTGGCTGGGTCACGTGGTAACTGCATTTAACCACCTGAGGAACTGCCAGACTGTTTTCCAAAGCAGCTGCACCATTTTCCGTTTCCACCTGCAGTGGGCGAGGGTTTCACGTTTTCCGTATCTTGACCAATTCTTGCTATCGCGTCTTTGTGATTCTAGCCGTCCTCTCCTAGGGCCTGTGAAGGGGCAATCTCACTGTGGCTTTAATTTGCATTTCCCCAAAGACCAATGATGTTGAGCATCTTTTCATGTGCTACTTGCATATCTTTTTAAAAGAAATGACTATTAAACCCTTTACTGTTTTTCTTTTGGGGTTGTCTATTACGGAGTTGTAAGACATTGAAAAAAATACATACATATATATATGTATATATTCAGGATACAAGTCTCTTAGATGTAGGATTTTCAAAGAATTTTTTTCCAGTCTGCCGGGTGTTTTTTCACTTTCTTGATGGTGTTCTTTGCAGTCCAAAGCTTTTTAGCTTTGATGAAGTCCAATATATCTGTTTTTCCTTTTGTTGCTTATATTTCCAGTGTTACATCTCAGGAACCACTACCTATCCTGTAGTCATGAACATTTACTTGCTTGTTTTCCTCCAACGATTTTGGTTTTAGCTTTTACATTTAGATCTGTGATCCATTAGGAGTTATTTTTTGTGAATGGTGTGAGATAGGGGTCAAACTTCACTTTTTTTTTTTTTTTTGCATGTGGCTATCCAGTTGTCCCAGTATCATCTGTTGAAAAGAGTATTCTTACCCCACTTTTAATTGTTTTGCTATCTGTCGGTCCATTAGGACTGCTTCTCCCCTCATATGGCAGAAGAGGTGAGGGAGGTCTCTGGAGCCTTCCATAAGGGCGCTAATCTCATTCATAAGGGCTCTACCCTAATGACCTAATCCCCTTCCAAAGGCCCACCTCCAAATACTGTCACATTGGGAATTAGATTTCAACACATGAATGGTGGTGATGGTGGCAGATGGGGGAGGGGGGTGTGACACCTTTATTCTAGAGCAGTAACCTTGTTGAAAATCAGCTGACCACATATGTAAGGGTTATTTCCAGGATTTCAATTCTATTCTCTTGATTTATTGGTCTATTTTTAGGCCAGTACCAAAATGCCTCAATTACCATAGCTTTGTAGTTTGGGAGTCATTAGGCTGTTTGGGGACTGCCAAATTCCAATTTGGTAGGATCCTATTTTAACTCAAACATTGGTTATATTAGAACTGACTGGAAAAACCTAATTTCACATCTGCCTGTCCCTTAGACGGCAAAAAATTTTAGTGCCTTCATCTTCTGACTGTGAAAAGGTGATTTAGTCACGTACAGAGCCTATGAAAGTCAAGCATCCCATTTAAGAATTCCCCCACCTCAGGTGCCTGGGTGGCTCAGGGGGTTAAAGCCTCTGCCTTCGGCTCAGGTCATGATCTCAGGGTCCTGGGATCGAGCCCCACATCGGGCTCTCTGCTTGGCGGGGAGCCTGCTTCCCCCTCTCTCTGCCTGCCTCTCTGCCTACTTGTGATCTCTCTCTCTCTCTCTCTCTGTCAAATAAATAAATAAAATCTTTAAAAAAAAAAAAAAGAATTCCCCACCATAGTATATTCAAAGTTCTTTGAACAAATAACATCAAATTTATTTTTTCAGCTGGATATAAGATGATTGCCAAGCCTTGGACAGACAGACTCGGAGCCCAGGGAACTGGACAATGTCATTCTACAGATACCAGTGTCGGAATCTAGAAGGATCTTGAGACTGAAGCAGGACAAAAATATTTCCACAGCGTTTCCCCCTCAGAACCTACCCATGTATTTCCTAGTGTCAGAAATGCAGAAATGTTTGGGGCGTGAAGTTCTCGAGCTGCTCTTTACCAAGGACTATCCCCTGACCCAAAATAAGAAAAGTGACAATTTATTGTCTTTTCTACAGCAGAAATTTAAGCACCTGAAAGGCTTCCAGCTCTTTTAGTATTTGCTTAGGATACACTGTCCGTCTCATAGAATTTGTGCTCGTTGGTATGAAAGGGCCTTCTTCCCAACCTATTCCAGCAACCATTCCCAAAACAAAAGGTTTCGTATTACAAAGAAGTTGGGGTCTATTTTCCCCGCAGGACTGAGTGGAGAGCCACAATTCTGTTTCCTCTAATACGTACTTTTGTGTTTCTGTTGAACTAAACGTTCCTTGGCTTTCAGCTTACCGCGAGTTACAGATTTATAAATCAGTTTTGGGGGTTCTGTTTAAGTCTTGAGCATTCTAGCACTTCGATGGGGTGCTGTAGCTGTCCACAAGGACAGCCAGCGGCTGTGGAAGGCAGGTGTAAACTTTTCAGCGCCAGGTTCTGTGCGGGATACAGAGCCGCGCAAAACCCAGCACGACCTCCAAATCACGGACCCCCCATCAACCCCCCATCATGCCTTTTCTCGGAAACTTCCCCCTCTCCACGCAGGAAGTGATGTCCTTCTGTGGATTCGCCCCAAGCCACGAAGGGGCACCGTGTCCCAATTGGTGGGTTCTCTGTTTGAGTGGGGAACAAAGAATGCCGAAACCCCTGCTCTCCACCCTCCATTCCTTCCTCCCTTCCTCATTTTTCCTCTGCCATTTGGCTGCCTTCCTGCAACATCTAAACCTCTGGTTTTTCCACCTGAGCTCTGTTCCTTTCCCATGCTTGCGTTTCCTCTACGGAATTTGGAATTTCCACATACCTACCTATTGTAGCTCCCCATCACCCCCGGAGTCTCTACACTCGTTTGTCTAGTTCTGCTCTGCGTTCCTGGGCACTATTATCCATGTCCCCAGGCCCTCCCTGAACCAAAAAAAAAAAAAAAAGACTCTTTCAACACCCACTACTTACAAAAAGGCTGCCTTACACTCACTGGAGGTTGTATTTCTGTTTTCTTGTCCCGCATAGTCAAGTGGAAAGAAATTGACATTCATCAGCTGGAGCAAATACAGACTTCTCTCTCCCCGACACTTTTTTTTTGGTACACTCACTTTTCTTCTTCAATTAATCACCATTCCAAGAACTGACTCATACTTTTACAGCAAACATCAGTACCATGGTGGGCTGCCAACAAGGACAGCCGTTGCTCACATTCCGGTCCCATCACAGGCACGAACGGGAAGGGCCAGCACCTTTTCTCAACTACACCAACAAGACAACTACTAGTGGACAAGGCAAGCAGATGGCTTGGATGGTCTGTCAATATGTCTATTTGTATTACAATCTATCCCCCAGCAGTTGTCATGTTTTGGTCTGCCAAGTATATCAGCAGTCCTAGAAACCCCAAATCCTTAAACCAGTAGTAATAACATAAAGATGAGACCTGATGAAATGACTTAAGATAAGCACAAACATCATCTTGTGTGTCTGCAAACATCCTTACACACGAGTCGCTGCCAAAGTTCCGCACGCCGAACAGAAAAAATTGGCAGAAAATCAGTGGAGAGAGCAATAAGGCAATTTTTGCCAAAGTCCAAACAATTTTTAATGTAATTAAGTACGCCGAGACCCAATTTTAAATTTAACAAGAAGCTTCTCTCTCGGAGTCTACTTTAAACACATAAGGATTCCTGTCCTTTATGGATTTCAGAATATTATTTCTAGACACAATGCCTAAACATCCTATCTAAACTCGAATGCAACATTAATTTCACCTGTATTTTTTGTATCGTTTGAATACATGAATTATGATTCTAGTCAGCCTTCTTTTTGCCACTCTGGCCTTCATGATATCCATTTCTTTATAGAAAATGGAAGGGCTTGCTAATCCATTAGTCACTCAGCTCTAAGTGGATTAATGCTGGCACACTAGAAAATGGCTCCTATGGATCACGTCGAATGAGTAATTTCAATTTTGGACTTTATAATCGAGCCCAAAGGGCCCTCCAAACTATAGATTTAACACTTGCTTACTAGCAGGCTTCTTTTTCAAGCTTTATGAACACTGTGATTTCAATATTAACTGATTTTTAAAAATTCTGTTATTTCTTAAATTTTGTTTCAAGATACAAAAGGTAAAGTACAGAGTCAACACCTACATTTTCTCTCTACAGTCTCAGCCTAGAACTGCGTGAGTCTTCAACAGTCATTACCAAGATATCAGGGGAGCTATGCACCGAAACGATAAACTCAGACCTTCAGACACGTTTCCTGTTTATTCAGGCAACTGCCCCACATCACAAATGCCCTTCACCTGGCAAAACTAAATGTGAGGATGACATCCTACTGCACACGAACTAGAAAGGCCATCACAAAAAAGACAGTAACAAATGTTGGTGAGGATGTGGAGAAACTAGACCCCTCGGACAATGCCTGCTGGCAAAAACAGAAAACAGGGCCGCCATGTTGGGAACCAACATGGAAGTATCTCAGAAAGTTAAAGAGAGTTACCACATGGCAACTTCACTCCAAGGTATATACCCAGAGGAAATGAAAACATAGGTCCACACAAAAACTTAAACGTGAAAGTTGAGAGCAACATTAATTGCAATAGCCAAAACGTACAAACAGCCCAAGTGCCCGTCAACTGGTAAATGGATAAACGAGACGTGGTCCATCCACACAGTGGGATATTATCTGGCAATAAAAACAAAGTGCTGATATACTCGTCAACGTGCATGACCCTCTGAAACGTTATGTTCCGTGAAAACAGCCAGATGTAAAAGAATACACAAAATCCCTTTATATAAAATGTTCATGGGGCGCCTGGGTGGCTCAGTCCGGTTAAGCGTCTGCCTTCAGCTCAGGGTCAGGGTCCCGGGATTGAGCCTCACATTGGGCTTCCTGCTCAGTGGGGAGTCTGCTTCCCCCTCTCCCCCTGCCCCTCTCCCCTGCTCACGCGAATGCTCTCTCAAATAAATCTTTTAAAAATAAATAAAAATTTTTTTAAAATACATAACATTTTCAGAAAAGGCAGTCGACAGAAAGTAGATTCGTAGCTCCCCAGGGAACCTGGGACTGGGGAAGGGAACAGGGCCGAATGGTAAACAACAGCAAGGCACCTTTCCGGGTGATGGAAGTGTGGTGAACTGGGACTATGGTGCCAGTAGGCATACTACTTGGCAAATTTACTAGAAGTCATTTAATTGCCTTTAAAACCAGTGAACGCTCTGGGATGCAAGTTCTATCTCGATACTATGGCTTAAAAAAAATACATGTCAGAAGTGGTCAGGAAGCAGGTACAGTCATTTGGGTCAGAGACGGGGGGTGGGCGTGGGCCAGGGAGGAATGAAATTAGAGAAAGGGGAACTCATTCAAGAGAAGCTGAGAAGACAGAACCTTTGGGGTTTCCTCAAAGTCCTTCCTTAACCTGCTTTAGCATCGTGTGAACTCTCGGGGCACCGACACTCAGTCCCATTCATTTGGACATAATCAGACCCGGCCTTCTGTGATCAGTCGATTGCCCGGTGCACACGGTCCTCGCCTGGAGGCTGGCTGTGTCTGTGAGTGCACCACAAACACGCACGGACACGTGAATGGTGGACCAATGGGACAGAATCAGCCCCAGGCTGAATATCATGGATTATTCTGGATTATATTAGCAGCCCTCATAATGTGAAGACAACAGAACTAGCAGTTACCTTCACAGAGGAGTTTGCTAAAGTTGACCCTGCAATAACAGTGTCAAAATCGATTTGCCAGAGAATAACCACCATAAATTGAGAGCAAAAAAGGAAAAGAAAACACAATCAGGGAGTGGGCCAAAAGCAACAGGGGCAATGCATGTATCTCAAGGGAAAATTGTAAATACAGGAATATTTTGAGGGACAGGTTTGTCTTCCTGAGACTCTGTCCCTTTACTAATTCAAGTCTCAAGCCCACGGAGAGCGGGAGAGAGAAGAGGGTCCAGAGGGTAAGAGTCTGGATCTCAGATGAACCCAACTCACTTGGGTGCGTGTGAACGATATATATGCTTAAGTTCTGTTAACAGCCGGCTTCCTTGAAACCAAGTCCATGTAAGACATCAGTGAAATTACGTGCAGCCCTTAGGATAGGCAATGAATACAAGTATTACCATTTTTATTGTGGGGGTGACATATTGCAGGGGTGACATTCAACAGTCATCCAGGATGAAGGACCCTTCTGGAACCACAGCCGTGACTCACCCCAAGCCTCGGTTCTTTGGCACTACGCCGAGGTGGAGCTGCTCCCTCTGAGTTGGAGCTTGAAAAAAAAAAAAACAAAACCAGCCAAGAGGGCTCAGACTGGTAGCTTCCAACGGCTCACAAGGAAGCTCTGCTGAACGGCGTGGTGGCCAGTGGTTGGATGGGTGGATGGGTTTTAGGTCGGCGAGATCAGAGCCCCACGTGCCATCACTGGCTGGGATGGCTTCATATTTGAGTGTTCTTGGACCATGTGTGATTAGATGGGTATTTGAAAAAAAAAAGTAAGATAATGTATCGTCCCCCCTCAAAGCCTTACTGCTTTTTTTGCAATGTTTCTTTAAAGCATTAGCAGTGATCCGTTTTATAAATGAACTGAAGCTATGTCGTACTCACTCCTTGGACAAAACTTCAAGGTTTATTGGAGGAGAGTTCTACCTAGTAACTAATTTCTGCCCCATGTCACTCAAGTACAGAGGCCAGAAGAGAGATTTTTGAGTCTGAGCTGGGTTCTCTCATTTCAGCTCTGCCACTTACAGGCTGCATGACCTCGGGCAGTAACTTAAACCCTCTCAGCCTCAATTTCCTCACCTGTAAAGCGAGGATGGTAACAGCCCCATAAGGTCAATGGGAGGTTCAACAGATCTAGGACACACAGAGCCCCGCATCCACTGCCCGCGGCACAGCAGGTCCCGGAGGACCAGGAGCCACCATCATTATTAGTCACATAAAATCACCCTCATTAAAGGACATGCCTTGCTTATGGCTCTACACCACCCTTTTGCTAACCACCAGATGTCTCGAAGAATAATGCATTTTGTTCTGGAAGGATAAATGGAATCTTCTCAGACATGCAATTGACATGGAGGGAAGATTATCCCATCCCAGACTTCAGTTTCGCGCGGAGAAGCACAGTTTCCACAATTTTCGATGACATGAACTTCAAAGACAACATCTAGGCAGGGTACAACTGCCGGGAAAGTGGACTATTCCTTGTCTTAGAGGCATACAGATTTTTAGAAAAGAGATCACTTGTTATTTTGCTTCTTAAGATTCCTGGTGACAGGTGTCACCGATGGACTAACACATCTTTGTAGAGAAGAACTCCTCTCTACCTAACTCCCTACCCTTACACAGTCACATACCCAGCACAACACATATGAATTCCGTGGAGATGTGTTCCAGGTTTACCAAAAATTGCTTCTTTGAAATGACTGCCATTGGCTTTACCTACTACAAATGAATGACCAAATCAAATAAAAACGCATCCTGAGGTCTTTAGGGCAACAACTTGCGTCAAGAGATGGAAGCCACTTTTTAAAAGTTATCATGAACCCAAGCTATGATATGTTCTATGAGAGTAAGAGAAATTCCCTTTACCCAGCCTATGTATTTTGGTCTATAGAAAGAACATCTAGTTTTTTGGAAAGATAACCAAGTACATTGAAAATTTCTCTCTGCACTATATTCGCTAATAAAATACAGAAAGAGTAAGAGCACTCTAAATATTTCATATGTGGGCCTAAAGATAACAGAAAGACCATTCATAAGGAACCTATCTTAGTCGGAGTTCCTTCAGGAACTGAGCCTGAAACAGAGCTTGCTTGCAAGTAGGTCATTTGGGAGTGGATCCCAGGAAATGTGGGTAGGAAGTGAGAGGAGAGAAGAGAAGGCAGGCAATAAAGATTCACTAATAAGCAAGTTATCACTGTGGGTGACTGGTCTTAGTCCCACTACAGAACTCTCAGAGACGGGAGAGAAGATGTGCTTCAGTTCTCCCACCAGGGGCAGGGGAGCTGGGGTATTTATACACCAATCGGAGGCGGCTGCTCCTGGAGGACGTTCATTCTGACACTTCTGACCTGCCAACAGATAAGCAAGGCAGAATCTGGTGGCCGAAACCCTCGGGCAAAGAAATGTGGGTGCTGGCACTTGGAAGTCGACCACTGTTGATTGCAGTGGTAAGGGGTGGGGAGAGGGGCAGGATCCCATGATACCCGCTACGGATACGTTACTTAGGTAAAAGGAAATCCCAGAACAACATGTGCCAACATAAGGGCTAGAATGCCAATCCCTGCTCAAAAGTGAGCTATGCAATGGAAAATGAATCAGATATGAATCCCAAGAGTAGTGATCAGATTTTTTATCTGGTCATCGAGTGCTTTTCATATAAATACAGTATCTTCTTATTTGCTTTTTATCAAGTATATTATCACCTAAGCCATAAGTAAACAACAATAGAGGTTCAAGGTCATCAAACTTGTTTTGTAGACGGCCAGAGAGTACATAGGTTCTGTCAGCCATATGGTCTCCATGCCACCTACACAGCCATAGACAATATGGAAGAGGACAGGCATGGCCGTGAGCCAAAATGTTATTTACAAAAACAGGTGGCTAGCTCGTAGGCCATAGTTTTTGTAAGGAAAGGGAAAAGTGAGCTCAAAGATTATAAAATTTTGGGAGGTGCCTAGGTGGCTCAGTGGGTTACGCGTCCGAGTCTTGCTTTCGGCTCAGGTGATGATCTCAGGATCATGACATTGAGCTACACGCCGTGCTCTGTGCTGGCACGGAGCCTGCTTAAGATTCTCTCTCCTTCTCCCCCTGCCCCTTCATCTCCCCTCCTAAAAAAATACAATTGTTCTTATTTTTGCTTTGTAATAGCATGACTTTGATATGCCGCATCCTATCGATAGAGCCACTTCTAAGCCCTTTTCATTTTTTAAAAGATTTTATTTATTTGACAAAGAGAGAGATCACAAGTAGGCAGAGAGGCAGGCAGAGAAGAGAGGAGGAAGCAGGCTTCCCTGCTGAGCAGAGAGCCCGATGTGGGGCTCGATCCCAGGACCCTGAGATCATGACCTGAGCCAAAGGCAGAGGCTTAACCCACTGAGCCACCCAGGTGCCCCTTTAATTAATTTTTTAAAAATTTAGTAGGTAATACAAAGACAGGATTAGAAAATCAAAACAATATAAGGAACTGTCCTTTGAAAATTCTCACTTCTCTGGCTTTTATTCTTACTTGTCCCCAAAAGGTAACCAATATTTAATAAAGTACCCTTCCCACCCTTCCTATGCGGAGGAAAAATAAAATAAATATGCATTTACCATTCTGCACCCTTTTTATTTAATAGACACAGGAAACCTTTCCATATAACAACGCACAACTTCGTCATCCATTTTTTTTTTTCCAGCTGCACAGTAATTCCTAGCACAAATGTACCCTCTGACGGTGCCTGTGGAGACTGAGGGGACGCCCCCCCACCCAACACGGGCAGACACTGCTTTCTGGTCTCCAGAGACTGACAACCTGTCTGCAACAAGGGTTGTTCATGACCGCGTGGCCATCAGCTGCACTCAAGAGTATCTCCTAACCTTATTTTCGTTGGAACAAAAGCAGAAAAAAATCTAAATAGCCACTGAAGTATCTGCATCCCCAAGACACCACCTACGTGCAGAGATCTGCCAGAGGGGGCCCCTGGGACCCCACACACCGCTGCGCTCACGGCTAAGACTTAAGACAGCCGTACGGACAGACTGCAAGGAAAGAAGCCCCACGTGGAGCCTGCAGGAATGCATGTGCAGCTGCCCCACACTCTCTCCCTCCCAGGAAGGGTCACTCAGCGCGCACTCTGCTCTTGGCAATAGAAACGCAACACGTTCGAGAAGTTTCTGCCCAGGGAAGCCATCAAAAAGGGCTCTGGCTGGTCACGGAAGCACCCTCTGCCTCCATGGATCCAAATCCCAGTCTCCAGGAGGGAGAGCAGGTGTTCCGACCATACCGTTTGGACAGTCGAGGGGCACCCCCCCCCCACCAGCCTTATCAGTGAGGGAAAGTTCTGGATCCCTGTAGGGAGCAGGTCCCATTAGGGAGAGCAGCCTCAGGCCTGCCCCGACGACTCCCACCAGAATCCATGCCCGGCAGGACGGAACTGTCTCCCAACAGCATTACTAGTTATTTCAAGCTGCTGCTTTGGAAAAAAAAAGAAAGAAAGAAAGAAAAAATGACCCCATTTTTTCATTGTATAGAACTACAAAGAGCTAAAGAGGCATTGAGAGCCAGGGCCAGCTTCATAGATTTCCCTGCAAGAAGGGCTGTACTAGGCTCAGGGAGAAAGCCGACTACCCAACAGATGGCTTTTCGGTCACAACTGGGATTTAAATATCCACGTTCCCAGGTGCCTGGCTGGCTCAGTCAGAGGAGCGTGTGACTCTCGATCTCCGGGTTACGAGTTCAAATCCCTATGGTGGGCAGAGAGATGATTTATTTAAGTCTTTAAATTTTTATTTAAATAAACAAATAAATACCCAAATTCCTGACCGGGAGACTTCTCTCTCTAGCATGCGTGTTCTAAGGACTCTATGAAAGTGCACATTTTCTCATGCAATCTACCTGTGTAACTTTAATATTAACCAGAACGCTGAATTCTTCAGAGCGTGAGAGTAGGGAGGCTTGCGAGGGGATCCCACCGTCAGGTTCATTTTTAACTGAAATATACATAAATGTACCAACAAGCACACACCTCAATCCGGTTTCACAAAATGGATATATCTGTGTAACCAGACCCCAGATTTTTTAAAAAAATAGGTCCCAGCACCCAGGATCCCTTGTTCTCATGCCCCACCTCCCCCTCCAAGCTAGCCGCTACTCTGACTTTTAACACCACTGATACGCTTACTCAGTTTTGAATTTTTTTTTTAAAGATTTTATTTATTTATTTGACACAAAGAGAGAGATCACAAGCAGGCAGAGAGGCAGGCAGAGAGAAGGGGGGAGGAAGCAGGCTCCCCGCTGAGCAGAGAGCCCGATGCGGGGCTCGATCCCAGGACCCTGAGATCATGACCTGAGCCAAAGGCAGAGGCTTTAACCCACTGAGCCACCCAGGTGCCCCTCAGTTTTGAATTTTATAGCAACAGATCATGAGGAATAGTCTCTTTTGCACCTGGTTTCTTTCGTTCAACAACTTGCTTGTGCGACTCGTCTACGCTGCTGTGTGTGACAGCAGTTGATTCATTCTCACCGCTGCATAGAAATCCACTATATGAACATGCCCCAGTTTCTTTATTCAGTCGACTGTGGAAGTAAACTTGTACTGCCAGTCTGGTGCTATCATGAAGAGTTTACAGGGTCATTTTCAAAAGGCTAGTAAAAAAAATTTTTGATTGATCAACATACAGCCAAGGACACAAATCCAAAGCCTCTGAGCGGATGAATTTTACACACACGGGCACATACTTGTGGAAACAAACCCGAAAGCAAGATATAGAATATGCCCATCCCCTCAGAGACTACCTCAATTTTCTATCACTTTGAAGAGAAAAGCAATGGCCCATCTTTAAACCCACAGCACATCCTCTGCTGAGGGAGCACGGTGAATCTGGTCAAGCCACGGGTTCTACTCCGGGCTCCGCCATTTGCTTGGGACCCTCACAAAGGTCACCTTGGCCCAATTCATCCCCTGGGAATGAGGAGGTGGGGCGAGCTGGGTCCCAGGGCACAGGTCTTTTGTTTCCCACATTGGCTCTGCTCCAAATCTCCGTGGCTCAACCCCAGAACGTTCTCGAATTCTCTACATGCCTCTAGAAACTAAGGAGCCCCTACAGGATACAGTATTTTCACCAAGCTGACCAAAGGTGGTTGAGGAGAGAGAAACCCAGGCAATGAACACCGCCTCCAGAACCTTCCTGCTCAAAGTGGGAGCGGCTAGCAGGAGCACCTGCGTCCCCTGACCTCCGGGGACAGCTGCAGAGGCTCACGCTCCTCCCCAGAGCCCCCGAATCCGAGCCTGCATTTGCACAAGACACCCAGCTGATCCTCTGCACGCTGAACCAGGGAAAGCGAAGGATGGATTGAAAAGTGAACCCTGAGAAGAGATTGTTTTAACTGCTGCTATTAACAAATGACCACAGACTTAACAACACACAAGGACTCTCCGACAGTTCTGGGGGCCCCAAATCCAGAATCATTTTTTTTCTTTTTTGTTTTTGTTTTTTTACTTAATTTTTATTAACATATAATGTATTATTTGCCCCAGGGTACATGTCTGTGAATCGTCAGGCTAGAATCATTTTTATGGCATAACGTCAAGAGGCGAGAAGGGCTGCTTCCTTCTGGAAGTTCTAGGAGGGCACTTCCGGGGCCGGTGGCCACCTGTGTTCTGTGGGTTGTGGCCCCTTCCTCCACCTCCCGAGCCAGTCACATCCTGTCCCAGCCCTCTCGGCTTCCATCCACACACACCTCCTTTGGACTCTTCTGCCTCCTCTTACAAGGACCACTGTGATCTTAGACTCGGGAGAAATCTTGACATTGAAGGGCTTCAGTTTCCAGATCACAGAAAGAAACGGAGGCGCGGAGACAAGGACGTCAGCCCATGTTTCACACAATCCAGTGTTCCCGCTGTTTAATTTTTAAAGCAGCCCGGGTTTGTTTTATTGAACAGAATATAATTGATCTTATGATAACTGCGTGTTATCAAAAAACTGGAATCGACTAAATTCGCTTGTCATTTCAATGAGCGTTGTAGCAAGTGCTAGGCTACCCCAGGAAACGAAATTCCTGGCTGTTTTGGAGTTCACCCTATTAGGTAAACACACAAGTCAATGAGCTTGGCACCGCAAGCTCGCAGTACGAGCGACACGGTGATCAGGACTAGCTTGTGATCGCAGTCACACCACCCCCGGGGCTGCCTTCCCAGACCGCCGGCGGGCACAGACAGGAGGGAGGACCCAGGTCGGCCCCACGAGCGCTGATAATGCAGAGATCTCAGAAGCTGCTGAGGCAAGAGGGAGCCCCATTTACTGAAGGTCTGAAGACACCCTGTTTTTGCAAGACGTGCTAACTCCATCCGCCCTTGTGGAAACGACCCCAAATGATCCCGCTTCTCTTCCAGCGTTAAACATCTGTGCTGTTTGCCCTCTGTAAGAACAGTTTTCTTTTTTCTGTGGGCTCTCTCGACACCTCCCCAGGCCCCACTAGATCATTCTGTTTGCTCCCTTGTCTCTCAACCTCAGACCTGGTTCCAGTGACTATCCGTGGTAAACTAGTAAACGGCTAACGACTTGCTCTCCGTGGGGTGGGGGTCCCGGACGTACTGTGTTTGTCCTTTTCGATGTCCTTTTGATGTAAATGCTCCCATTATGGCCAATTTTTTCTTCTTTTTTTAAGATTTTATTTATTTGAGAGAGAGAAGTCTTCTCTGTCGGGGCCCTTCCCTGGCTACTCCTATCCCCACTGCATTTCTTCCCCTTTTTCTCATCCATCCGGTACTCAGCCGCACCGCGCACCTGGAATTCTACCTGCTCGTGGGATTTCTCGATGGCTTAGTGTAAGCGAACGCTCTACACCGCCCCGACCACTTCCGTAAGAATAAGCAAGAGACGAGCAGCGTAGGTCCCTGCGGATCTTTCACAGCGGAGCGCTCGGTAGCGCGTGCTTCATTTCTCCTTTGAAATAATCGAAATAGTCGCAAGAACTGGATCTGTGTAAAACTATCCTACAGCCTGACAATTTGCAGCCAGGGTGCTTTTTTAGCTTTGGGGGTATAAGTTACATACATTGAACTTTGCCTATTTTTTAAGATTTATTTGGAGAGAGAAAGAGAGAGACAGAGACAGACCCCGAGCACAGGGAGGGGCAGAGGGAGGGGGAGAAGCAGGCTCCTTGCTGAGCAGGGAGTCCGATGCGGGGCTCGATCCCAGGACTCCGAGATCATGACCTGAGCTGAAGGCAGACGCCTAACTGACTGAGCCACCCGGGCGCCCTAAGCTTCTCCTATTTTTAAGTGTACAGTGTGATGAAATTTACCAACTATATGCAGTTGTGTAACCACCACAATCGAGACCCAGAATAGTTCCCCTACTTGGCCACGTATCTTAGTAAGTTTCTGCAGCTGATCTCCTGCTCAGATCACAGCAATCACCTATCTACTTTTTGTTGCTAGACTTTGGCTTTTCCAGACTACCATATCAGTGAAATCATACAGCATATTTGCATGTACCTTTTTCAGTTAGCGTGATGTTTCTGATGTTTCTGTGTTCTTGGGTGCATCCCTAGGTCTTCCTCTCCACCGCTGACTAGTATTTCACAGCATGGAAAGACCCTAGTTTTTTAAAAATCTGTTTTCAAATCAGTGGAAAGACGTTGGAGTTGTTTCATTTGGGGCTCACTGTGAATAAGGCCACTGTGAACATTTGCTTGTCTTCGTGTCCATGGATTTTATTTTTATTGCTAATTTTTTTTACATGTTTATTGAGTTTTTTATCTATCAGGCACATGTAGGAATGTATTATACCCACCATCTCCTTTAATGTTAACGTCACCCCCCCAGGGATGGGGTACTTTTAATTTCATTGTTTAAAAAAAAGGGGGGGGGGCGTCTGGGTGGCTCAGTGGGTTAAAGCCTCTGCCTTCGGCTCAGGTCATGATCTCGGGGTCCTGGGATCGAGCCCTGCGTTGGGCTCTCTGCTCGTCGGGGAGCCTGCTTCTCCCTCTTCCACTCCCCCTGCTTGTGTGCTCTCTCAAATAAATAAATCTTAAAAAGAAAAGAAAAGAAAAGAAAGGCCAGACAGCTACTGAAGTAGCTAAACTCGGCAACTGTTTTCACATCGCAGCAACAACCAAAACGTCCCTCCATGCTAATACACACGCCAAGACAAACACTGGTGAGCTGAGAGGAAAACTCGATTAGCTGCCCGCGTGGTTGGCACGCAGGAAGGAACGCTCGAAGGCACAAGAACCCTCACGAGGCTGATTTTCCGTCAGCCTCTTTCTTCCTTCTAGTTATTTCCGTCTTTAAGGGCCGTAAGAATAGAGCCCCACAATGTCACATCTACCTCGTTGGGAAGAGTAAAATATGACTGCCACTTAAAATCCACACGCAATCTTACAGCACTCTGGCACAGTGAGAGATTCGGTATAAAACACGGCTGCCCTGTGGAGCCCAAGCCCGGGGAAAGCCCTCACTATGATTCCAGAAGATGCTTTTTAAATAAAAAAAGATAATCACACAAGATAAGCTGTGGTGAAAACCCTGTAGTGAGGTGTCTGGGTAGATCTCTTCCTGACAAGGTAATTATCTACTAGTTACCCTTTCCATGCTTTCAAGTAGACATTTTGGCAACTGTAAGATTCTCCTCATGTGAAGGAGACTGTTAACACAGTCACGGTCAAACCCTGAACACATTTCTATCTGCTTTTAAATAAGGAATTTCTTTTGTCGTTTGTTAAGAATAATTCAGGTCAGAATCCGTCTGTACTCATTTTCCTCTTACACAATCTTGGCTCTCGACACTGGGTTTCTGGCCACCCCAAGGATTTTGGTACTGAACAGGTTAATCACGAACATTCTGCTCTCAAATGGACTCTCAGCACTCGATAGTATACTTAATCAAATAAGAAAAATCCATTTTAGGCTCTTGGTCTTCTAATTAATTTGGTAATTGAAAAAGTAACTGAGACAGTTTCAATTAACAAAAGTAATATATGTAGATAGAAACAAAATGGAAATAAAGAACATATAGTAAAAGTAAGTCCCTCAGCATGGACTTCGTGGACGCTACGAAACCTTATAGACCTGTGGGCAAAAGCTACACACATCCTTTCAGGATAGGCAGTCTAGAAGTTTCCAACACATTCTTCAAGTGGTCTGTGACCCCAAAATGGTGAGAACCACAGTCTGGTTCTCAGTACAGCTCAGTGGGTCACGTTTTAGGGCAAAGGGGTGTGTGTGTGTGTGTGTGTGTGATAGGCAGAGTGGCAAAGCCATGGATTAAGTTCTCAAGTCAGTAGATACGGCAAAAATGTCACCAAGTTAAAACCACAGAGTCTATCAAATAGATCTTAGTCCTTGGAAGCTCAAAACCAAAAGGAAACATGTGTTTGCCTTCAGCTGTGGCCTCCCCTTCCAGCGGGCAGAGTAGCCAAGATCCAGGTGGAAACAGGGGAGAGACTGGGAGGGGGTAGGAGGGGAGGGCCTGGTGGGTCTCGTTGTCCTGCTGAGGTCCCGTGCCTGAGTTTGTGAGTTAACTGTGCAATATGGTATAAAGCACAGAAAGCCAAATAACCTTAAACTGAAATAACACCCCCTCTCCATCGCAACCACCACTGTTCCTGCCTCTTCGATAGGCAGCAAGCAGAATCTTCAGGAACAGTACCCTTCCCAGTTCTCCTCAGATAAGGGATTCTGCACATTTTTACATATTATATAAATAATCTCGACTAAACCACCCTCCACGGGCAATCTGAGAAATGAACAGCTAAAGCTCTAATTTCACACGGTCTCAGTACATCTTATTTCTGGATAGGAACGAACGCCCTACCCACGTGCTACATCCATTCGACACAAAAATTTACTGAACCCCATTTTGCTCATTTATGCCACAGTGACTATTTCCTACGAAGATGGTGGATTACAATTTCACAATGCCAAGTGGTTTAAAAGAAGACAGACTCAGTGGAAATTGTGTTTGAAGGCCCCAGGGATTCAGCCTCAGAGAAAACCACAAAAGCTGAAACACCACCCGCAAAAACAAGCTAGTAGAAGTTACTCGGCCGCCAAAGTGTCAATTGTGTGACCTCTTTCCATGGTGGCCACTTCCCAGGGCTCATTATGAGAAAGGCTGTTCTTTCTCTCTCTCTTTCTTTCCCTGCCGAATGAATGCAGCTTTTGAACCCTTTTCTAGTTACATTTGGTCCCAGCGCTGACAGATTATTTTAACCATCATCTCCTAATGGGCAACTCACTCTTTCTCTTGCGAGAGAAAGAATGGTCTTGTGATAATTCTAGCCGTTTTCAGAACTCCAGGATCTGTGGCAGTTTGAAAGGAAAGAGATGAAGTCTTTGGCAAAACAACAGAGAGAGAGTTTCCCTTTGCTCCCATCCTTGTCCCTTTTCTTCGGTTCGTGGCGAGGTTGTGAAAGGCACCAGAAATGCGCCCGGCCCACTTTCCTGTTTGTATGGCGCGTGATCACCAAACTGGTATTTTTCGTAAAGCGACTCCTGATGGGATCTCGCTTTATTACAGCCCAAACGGATAGCAAGTGATGGCAGGATGTGGCCCATTGGCTTCTGGGGCAGCACCGAGGGGTCAGGGAAGGCAAGAGAAGAGGGTGCCGTACTCCACCTTGTAGTACAAATGGACATGGAAAATCAGCCGGGGACTCTCGACACGTCTGAAAGAAATTGATGCAGACCCTTAACCTACCGGTCTCTCCGAGGACGTGCGTGGTCATGTAAACAAGTCACCGAGCAAATCCGTGGAGTACCTTATTCAGAAACAAAAACCAGCTGAATCACGTGGTCTGGCCCTGCAGCCAGCTCCCTCCTACAGAAAGCAGCCAAGGGGGCTGCCCTCCTGGACCGAACGCTGACCCCCGGGGACGAAGCCGGGGAAGTGAAGGGAGCCCCGGGAGAAAGCGGCTCGGTCCTCCGTCCCCAGACACGGGGCACAGCGCGGGGAGGGCTGCCGGCTTTGGGGCCTCCGGAGCTTCTGGAAATGGCAAACTTGAGTCCAGGATCAGAGTTTTTAGAAGAGGGGCGCCTGTGGGGGTTCCGTCGGTGAAGCGTCTGCCTGGGGCTCAGGTCATGATCCCAGGGTCCTAGGATCAAGCCCCGCATCGGGCTCCCTGCTCGGCATGGAGTCTGCTTCTCCCTCTGCCCCTCCTCACTGCCCGTGCTCATTCACACTCCGTCTCCCTAATAAATCAATCTTTAAAAAAAAGAAGAAGAAGAAGACCGCTTTAGAGGGCTGGGAAGATGGAAGGGTTCATAGGAACTTCTCAGGCAGCACATGTAAAAGACAGAGAAGGGCACGCGGTCAAGGACAAACAAGAATCCCACAGGATAACGGCAGAACGCGGAGCCTGCAGGGCGCGGCAGTGCGTGTGCTAAATGCAGCAAAGGCTGTGTGATGAGAAGGCCAGGAGGCACCCGGGCTCTGCTACGGGCTGGTGCCGCGAAGACTTGCGAGGGGGCGGGAAATCACTCACCCCTACGTGTCACTTACCGTAAGTTCAATTCTGCCTCCTCATTTCTAAAATCGGGTAGTAAAGTCACCGGCTTACAGGGTGGTTGTAAAGATCACATGTGCTTGAGAGCGCTTTGTCAATTCTAAAGCAGTTCAGGGCATCGTGATCAAAAATAGCCAAGAGGTCACGGGCTAAATCCGTGGGCTGAGGTTTTAATTCCAACAGGTAAAAAGAAACACGCCTATCTCCCTGGCTTGGCTTTGCTTTTGACACGTGGACAAGAACAAGGACCCTCAGCCAAGAAAGACCAGGGAAAAAATACTCAGAATAGAGCCCTGAGGCCCCAATCTGATTAGAAGATATTCTAAAGGGACTTACACAGTAGAGAGAAGACCGATCACACCCCAGGTACTTGCAGAAGTGGAAGAGAAAAGAGTTCAGTCCTCCCCTGTGATACCAATGGAGTCTGGGAGATGCATTTGCAATTTTCAAATGGGAAAAAGATCTGTGCCTCAGAAACTAGAGTACTGAACTTGAAGGGTCTACGAAAGAGTATCTTGTGGGCACTTAGGAGAGGATGTGGTGATTATTAGATGTGAGATGATTAGCCTCTCTTGCTTTTCTTCCAGAGAAGGTAATGCAGACAAACTCTGGACACGGCAAGACACCCGTAAAGGTCTTTCAAACAACCCTCGTTCACGAGAGCGTGTGGAAGAACCCACCTTTAGTGATGTCGATCCCCACCAGATGTCCAGGCTGGGCCAGGCAGCCTCGGGCTGGCCCTTTCCCTACTGAACTATGGCCATCAGCGGCTCACACAAAGGTACCGGCACCTCACATCGGCAGGCGACACGAAACTAGGAAGTAAGGCCAACAACCCCTTTGATGGCGAAATCGTCAGATGCCAAAAGGAGCTTGATCAAATAAGGAAACTCTTCCCGGAAAGGTTAAATATCACGGCAACGAAGGTGAGATCCTAATTTAGCCCTTAGAAGCCAAATGCCAGATTTCCAGAGAGGGTGTGTGAGAAGGCAGTAGGACAGGCTCGTGAGCGACACACAGAACAAGTCTGAAGGGCCTAGTCGACAAGAACACCAACTTGGGCCCAAAAATATGTGGGCCCCGAAAGGTCAATTCAAGTTTTATAGTGCCCAAAAACATGGAACGAAGTCACCTGTCGAGTGTGCAGTTTTAGATGCCACACTTGAGCGTGATGAGGAGTCCGGCTGCTGGGCCAAAGGGCTGGTCGCAAGACTAGAAACTATGTGCCCAAGTACCTCACACAGCCAGGTCGCTTAGACTTGGGGGGAGGTCTCTACCTCACATCTGGAGGACAGTCGAGTTCTCTGAGGAAGATTCAAATCGGGCAAGGGATTTTTCCAGAAAGTGAAAAGCTCTTCGCAGACATTAAAATAGAGTGTGTGGGGGCGCCTAGCCAGTTCAGTCAGAAGAACACGTGACTCTTAATCTCGGGATCCTGAGTCTGAGCCCCATGTTGGATGTAGAGATTATTTAAAAATAAAATCTTTTCAAAAAACAAAATAGAATGTGTGTGCTCACACGCGGGTGTACAAAGGTACTTCTGGAAGAGAGTCATTGAAAAGATGGAAAAATGCTTTGTATCAAAAATAACTTCCATAGAGCGTTAAGTGACAGTCGCTAGGTTTCAAAAAAGGTCAACATCTCAGCTTACTCGGTTTCTGAGTCTTGAAGGTAATCTTCACAACTGAATCTAACTACAGGACTTGAAATCCAGACCCAAAAACCTGTGTTGGATTTTACTTCCATTGCCTTATTTCCCATAACTTTTTGCTAATAGAACATGAATTAGATATGTAAATCAGCTCTCACTAAAAATGGAATACAGGATCTTAGTCATCTTTTCTTAGATAAAATTGTCTACTGCTGGTTATTAACCAGCCCACATGAGAAAGGATAACTTTGGAAATGAGATGGTTGCATAAGAGTTTTCCTTTACCCCTTGGGTCAAACGAGGGGAAATTCCACGGCACAGGATGAAATGCACGCTGTCCCCACGGACCAGATTCCACTTCCACCAAATTTGGCACTAGCCTTCTTGGACAACTAATATGTTTCCTTTCTCACACTTATTCAATAAAGTAATTCACTGGGCAGCTCCCTGAAGTGGTGATTATTGGTTTGGACCTAACATAACCCACGTTTTCCTGCCCCTTTCTGCGACCCTGGGGTCATTCCTTGCCTCCATTCTAAAGATGTTAGAATCTAAAGATGCCCAACCATGTACATAAGTAAAAGGCAGCGCATGGGACGCTTGGAGATGGCGGACACTCTTCATGACAAGTCTATCTTTTGGAACGACACGTGCGTAGACCATGGGAGCCTGGGGGAGTATTCTACCCTCGGATGTGACCAAACGCCATCAGAGTAATGTCCAGAAGGTACTAGGTGTCCATCAACTGAAGCAAGGATACACTAGACGTGGTACATATCCATACGATGGACTACTACTGGGCCCTAAAAAGGAAAGAGGTATCGACAGAAGCTGCAACATGGATGAATCTCAAAAACACTAGGGCTACATGAAAGATGTCAGACCCAAGAGATCACAGAGGAGTCCACTGGAGATAAATGTCCAGAAGACCTAGACAGACAGAAGACCTAGACAGACAGGAAGTAGATGAGCAGTTGATTACAGCCTGGGCAGCAAGTTGGGGGAAAGGTCAAGTAACAGACACGGGTGGGCGTAGGTGTTCTTTAGGGGGATGGAAATGTTCTAAAATTTGCTGATGGTGAGGAATTTTAAAAAATCGTTAGGAATTTGTGATGAAACTCTAGGGTCCTCCTATGGTCATCAGGTTATCCAGTGTAGTTTCTCTGTTGAACCAATGGTCTCTTCGTGGGCCTCTTCTTCCACAATCGCCTGCTCAGCGACATGTCAATTATCTCCCACTCCTTTATATAGAATTTGTTTTTAATCGTGCTTTGGGGAGAAAGGGGTTGACAGAATTTCATTGATAACCTCAAGTGTGACAAAAATATTAAAGTTTCCATGTATATTTCTCACAGCTTCTCCTTAGGTTAACATCTTACTTAACCACAGACCATTTATCAAAGCTAAACAATTAACCTCGATACGATTTTATTGACTAAAGCACAGAACTCCTTTGCATTTGGCTAGTTTTCCCCACGAACGTTCGTTTTCTATTCCAGGATCCAATCTAAGACATGACCCTGCATTCGGGGGGGTCTCATCTCCTTAGCTTCCTTCCATCTGCGACATCGCCTCAGTCCTTGGCCTTTGATCTTCTCAAGACTACCCGTCACGTGTTTTGTGGGACGTCCCTTGGTGCAAATTTGTCTGAGGAGTTCTCCTGATTCGCTTCAGGTTGTGTATGACAGGGAAGGAAAGTGGAGAAGCGAGGCTGGGTCCCGGGCAATGCATCGTAAGGGGTGGGGGGTTGGCGAACAGCGTTGAGATGTTACCCTCCATCTCCCTTGGCTAGGGTGGGCTCTGACGAGACTCTCCAGAGATTTAACATTTAAGCCTTATTTCCATACGCCAAAAAAAAATCTGTTAAAAAAAATCTGTATTCATGGTTCGCCGAGTGCCAGAGAGAACGTGAGTCCCCGTGGCAATAATGCTCACTGCTGTCTACAAGTCAAGGTGGTCTGCAAAGCCTTTTAAACACACACATTCCTGGCTCAGCCTCTGGGGATTCGAACCAGGGGGTTGGAGGGTGGCTTCCCGGGAGCTTCTGACAGTGGCCCCACTCTGGAGGAGCGCTAAAAGGTCTAGAAGGAAGATGGGCACAGAGACAAGTCCCAAATGTTGGTAACCTTTCCTTTCTTTTCATTTTTTTTAAGATTTTATTTATTTGACAGAGAGAGGGGGGAAAGCACAGAGGGAGAGTGAGAGGGAGAACCAGACTCCCGACAGAGCCAAGAGCCCGACGTGGGGCTCGATCTCAGGACTAGGAGATCATGACAAGAGCTGTAAACAGACGCTTCACCCACTGGGCCCCCCAGGTTCCCCAATAACCCTTCTAGCGAGGTACCAACTCAGGGCTGTAGGAGCAGCAAAGCCCTAACACTGCTCCAGGGGGAGACTGGCACCCCAGACCTGGGTTCTGGAAGCCCCCAACTCCTCGACAGCCCTGTTCTCCGTACGTACGTCCTTCAAACTGTATGACAAATCTACACGTGTCTCGAACAGTCCAGCGGAAAGGGGAATCCTTTACAACAGCAAGGCCAAGTCCGCTCGGCAGCTTTGAAAGCTGTTTAAAGAGGTCAGAGCTGTTCCAGCCTCTGGAAGCGGCAGATTTGGGGTAAAAGGCAGGGAGGGGTCTCCAACGGGGACTTCAGGCTGAAGAGGAATGGGCCCCACACAGAAACCCCAGCGACTGCCGACTTGTCCTCACTGGCTCGTTCCATTTTGTGACCGTGAAACCTTCAGCGAAGTCTTACCTGGGCTCACGTTACGTTACCATCCCCAGAGGAGCTTGCAAAATATACACGTGCCCAGGGCACCCCCTGAGCTGCTCATTTAACTGGCTTGGGCCAAGGCCTGGGCACCTGGCAGGGGGTTCCACACTCCCCAGTGTGGCGAACGTGAGCCAGGGCCCAGACTCTTCAGCTTAGCCTCGAGCCTCGCTCGTCCAAGTGTGGTCAGCAGACCAGCCCCCATGGAGTTCCCTGGAGAGACCGTTAGAAACGCAGGATCCGGGGTCTGAGGATAGACCTACGGGGGCAGACTCTGCCTTCTGACGAGATTTCCACGTGAGCTGCGGGCATGCTTCAGTTGGAGAGGTCAAGGCAATGCTGCTCTCGACCACGCAGTGCCCACTAGGGACAAGTGGTCATTTAAATTAAAATTTACACGTCGATTCCTCAGTTGCCTGAGCCCCCTTTCAAGCACTCAAGAGCCTCACATGAGTAGCGGGTAGTGGTGGGTCACTGGGCCACAGAGACCTAGAACACTTCCATCGGGGCTGCAAGTTCTACTAGCCCGGGGCTGGTGTTAAAGCAGCAGCCCTTGAGGAAGGAGGTCAGGAAACAGAGGTGGAGGCGGCTGGATCCAGCTGTTACTGCAGGCGTGGCGACATCCCCTCATCCTAGGAAAACAGGTTTCCTGGTTATCAATCAAAAGAGAGAGAGAGTGAGCCAAGATGGCGCCACCTTTAGGCAAAACCATGGGGAATCGGATTTTCCGCTGTTGAATTTCATATGCCTGGGGGACGTTCTACTGCAGCAGAGGCTTTGGGGAGGAGGGCTGCAGTAGCCGACCAGAGGCCAGGGCAGATGGTGGAAGAGAGAACAGGGCTAGAACTGTGGGTCTGAGAGTCCTCAAAACACAGACGGGAGAACGCACAGTGAGTGGGACCACCAGCTGGGTGTGCGGGGCAAAGGAAAAAGACAGTCGCGCACAGACTATCACCCTCAGAGGGGCAGGCAGCCCGGGAGCAGCCGCAGACAGGCCGGAAATCAATATCAGAGACGAGAGGCAGAGTTGGAGGTGGAGGCTCCTAGAAGTCAGTGCAGGGAAGCAGCTGCAAGCGGGGACGACGACTGAACGTGACCTTGGAGGAGGTACACAGTGCAAGGCCAGGACCTGCTGAGGGAAGACCGTGACCCGGAGCCGACACGACCTGCCCCACCTGGGGTGCGGTTTGCTTGGTGGAATTAGGGTTTAGAAGTTTGACAGAGTGGGGGCATCTGGGGGGCTCAGTCGTTAAGTGTCTGCCTTCGGCTCAGGTCATGACCCCAGGATCCTGGGATGGAGCCTCACAGCGGGCTCTGCTCAGCAGGAAGCCTGTTTCTCCCTCTCCCACTCCCCCTGCTTGTGTTCCCTCTGTCACTGTCTCTGTCAAATAAATAAATAAAATCTTGAGGGAAAAAAAAAAGGATGACTATGTGCTTCATGGGGTGATCTTGAGATTAAATGGGTCAATCCACATGAAGCAATTAGAACAAAGTCGGATACCCAGCAAGCCCGCCGATGGTACCGATAATGATTACAATGCAGTCTGGCTGCCTCATTCCACGTAGGCGCCGTGAAAATGTGCTCGAGGGATCTAGACCATTCAAGTGTCTCCATTTTGGCCTAACAGATGATTTCAAAACAAGCCTTTTTATTTAAATACATATTTCCTTTTAAAAAGTACCTCAAGTATCCTGTCCACATTTTCCATCATTGAAATGGCAAGTTCCCATTTCATTAAGCTGCACTGTGTTTTAAAAATTAAATAGAGCATTTAAAAAAAAAAAAAACTGGGCTTCTTTAAATGACAAAAACCACTGTGTCATCTTTTCTTACCCTGAGCAGCACAGGAGAATACTTAATAGTACATATTGTGCAAAAAGACACATTTCAAATTGAGCTGCCAGCGATATACAATGGATATATTAATACTATTTTTATCCAAAAAGAATGGGATTAAGGAAGACATTAGGAGGCAGTCAAAGGCTTTGTTTCAACAGTTTGTAAACACATGCAAGTAAAGATGGAAGTTCTTATCTCAGAATAAATCGGAACAATTTCATAAAGAAAAGCCTGCACTTTTCTAAGGCTTAAGGAGAAAAATTACCACAAAATATGTGAGGGGAAATTAATACCACCAATGGCATATTCCTCGGTCATCAGATTCAACAAATATGCTCTAAGGCAGGAGTACACTCGATTCCCCGGGGTGCCGGGGGACACGAGGACTGGGGAGCATCTCTTGAAAGCTGGAGGTTCATCAGTAAGGCCTGCGATGCTGGTACACTTACACACTGTCGTAGGCGGAATCGTGTCCCAACAAAAATCTGTGTTCGGATCCTAACCTCCAGGACCCATGAATATAGGGTCTTCGCAGATGAAATCCAGTCAAGATAAGGTCATATGTGGTTTGGGTGCACCCTAACCCCGTGACTTGAAGTCTTTACAAGAAGAGGGAGATTCAGACCTAGAGAAGAGACACAGGGGAAAGTGTGAAGGTAGAGGCAGAAATGCTTCTATGGCCAAGAAATGCCAAGGATCGCAGACAACATGAGAAGCTAGGAGACAGGCATGATACCTTCTTCAAGCACCGCGAGTGGTTGGATAGAAAATGGGTCAAAGGCAGAGGCTGGGAAGTCGGTTTTGATCTTGCCACGTAAGAGCTGTGTGGCCTTGAGTCAGGGGCTTCATCTTCCTGTGCCTTAGTTTCCTTGTTGTTAAGTGGGAATAACAGAATCCACCCCACGTGGATGTCAGGAGGATTCAGTGAGACCAAAGTCAAGAACGCAGTGTTAATGCTATTATCACCGTTCTGCCAGTTTTTATTTCTGCTGTGTATGCATCACAACCCCCCCCCCCAACTCTCTTTCCCTCTTTGGCCTACTTTTTAACTCTGATATTTTAGCATTTCAAATACGGTAGAACCTATCTATGAGACCTAAATTTCCATGAAAACCTGAGTTTCAGGAGCAACAGAATCAAAATCTACTCTTGTGACCACCAATCGTTACTAGAAGAGCCCCAAAACAGAAAGGCAAGGATGGTACCAAGTACCTTTGAGCACAAAGAACACACAGACACAGCTGAAGATGGCAGAAGGCCAAAGTGAAGTTACTCTAGGCAGAGCTGAACGAGATGCATTCCTTCATAGGACGGTCAAGGACGCATTAAGTCATGGGAAGCCACGGGGAACGATCAGGAGAGGCATCATGGTAGAGGTGAGTCCTAAGATGGGCTTGAAATAGAACGGACGTAAGGTGGTAGAGGTAGGTTGGCAGGAGCGGAAGAACCACCCATGGTTAAGTTAAACATCGAATTACCCCATGACCGAGCAATGTCACTCCTAGGTAGGGACAGGTGCAGAAGAATTTAAAACAGGTGTGTAAACAACAACTTGTATTCACAGGTTCATGATGCGGACTGTCTAGGGTTTCTTTTGTATGAAATATCCATACTAGGCCAATTCACGGAGACAGAAGTCACCTGAGTGAGCTAGGGGCTGGGGGGAGGGGAAGATGAGGAACAATTATGGCGCCTTGTTTTGGGGTGACAAAAATGTTCTAGAAGTAGATGGTGGTGATGTGTGTACGACATCGTGGCTGCACCAAATCATCCGCTTTAAAATGGTTAGTTGGTCAACTTTCTATGTTTTTTACTGTAAAATAAACTCAAGGAGGGGCCTAAAAGCAAAGGAAAATTCCACA
Organism: Procyon lotor; assembly: GCA_028646535.1. Taxonomy (NCBI): domain Eukaryota; kingdom Metazoa; phylum Chordata; class Mammalia; order Carnivora; family Procyonidae; genus Procyon; species Procyon lotor. The sequence continues at coordinate 94,605,516 of CM053612.1, read as the reverse complement.
AGCGCAGAAGCCACAGTGAGACGGTGATGTGTTCTGTGGAAAGGAAGGAGCTAATGGCAATTCATTTGTCACAGAGAGGAGACTAACTTGATATAGCACCTGAGGCAATCCTTTTTTAATTTAAAAAAAAAAAAAAAAGGCAAGGGAAGAGCTATATACAACAAATGACGGCCACCCTCAAGCCTCCACACAGCCTCAGACTACAGATCGGGTCCTACGCAACCTCTGGGTCCCTCGCAAGAGTGTTCACAGGTCTTTAGAATGTCACTGAGAAACCATTGATTGAGAATCCATCGACGGCAACACAGGTGGACACGCAAGATACCGCCATCTTCGTCTTCAAAATTTTTATGTCTCACTTGAGATAATGTTGCGTGGAACTTGAAGCTGTTTATGAGAAATATCAGGGAATAAGATGCCAGCGTGCAGGGCAGATGGTGGGAGGGAACGAGTCAGATGGTCCAAGGTGGTCTGGAACAATCTACCGTTGTGAAGATGGCCTGCGGCTGACTGCGAAGGCATAAGGAAGCTTCTGCACACTACCTATAATCACTGGGGCCAGTAGACAAGAGAGCCTTGTCCAGAGGGACTCAGCCTCCATGACAGAGGGCCAGAGGCGCAACTTGAGTGGGCCTGTTGTCTGACAACGTCTGGGGTGACCTCACACACATACCATGATGCTGTGTCACCCCCGTCTAGTCCCTGGAATAATGGACAAGCCACTGGGGTAATTTGGGAGCCCCATCTCAACTCCCAAGCTGGGGTGGGGTGGCAAGCCTGGGGTTCACAGGACTACATAGGCCAACAGTATTTTTTCTGGGTGACATAATTTCCAGCTTTGTTGCAGTGTCACTGCGAGGCCTGGGTCATAGGGCAGGAGAGGACACTCCCCTGACCGCACCGTCCCACAGAACAGCCCCTTGCCACCCCACACAGCTCAAGATCAACTGGCGAAGGCATGGCAGCGAGAACTAGAGATGATTAGAGAGCGCCTGCCTTCCAAATAAGGAGCGCTCGCCATCTGGAAGGGAGATGGGGGCCTTCGGAAGTTGAGGATGGAACTGCAATACGGGACCAAACAACGTCACGGGATCTCAACAGTCTCTGAGCTGTAAAATTATGGCCCACCCAAGAGCACTGGGAGCGTGTAAACCGGACAGGGGTGCTGAGGTACAGGGTTTCCTTAGGGCGCCTGATCAAGCGTGCGAGTTCTTTCTGTTGCAATAGTTAAAAACAACAACAACAACAAAATTTCTCAACACATGACAAGACGCTCAACATCACTCATCATCAGGGAAATGCAAATCAAAACCATAACGAGGTGCATCCCTTCGCACCTGTCAGAACGGCTAGAATCAACACCACCAGAAACAAGTGTTGGTAAGGATGTGAAGGACGAGGAACCCTCGTGCACTGGGGGCCTCAGAACATTAAAAATGGCGGGCGAGTGCTCGGGTGGCTAAGATTCGTGTGCACGCTCTCTCTCACTCGCTCTCAAATAAATAAAATCTTGTATAAAAGGTCTCAAATAATATCTCTGGCCATCTTCATCTGACTGTATGTATTTTCATCTTCATTTCACCATATTGGCTCCATCTCCTTTCTCTGAAGATGTTTCACAACTAAGTGTTTCACTATGTGTCCAAAAACACCAAGCACAAGGCCCATTTTCCTACGTAACCACAATAGTACTATCACCACTCCTCCAAGAGTTAACACCTTCTTGATTTCATCCAACACCCATCTGTATTCGAATTTTAATAATTAGCCCCCCAAAATGTCTGTGACAGTGGGTTGACCGAACCAGGATTTCACAAGGGCCTGAAGAGAAGACATAGGCCTATCAAGAAAGCAGAGAAAGAAAAATCAAAACTTCTGACTTAATAAAGCAGATTTAAAAAAAAAAAATGAAGCACTCAAACTTTTGGGGATTTTTTTTT
>CM053612.1:94568027-94603476 GCA_028646535.1 Procyon lotor | reverse complement strand
CGTAGAAAGAAACGTGACCTTGCTAACACCTTGTTTCTAGCCCCGTGAGATCCTGGTCAGACTCTGACCTCCCCGCCCCAAGAACGAAAGCTCAAGAATTTTTGTTTTAAGCCACTGTTTGTGCCAATTTCTTAGAGCACCCAGCGGAAACTCATAGGGCAGGAAGAGAACCACATTTGCTTTCACCATATTGTTTGCAATGTTTATCTGCCATTCTCCTTTGCTGGTAGATGTACTTTTTATAGTGTACTTTAAGCTTTAAAAAAAAAAAAAAATCGGTCTGCTTTTCTCAAGTAGTGCTAGGAGCTCAATGTTTGTGTGTCCCCCCCCCCCCCAATTTAAATGCTGAAATCCTAAGCCCTGATGTTGTAAGTCTTAGGAGGTGGGGCCTCTGGGAGGTGCTGAGGTCATCTGCTGGACCCTTGTGAGTGCATTTAGTGCCCTTAGAAAAGAGGTTCCAGAGAATTCCCTAGCCCCTTCCACCGTGCGAGGACAGAGCCAGAAGGGGCTACTTAGGTACCAGGAAGAGGCCTGATGTGGGACCTCCCAGCCCACAGGTTGGCGGGTGGCCTCAGCCATCCAGGGATTCAAACTCACGGGAGGGCAGCTGCGGGGCAGAGTGTCCCGCGTGGGCAACTGAAAACATGTCTTGTAAAGGCAGATCCAATGCTGCCAGTTGTTCTGAGAACTTTCATTATTTTTTTATTTATTATTATTTTTAAAAATCAGGATAGCCAGAATTACTTCAGTTCTACAACTCTGAAAATTCTGAGAAGCAACCAGCCCAGGAACCTTGCAAATGTTACACCATCTAGTAGCGTCCGCTAGGAAAAACCGAAATAAAGCATGAATAGCCTCAGTCGCAAAGAGCTGGATGCAAACGCTTAACTCCACGAGCTACCCACGTGCTCTGCAGCGACTCGAATGGCCTACAGTGAAAGCGACGCCGCTCTGCTCCTTGGCCACTTAAAGCACTGGGTACTCCCAGCAGCCATCTCTAGCAGCAGAAACCAGGGGTTCCCCAAATTCCGCAGCACATCACCTGGAGGGCCCATTCTGACTCCGTAGGTCTGCTGAGCAGGGGCCCAAGAATTTGCATTTCTAGCAAATTCCCACACGATGCTGGTGTTCCTCCAGACTTTTTGAGAATCACCCGTATGAATCTGTTACTCTTACTGAAAACCAATTTCACGGGGTGGGAGTAGGGGATCAGAATGGGCTTGTCATGTCACGCACATGCTCACGGCATCGTCTGAAACAGCAGACGGCCGTAGGGTAGGGGCCTCACTACACGCCTGTACAGGCAGAAAACCCAGCGTAGGCGGAGGGGGTTGCCAGGAATGAGGAGTCATGCCCCATCTCACACCTTGTCACCTCCACCGTGAGGTCTGCCTTGATCGCTTATCGGACCTCCACCCTGGCTCTTCACCGTCACGCTAACCTGTTCTAGAGACCAGCTCATTTCCCCGCGGGATTGTTGATTGCCCATTTCCCTTCACTAACTCTTGGTTTCGGCTCAGGTCATGATCTCAGTGTTGTGGGATTGAGCCCCACTTTTTGAGATTCTCTCTCCCTCTCCCTCTGCCCTCCCACTCCTGCTTGCTTTCTCTCCCTCTAAAATAAATGGATAAATCTTTAAAACAAAACAAAACAAAACAAAACAGTGAGACATAAGGCAACTGATGGAATTTTCAATGAGAATAATGATCATTTAAGAGCAAATACTATCATACACTCACTGCTCAGTATGGATTTAAGTCCTCTGTGTCTCTTAGCTCATTTAAACATTCACGGCCTAGGACACAGTTCTATTCCTAGCCCAATCACACAGGGGAGGAAACTTAGGCACGAATACTGCCTCCCAGTATCACTGGGATCTTGTTTTTTTACAAGCGCACACAGAGAAGATGCCCCCTTCCAATTCACATGCAAACATTTTAGAGTGGTAGTTTCCCATTGTGGTCCTTAGATGAAAACGAAGATCTTATATGCAAACTGGTTTGGTTCCTCCTACCAACTGTTTGAGGTTCCTTGCACATTTCTTCTCAAAGAACTCCCTTCTCAATGTTCACGTCATCTTTCTAAATCAGGGCCAGAGTCTGGATTAATTTCTCACCACCTGAGTTTTAAAAGAATGAAGATCTAGAGCTCTGTATCCAATATGGCAGCCACCAGCCCCACATCACCGCTGAGCACCTGACTGGGGCTATGTCCACTGAGAAGAGTTTTAAGGGTATAATTCACACTGGACTTCAAAAAGATCTCGTAGGAGGGTGCCATTCCTAGCGGGGAGTCTCTTTGAGACTCTCTTCCTCTCCCCTCTGCCCCTCCCCGCTCACACACATGCACACACTCTAAAAATAAATCTTCTCAAAAGAAAAAAAAAGTCTCATATGAAAACCAGTGTGAGGGATGCCTGGGGTCTCTGCCTTGGGCTCCAGTCATGATCCCACGGTCTTGCCTCGGGCTCCTTGCTCAGCAGGGAGCCTGCTTCTCCCTCTGCCTGTGCTCTCTCTCTCTCTCTGACAAGTAAATAAATAAAATCTAGAAAGAAAGAAACTGAAATATCCCAATTTTTAGGTTACATGTTGAAACACATTTTAGATATATTGTTAAATAAGTTGTCTCGTTATTTTTACCTGTTTTTAATCTTTTAAATAATTTTAATAGCCTTTTAAAAATTACATATGTAGCTCACATTATATTTCTACTAGACAGTGTGGATCCCGAATATTCTAGAATAGTTCATATTGAATAAGATATCTGAAATCGCTTCCCATGTTGGCAATGGATATTTTCTTAATCTTTTTTTTTTTTTTTTAAAGTAGGCTCCACACCCAAGGTGGGACTTGAACGCATGACCCTGAGATCAAGAGTCGCGTGCTCTACTGATGGAGCCAGCCGGGTACCCCTCTTAATCAAGTTTTTAATCTAGAAACAAGTATCTGATTTGTCTAGAGTCTGGATGTCAAATAAATTCTTCAAGCCTCCTTCAACTTAGCCAAATGCACAGGGCTGACTATGTTCTACACTTTATCTATTTCAAGAGTAGTGCATTTAGTGGCCTTAAAGCAAGCAATTCTACATTGTTCTGAAACCAAGAAAAAATGGTTTTAAGGACTTATCAACTGATAACGCCAACTCCCTCATCTATAGATTCTGCAGCTCCTACCTCATCTTTATTTACTTGTATCAAAAGCTGCTGGGACCCTGGTGTAAGATGAAATACCAAGCAATCTTCGTTTTCTTGCCACAGTTTTTCCCTTGAGAGCTACAAAATGATGCGGCGTGTCATTAAGTGGGCTGAGCTTTCCCACAGACATTAGGATAATTGAGCCTGAGTTCCTGACCAAGGACTCCAGATCAAAGAGACAAAAGACATAAATAAAAGACAAAAGGAAATATACACTCTCCAGCCTGCAAAAGTATTCCAAATACTGAGAAGATCCATGGGGTGATGGGCCCAAAGGACCCAATCCCATAGAGCCTTTGGCCCACCCTGAAATTCAAGAGAGGAGATGAGACCCAGAGGAAGGGACAGGAAACTAACATTTGTTGAGCATCTACATATAGTTTGCATATGTTGCCAGGGGCCACTGAGCACTGGATCTGGCCTCCACAGGCTCCTAAAGGCACAAAGGGGCTTACGACCCTGCGAGCTTATAACCTTACTTAAGGAGAAATCAAGTAACTCGTTAGTGCAGGAGTCTAGTTCCCCACTCTGCATTCCCAGAAGAGGGCATCGTTTTTCATCATTCTGTACCATTTTTTCTAACAAAGGCTATATAAGCTGTGCATAAGTAAGCTATAATTATACATGGAGAACTGGGTTATTATAAAGTATACAGACACTATATAAAAAACAAAGTTTCTGCGACTTTATCTCATCCCAAACACATTAGATAACACAAGCATCTAAATACTCCATTAATCATCTTGCTTCCTGCCGAAAAAAGAGGAGAACCCTTTGCCGTTCAGATACATGTCCGGGAAGTGTAAGCCCAGTGCCCTTCTTTTTCCTCCAGTAAGTTACTCCTGGGACGAACAGAGGCAACCTCCCAAAATATGTGCTAGAGTTTTACGACGCTGAGGCATTCTGCTATTTCTGCTTCCTCTGCAAAATCTCCCAAGGCAGGGGGAGGCAGGGCAGGGGGAGAGCGGGGGCGGGATGCCAGTGGGGCGTGGTCACCGTCCTCGGGACACAAAGGTGCTCAGCACCCTTTGCATCTGCAGAGCAGGGGAGAGGGGGACGACACGGTCACACAACCTGCTGTGGTCCCAGGTCCCTCCACCCTGCGTCACTGCCACAGACAAGAGTGACGGAGAGTGACAGAGTGCAGTCAGACGGTGGACAGCAGGGAGTGAGCAGAGAAGGCAAGCGCGCATGGCAGGGACACGAGGCTTGCCTTATATGGGAAAACCCATACAGCGTCTCTGTAAAATGCTGGATTTTGAGAAGTTTCAGCTTTTCACCCCCATCACTTCCAACTGTTATCATAATGGGCCGTAGTGAAAAACAGACACGGCTGGGTTTTGTTTTTTTGTGTTTTTTTTTTTTTTAAGCTAAAACACACAGAGAAAAACATCGGAAAAGCACAAAAGCTTACGCTGTACACTTCGGGGATATACTTGTAACTGGTTAAATGAGCGACAGAAATGAGATGTTGACCTTGCTATCTATCCCCTTCTCCTGAGTCTACAACTCGCAGGCATAAAATGCTTATTGTTTCTCCCATTAAGTGCGGCAGAGATCGGTATTCTGCGTAGGCATCAATGCAAATTTATTCAAATTTTAAACTAACGAATTACAGAGCAAAATCTCATCCTGAATTTTCATATTGAATCAATAATTCATTTCACCCAATGCCTCTAGGAAGTCAACTGAGCTCTTTGTAGGCTACGACGTTTTTCTCCGGCAAAATCTTAGAACATTCCCCACAAATACCTCATTCCCTCATCTGTATGTTTATAGTACTGTATGTATTAGGACACAGCTGCTTTACTGGAGCATGAGAAAGAAATGCTTCCATTATACATCCACAGTATTTCTAAATTCCCAGCACTGTTGACATTACAGGGCCTGGGAGGGATAGAGCCCCTCGAGGAGCCAGGCCTCTCCACTCAAATTTCAAGACCTTTCCCCTCTCAGCCTCCATGAAGGGAGGCGATCAAACCCTAACCACTCCGTCTGGTGACTTCATCACTTCCCTAGCTCTCTACGCGACTGACAATGAACGAAAGACAATCACTTCTTCCGGGTCCCATTTCTCTGGACCGTAAGTCACTACCGAATCAAAGATAATGACAGCAGGATATAGAAGCCCTTATTCTCGATGGTTGGCGCATGAAGGGGGGCACTAAGCTGCAGATGCCCCCCCCCCCAATAGTGGCCTTCGTCTTCCAACCCCATTCACTGCAGTCTGATCTGTGTCTAGTGTGTCTACTGATAAACGTGGAGTGCTTCCACGGCTGGTAACAAGACAGGTAAGTCAAGCGCAAATGATGAGGAGCAAAGCGCAAAGAGCTAGTTGGGTTAATTACCTTGGGGTTCCCGGGTTTGGGGAGGGCTCCAGAGCCACCTTGAACACACAGAGAAGGCTGAGCAGCACAAACTTCCTCATGCTGGCTTGACTACACTGGAAACAAGGGTAGAGAGAGGACAGCACCTCTCTGCACAGCCAAGTCCTGGGAGTCCACAGGTCCGCTTCCATCAGACCTGCCGTGGACATGACCCCTCAGGCTTACTCCCCTCCCTGTTGAAGCCAAGGGCGCAAAGAGCGGCTTGCAAAGCTGGGAGACAAGGACGGTGTAAAGACGCAGTGAGTCTTCATGTTGCCCTGCCTGAGAATCCCCTTTGGAGGGGGGCCCACAGTCCCCAGCGAGGCTATACCCCAAAACAATCAAATCCGAATCCCTGCCTGGTGGGGCGGGGGAGGGGGGGATAGAAACCAGAGAGCAGAAGCCTGTGAAGGCTCCTCGGCTGATTCCAACGGACAGGAGTTGGAGAACCCGTGGTATACGGGGCATATCGGAAGGAAGGATTTTTCGGTTTCAACGGGAGCACCCCTCTGCCCTCAAAATTCACACATTATGGAGCCGATGCTCCTAACTGCAGAGTTTTATATTCTATGGATGGGTTAACTCCAGAAAAACAGCCTGAGAACCACTGAATTAGAGAATCCCCCAGGGCGCCCCGGTCAGCACTCAGGGCCCTTTTTCCGGGGATGCCAGGGGCGTCTCACAGGACATATACGGAACGTGATAAACACAAATGGAAAATGTCACAATTTTGAAACCTTTCTGCAGGCAGCCATGGATTACTGTCAAGGCCACTCTCTTGCAGAAAGCCATTTGGTTATAGGCTCGCCACCGGGGGGAGAAAACAAAGCTTTCAATCACGAGGGCCCTTCCAGTGCTCCCGCAGAACTCTGGAAGGTAAACTTAATTACCTTCGATGGTCTTTCACGTGAAGCCGCAAAGGGCACAGAGCAAGACCCGTTTCGGCAACCCTGCACACACGGAGGCATTAAGTTCCAGCTCTGAGCAAGGGCAAACAGGAAACACGTTCTTTTCTCTGCCTTCTAGTTTCCGTCTACACGGGGCCCGATTATTTCATTCCATCTATTTGGTTCCTACACGCCTTTGCCCCCACCGTTTGGCCTGGTGATGATTTTAAGAAACCAAGAATAGAACTGAAGTTGAAAGAGTGCGGGGTTTTTTTTTTTCGTTTTGTTTTGTTTTGGGGTTTTTTTTTTTTGCCTTCTGTCTCCCAGGCCAATTATCTACAACAGAATCACAACTGATTCTACGGTAACAATACGTCTTCCTCTGTAAAATATTGTCGCCTGGCAGACCGCTCTCTAGGCGCTAACCCTAACCCCTAACCCCTAACCCTAACCCTAACCAAATCCCGGGTAAACCGTGCTAGGCGTTGGGCAGCAAAAGACACATGACACGAAGCATGACACAATCTTTTGGATTCAGTGGTATTAGATACATCCACAATGTTAGCCATCACCAGCATCCGTTTCCAGAAACGTTCCCATCACCAGAAGCAGAAACTCTGTACCGTGGTGGTCCACGGCGCAGCAGCTAGGGCATCGCCGGGCAGGTGGCCTCGGGCCCCGCTGCAGACCTATGGACTCTGAATCTACAGTTTTAACTACATCCCCAGGCGATTTTTACGCAGGCGCCAAGTGTGAGAAATGCTGCTCTGGAATTCATTAAAAAACAGTACGTACGTTCGCCTGTGAGTGGTCATGCTAATCTTGTCTTCCAGCTGCACAAAGCAGTTCAAAAAAAAAACCAAAAAACAAAAAAACCCTCAACCTTGCAAAGGGTCATTTTTAAAGGGCTGCTTCGCGAGTTCCCCCCTCTAAGCCCAAGAGGCCATACTTTCGGGGGCGGGAACAGCGAGGGAGAAATGTGTCGCGTTTGCCATTGCGGACATTTGTCTGGGCTTGCGGTCCCCCAAAGGCGGCCGGGCACACCGCTATGCGCTCCGTGGGCGCCTCATACATACTTGTTGGCTGCCTGACCGGCCCAGAGGTGAGAATAAAGTGTGTTTCTCTCCGACTCGGGGGCAATCTGCCCTCCTAACCACTTGCTGCGGTTTGGGCCATTTGCGAGCAATGCCAAGCGCGCCGGTCCCCAGGTTGCGGAAGGCAGCGGGGCCAGGGGAAGACCCGAAGAGCCAGAGGCCAAAAGCAAGCGGCTGTGCAGAGCTCAGAAGGCAGTACTGTCCTCGTGGCCTGAGATACACAGAAGAAAAGCATGCCAATCGCTGCATAACGAATTCTCTTCTGGCTGCCAAAGTAGGAACCACGGAACAATGAACAATTTGAGCGGCTTCTGTTTCCACAATGCAGCCTTGTGAAGGTCCACAGGCAGAAAATTGTGCCGACCATGCACAGAGCATTTTTCTTTCTGGGCTGTGCTCTAGACCTAGGCAGCAAATCGTGTACCTAAGAAACGATCCGTTACCGCGCTAGGAAAATGGACATTTGACCCTCCTGTGCAGCCGAGTCCCTGGGTGGGAGACGGGATTTTTCTGGCCACCATCTGCATCAGTCAAAGCAAGCGTTCACAATGGCAACGACCGCGGGTGGTGAGCTGAATTCTGACCTAGGAAAAGGACTTCAGCACCCTCCCTGTCCACGAAAGCCTCTCCTGGGCGTAGCTCGTGCAAAACCACGCGCCGCTGCCTTCGAGTCCTCGGCCATTATTTGCCGACTAATTGGACAAGGCGTCGGTATCTTCCAGGAATAGGCTCTGACGAGCCATAAACTAGATGGTGATTAAACAACCCACACCATCAGTTTCCGTGCTGGATGAGGGAGCAGGTGGCCTGCCCAAATTGTCCCCCAACGAGCCTGTTGAGACGTCTGCGAATAACTCGCTTCTTCACACAAAGACTGGGGTCTCTGAACACACGATGAATTTTCATTTGGTGCCTCCTCTGCGAAGCTCCTTCCGACAGCAAAATCTTTCCTTTTTCGATGAGAGACTCACACCTGCCCGAGTCCAAGACTGGCCATATTACTTCGCCTAGCCTCAGTTCTGTTGTCCTCCTGTGAAGGTTGGGTTGCTGGAGGCTGATGAACACAGTGTGATTTCTGGGGAGACACCTGTGAGGCCCGACTGTGATGAGGGGAGTCCTCGGGGAAACACGCAAAGGCAACATTTACAGACTCTCCAATACTCTTTCCTTTCCCAGGTCAAACACAGAAGAGCTTTGGTCCATTCGGTTTTCTTTTCTTTCTTTTTTTTCTTTAAGATTTTATGTATCTATTGGACAAAGAAAGACACAGCGAAAGAGGGAACACAAGCAGGGGGAGCGGGAGTGGGAGAAGCAGGCCTCCTGCTGAGCGGGGAGCCCGATGCGGGGCTCGATCCCGGGACCTGGGATCATGACCTGAGCCGAAGGCAGAGGCTTAACGACTGAGCCAGGCAGGAGTCACCCCCACTTTTTTTTATTTCTATGCCTCTATTACTTGGGAATAAAAACTCATAGGTTCTCCAAACCTGTAAATTGAGGTATATATTATGTATTTGAAGTACCGGAAATTATAAACAAAGTATCAGAAATATGTACATTAAATACAAGTAAAGTTTAATTTATTTTTCAACAAATAACAGAGGTGTTAGTATGTCCTTCGTGTGCCCCATGAACCACCTTGTAGATCCCACATTGGTGACCACGGCCCTATTCTCCCACCTTCTAGTCAAATGGATCCCCCTGGGTAAAGATAATTTGAGGCAATGAAAGAGAAAGAAAATACGAATCTGTGCTCTAATTTGTATCATGAAAATTGAGTTTTAACCTTAAATGCATTTCGGGGCATTTCCTTTCCTTGACAGAATGTTCTGGTGTAGAATTCCAATTCCACTTTCCTTAGAGCACTTTGCTGCGCAGTGTGGTAACTCATTAACAAGAGGGGAAGAGGGGCGCCTGGGTGGCTCCGTTGGTTAAGTGGCTGCCTTAGGCTCAGGTCATGGTCTCGGGGTCCTGGGATGGAACCCCACAACAGGCTCTCTGCTCAGCGGGGAGCAGGGCTTTTCTTTCTGCCTCTGCCCCTCACTCTCACTCGCTCTTTCTCAAATAAATAAAATCTTAAAAAAAAATTACCAAGAGTGGAAGATGTTCGTGTTCTCAACACTCATCACTCCAAAGTCTGGTCCTACTAGTAAAGCAGAAAGGCAAGGACAGGCTTAAGGATAAAACTTCGGAGCTCAGAAGAACACACTAACTTTTCCTGTTCCAGAGACGGGAGTTCCAAGAATGAGCTTCTGCAAATACAAAAGGTGTTTAGCCTTCCACCCTAAGTACTGAACGAGACAACCAGCTAATGTATGTATGGCCATCTGTCCATCACACCCGAGTTCATAAAGCACCTGACCATGGGTCAGGCTTGGGGCCACACTTAAAAAGTTGCAACCCTGGCCCTCAAAGTGCTTCCAGGCTCTCGAAGGAACTAGATAGGGACCGGAGTGATCCGACCAGTAAGACAGGCACAGCCACAAAGGAGGGAATGTGAAATTGCCTTTGGGGGTGGGGGGGGCACGAGTGGGAGAGACAGCGCAATATACTGCAGGAAGAAAGTAGGGGGTAGTTAGACAACGTGAGGAAGGGAACAGGAACAGAGTATGCGAAGGCAGAGCACGGTGAAAGATTGGGGTAAGATTGGGAGACAGGAATGGTGGGAGTGGGGGCTGGAAAGGCAGGGCTAAGCCAACACGGACTTGTTAAAAAAAAAAAAAATGCATCCATGTCCCTTTCATCAGTGATCAAATCAATTTCGGAAATCTTTAAACAAAATCCCCAGCACGGCAAGGAGCAAGAAATCATGCCCCCAATCGCCAGTTTGAGGTTGAAGCCTATAGGCACAAGAGGAAAATGAAAGGCCTAGTGGGTGGACAGAAGGATGAAGAGAGGACTTTGACCTTCAGCGGCCACAAGTGACCTTCCGCAGGAGTTTTCACCCGGAGGTCGCCGTCACCTTCGGGTGTCTGATGGGAATCCGGGGTTTCAGGAGACCTACCCTCAGGCAGGTACCAGCTCTCCACAAGCAACTGTAACTACTGCAATTTCATTTGCAAGGTTATGTAACCAAACCTCACGTGAGCATAATCGGGATCGCTTAAATCAGGGCTCAGTGCGCTCCTCTGGCGAAGAGCCAGACAGTAAATACCCTCGGTTTTGCCGGCAGAGCACAGAAACAGCCCCGGACGATTCGAAAATGAAGGGGCCCGGCTGTGCTGCAATGAAACTTTCGTTACTGAGATGTGCATTTCATGCAGTTTGCACCGCTCTTGAAATAGTGCTTTTTTTTTCTTTCAACCACCTAGAAATATAAAAACCATTGTCAACCTGTGAGCCGTTCGAAACCAGGTGGTGGGCCAGATTTGGTCCACGGGCCGGAATTTGCCAACTGCTGATGCAGATGGCCATTTTATAACCAGATTTGATCCCAAATCACATACCTGAGCTGGCAGGTGTGTATATCCTAACTTCTGCCGAGTTAAAGATTTTCACTCGTCTCAAGGATCTTCACGATCCCGTGCCTAAGCAATTCCATCTGAAAGGCTTATTTATCATTATCTGAGTCTCTCAAATAACCAGATTGCCTCCTGGCTGAAATTGAGTCACCAGCTAGCGTGGGACCCCATGCCGGCCACACGGACTCCATCTACAGCAAAACAACATTCTTTCCGTCAAATAGTGGCTTCCCCCTTCTCTCTGACCAACACATAACTGGAGTGGATGACAATTTACAGAAGGTCCTAGCCTCAGTTTCCCTTCTTTTCGCTGCTCTGTATCTGAGGGCCGATCCGAATGGCCAAAGAGGCAGGCAGAGAGGAGATCCGGGATCACCAAGTGACCAAGATTTTAATGCTCCGCAAGTAAAGGCTCAGACCCCAGAAGCCACCTACTAGCTGGTGTCTTTAGTTTCACCCACGAACTGGAATCCCCCAACTCTACGCAGGGCCACGTTGCACAGAGCTGGTTTACTGCCCTCGCCGAGGGTAGCGGAGCGCAGTACACAGACACCTTTGTCATTAGGACGCTGTACCAGAGGGGCGTCTGCCCTCCACGCGGGGTGGTGGCACCCGCCGGAGGTCACTCTCCTCCCCTCCACTGGGCTGCAACTCTGCTGGGCACTCCGCCTCTCCAGTCCTCAGGGGAGAACTTGCTGGGGCAGGGCCTGGATCCTCCCCTGTGGGTTCCAAGACTGCAAGTTACCGTCGCTTAGGAGAAGGGTCTCACTCAGGGACATCTCAGGGGACACCATTTCCACAACGCAAAGTGGAGACAAAGCAGCAAAGCCTGGCCACTCTGATCCTCTCCAGGCGACCCAAAACCGTCACTGCCCACTAAGCCTTTAAGCAAGCCCCGATTAAATGAGCGGGCCTCACAGTCACCGTGTGAATGACGAGAACCCTTCCTCCCCAAACTAACCCCCCACTCTGGCACCAAAAGACTTGGGGAGAGGAAACTACGCTGTGCTATTGTGGTACATTTAGGTGAAATCTAGCGTATCAGACAAGCTAGACGGTGAAAGTTTATCACGCAATTGCCACCCAATCTTGATCTATGTGACTTTGTAGAAGGCAGTTCTTTCCATCCATGAGTCTGAAGCATCTATTTCATTTTGTCTTACGGCTAGAAATTAACATTCAAATTGAGCACACTCTTCCGCAAGAGATGAATCACAGACTGGGCTATTTTACCGTAACTTTCGGCTACAAACTAAATCATAGCTTGATACACCCATTTGCCACCGATTATTTCCATCCAACAGGAATTCGTAAAACCTCATGAGGATAAATAACACAGCAGATCAGAGAGTCGGTCAGAAATACAATGCTGGGTTCTTTTCTGGAAGGTGATTTGCTCTGAAACCATTTTATATTTTCTACCTTGCTTCTGCAGCAAAAGAAGTCTGCTGCCTTTAACCCATTGGAAAGAAATAACCTATACATTTGCTAAAAGGTGGAGTTTTATATAAGCAGAGAGCCAAAGCAGGCCTCCCATATATCCCCCCCCGCGGCCCCCGGGCCCATCCTCTCCGACAACCTCTTAGCCCTCAGGGACATAAAGGAGAACAGTAAGCGAGTTGCAGTCACTGCTTTCCCTGAAATGTTACAACATCACTTTGGTGGGCAAAGAGCTCATCGTTAACTTGCCATGCAAATATTTTCTTTTGGGGATTTTTCTCGTAATGGGAGATCTTAATTTGAGAGTGTGCACTGAGGCATCTTGGCTGATGCTCTCTGCTTTCTTTACAGCTTCTAAATATACCTGCATAATCGCAACACCCCAGAGGGGCCAGTAAAGCTCCTTAGTATCTCCCTGCTCTGACCCTGCCGAACAGTAAAGGCACGGACAATGGCCACTATTGAAATTGAACTTGCAAACCTCATTTCTGCAGAACCTCATATAATCTGGTCCTTTTTTTTTTTTTTCTCATTTTTAGTTGTTTTAAGATTTCTAAACTTGTGTTGAAACATGCTGCTTTCATTTCCCTGGAGGGGAATAATATTCCTTTAGCAAAATTCTTAGGTCAAGCCCATGTGTATTTTGGAACAGAGTAAAAGCTGGGGGGAGAAAAAAAACAAACGTATCATCTGGGGGGAACAAAATCGTAGCCAATTAGTAACAAACCTTTCTGGAAAGTGACTAGCATGGAACAGGATTTTCCAGACTATATATTAAGGACTGCAAGTTCCAAAAGATGGTAATAGGTATTCCATAGTTAATTATCTTCAAAAAAAAAAAAAATTTATATCCCTATCATGGAAATTAGTAATGGACTTTTTTTTTTTAAACCTCAGTGTTCCAGAAAGTTCTGTGACCTCAAAATCCTCATTTTGCCTCCAGGAATAGCTGTCAATATCTTGAGATATTAGCGTCCAGTTGATGGAACAAAAATGCTGAGATACGATTAGGGCTTTTTTTTTTTAAATCTTAAATATAGTGCTTATGAACAAGAACTTAAAAACACATAGAGCTAGAAGATAAGGAGCTCATCACTTCAAAAGTTAAGAGAAATGAGACCTCCGGATGCCTGGAAAATAACAGAATGAAGCTTGGTGACTCACGCATTGTAAAGTTTCAAGCGCCAGCCCTAAGCGAAAGGTGTTACTGGTGTGAAATCGTACCCCAGAGAGGAAACACACAACAGGCAGAGCTAGCTATTCAGAAAAACACACATCATACCTACATATTACTTGTTCCTTGGGCTTCTATAAGCTATTTTTAACACAAGACTTAAAATACATCACTAAACATTAGAGCAAACCATACTCGACTGCCGATTCTGGACCCAAAAGTGCTCATGCGCTGGCCATTTTGCATAGTTTGGTCTATCGGAGGAATTACGTACAGACAGGCAGACAATAGGGTAGTCTGGCATTTTAAAAATTGAACAAGAGAAATTGTGATGGTTCAGCTGATTAACTTGATTCTATGGGTGGGAACAAAAAATAAGGAACATTTATTCCAGATGACAAAGTCAACTGTTCGGCAGACATGTTTTTACTTGTGGGAAAAAGTCTGGATTTTCTGAAGCATATACAACACCGAGTCTCCACAATTCCTGCCCAACAGCTGAGCGCAGTCTATAAAATTCCACCTGCCTTAGGGTTTGTATGAATCATATTTTTCAGATACGATTCCCTTCTTCCGGGTCAACAAGTTTTAAAATCATCTTAAATGACCCAACAAACCTTGTCTCCCTCCTAGGAGAGGAGCAGCATTATTCAGTTCACGTGCGGTGACTAGCATGTCATCGTCCACGGAAGACTCTAGTTCGAGTGAACTTTCAAATACGTCGCAGGAGCAAATTGCTTAATATTAAAACTCTTTGAACCCAAATGGAAAATTACACTTGACAGAAAAGAACTTCCCAACAATTCATTCGCACATGAGCACCTTTATCTCTCACTCTTGTTATTTTAAATGATTCAAATACAAACTGATTATATCACTCCATTTAAAAATTCAGGGGCACCTGGGGGAGCAGTCGCTTAAGTGTCCGACTCTTTGTTTCAGCTCTGGGCATGGTCTCAGGGTCCTGAGATGGTCCCCTGTGACAGGCTCCATGCTCAGCGTTGAATCTGCTTGAGATTCTCTCTCCCTCTTCCATTTGTGTGTGTTCTCCCTCTCAAATAAATACATAAATCTTTAAAAAAGATAAATAAAAGTCCAGATGCTGCCCTAAGGACATCCCATCCAGCCATCAGTCTGTACTTATGACTCTCTCAAGGGGAAAATCTTGCACAATTATGTCTACTGTTAAAGAGTCGTCAATCTGTGGATCGTAACACCGCACCCCTTCCTATGCAGCTGCAAGTCACCTTCAAGAACCCAAAGGAATGTCCCAAGTCTGTCCCCAAAACATCCAGATGGGCTCCCTCGCCTCACAGTCCAGTAAACAGTGGTGGCCCAGCGTGCGCTGCTGGGTTGGGGGCCCACCACATTCACACTCCACCAGCGGGGTCTCCTGCCACACGGACCTGGAGGTCTCCCCGGAGAGCTCATGATTCCAAGTGTTATCCTTTCATCTACTTAACTGTATTTCTTCAGATCACCGCTGATCTTCTTTCTTGTGTTTAACTTCTAGACGTGTCTACGAACACCCACCGCAGTGCCTGACCACCACAAACTACTTGGGGCAACCACACCACGTCCATCTCTTGTCAGGAAGGAGAGGGGGGATTTGTACACTGCCTTCCTGGAGGGGAGTGTGTAGTTTCCTTTGGGTGGGGGTTTCCTATTTAGGCACCACTGACACCTGGGGCCCGATCATTCTCTGCGGTGGGGGGCGGTCCCGCATGCTCCAAGAAGAAGCCAGCCGCCACCCAGGGCGCTACCCACTAGATGCCAGCACCCTTCCCAAGATGGGATACTCCCGAATGGCCCCTGGGGAACAGGTCACCCCCAGCCGAGAACCACGGATTTTGACTTTCTGGCTAGTTTGAGGACCCTTTGTAACCGCCTTTGCATTCTCTGGGGATACCTCTGCACCAAGCGTCGCCCTCCCCCAACCAGCAGCATCTGGGCGCCTGTCAGAAATGCAGATTTCCAGGCCCTGCCTCTGCGTTGCTGAGGCAGAATCTGTTATTTTAACTAGATCCACGGCAGAGAGGGACGCGCATTCAAGTCTAAAGAGCATTCATCTCACACCCTAGCTTGGAATCTATCAAGCAGCCTCTTACCAAGAAGGCAATGTGTAACTACAGGTGCCAAATATGGCTAACACGCCAGAGGCACTTATCACTCGATGGCTGATTTCTTTCCGTTTGTTTTTGGCTAGATGGGGGGGGGGGTGCGGGGGGAGAGGGAGAAAGGGAGAGGAAGAGAGAGAGAGGGGGAGGGAAAGAAACCGAGCAGGTAGAAATCACGCCCTGGCTCTTGGGCCCATTCTCGAGTGAGGATTAGCTCAGTGTCACGGTCACTAACTATATAAACTTCCCTGCCAGTCTAACCCACAAGATACTAGGAAACACAACCCATCAACGGTACTCATCCCCCACCGCCCTCCGCCGCACAAACTCAAATATATTGTTGTAAGATAGACTGTTATTAATTTCAAAAGAAGATCTATTTATGGAGCATAATTGAAGATACAGAATGTGCACTTTCAACTTGCCTCTGTTGAGGGGCAAAATACCACCTCACTCTTTCTCTGTATAAAGTACAAATACACATATCACATTAAGCACACATACCGTGTACCCATAGTACAAAGATTTCACGGGGAGGCTCAGGAAAAGAAACCTAAAATGTCTCCTTGTGGGGGGCTGGTGGGGGGATAAATAAAAAGATTGAGAAATACTGATTTAAAAAATGATCTGTTAAAAGTCAAAGTTTTCTAAGACCCCAATGTAGTCGTCTTGCGTAAACGGACTGTCAGAAAACACGCAGGAACTTGCTAGTCTTTCCCACGGCAGAGGCCAGGAAAGCACAAGACCCGGCGGGAAGCCTGAGGCTCAGGGACCGGGAACAGCGTGGAGACCTTGCAGCTGGCCATCAGCGGTCACTGCCAGGCTGTAGGGACTCTGGGCAGTCTCTCCGCCTCTGAGCCTCACTTCCTGACCACCTGAGCAGGTTGCCATGAGGATGACACGCAGCGAATGTCCAACCTGACCTGG
The DNA here is from genome assembly GCA_028646535.1 of Procyon lotor. NCBI lineage: Eukaryota > Metazoa > Chordata > Mammalia > Carnivora > Procyonidae > Procyon > Procyon lotor. The sequence continues at coordinate 94,586,820 of CM053612.1, read as the reverse complement.
CATGAATAAACATTCTCCTGCTGAATCATCCTCTCCAGCTGTAAGATTTTTAAATGTCGTTAATTTGGGCGTTTTTGGCAAAGAAGTCTATCTCTTCTTATTTGGATTCCAAATAAATAACAGAACTTTAGTACATAGTGTTATAAAGTATTTTCAGCTCCAAAACAACTTATTTGATAGGGTAAAGTCACATGGACGGCTAAGCACAAATGGTTCGTACGTCCCTTGTGCTTCGCTGCCGCAGAGGCAGGACCAAAAGAAAAAAATCACTTTTTTCCAAAGACACGATAAAAAAAACCCAGGGCTTATGGAGAAAATGGGGATAGGGATGTAACATTCAAAAACATCACCAGTGACACATATTTTAAAAAGATAGAAACCCAATAAAAATGGTAGTATTGAAAAAAATGGTAGCATCATGTTACGCAGGTAGGATTAAGAAATACAACGGGGCTCCTGGGTGGCTCAGTCAGTTATGAGGCTGGCCCCTGATTTCTGCTCAGGTTGTGATCTCAGGGTCTTGAAATCAAGCCCCACATCATGCACTGAGGGAGCTCGCAGAAGGAGCTGTGTGCGTGTGTCTTGTGCATTCTGACTCTTCCCCGGGCCAGAAAGGATGGTTTTTGGCTTTTACCTCATGCATCACTAGGAGAAAACGGCATATAACCAAATGTGCAATTCTGATTATTACTGCTCCCTAATAGATCAATCTGATGGGAACACATTTATGGTTTCCAACAAGAGAAAGCAGAACGGACCATATTTTGAGACTGCTTAACTTCTTAACCTTCGATGTGTGAAACTATGAATAGTTTCATAGTTTCATAGTTGTGACACTTAAAATATCTCCGAAAGGTATTTTAATTCAGATCCACAAACTATACTCAGAGGCTTCCAGAGATGTCTAGCCTGTTTTCTGTCTGACAATACTTCTAAGTAACAGCGTTTCATACCAGTCTAGAGTTTCCAGAGTTCAAGAACTCACAAAAGTAACACCACATGCGGAATGTGGGAGGCAGCTGTGAAGAACGTTCTAGATTCACAGAGAGGAGTCTGTATGCAAACCCTTCTGTGACCTGCGACATCCCTTCCCCCTCTGGGCCACTAAGGTTGCTTTAAGGAGCAGGTGAGATCAGGAGATGTGGAAATTACCTAGGCCAGGGCTTGAAAAATACCAGTTGAATGTAAATCTGCTTACAGACTGACACGCAATCATGAAGGAGGCATAATCCTTATCCTTCCAAGAGTTAAGGAGCACCATGTTGAAAATATCCTTTATTCTACTGACTTGGCATACAATGGTCACTGAGATGGCTATAAAAATGCAGGGGAGGGGCGCCTGGGTGGTTCAGTCAGTTAAGCATCCGACTCTTGGTTTGGGCTCAGGTTGTAATCTCGGGGCCCTGGGATTGAGCCCTGCATCGGGCTCCATGCTCAGCAGGGAGTCGGATTGTCCCTCTCTCACTGGCCCTCCCCCTGCTTGTACACGCGTGCGCTCTCTCTCTCTCAATAAATAAAACCTTTTCAAAAAAAAAAAAAATACAGAGGAAACAGAAAATAAACACCCCAAACACTAAGGTAGTTTATAGACATAGTAAGACGTGGGGAAACGCAGCAGCTTCTAGCGACCCGGAAAGAATTGCATTTCCTCCCTCGAGATTTTACTAACATTCGTCTTTCCCTGGCTTCTTGGGTTACGGTCTAGAATGTCCCATTTCCTTGTCTAAAAAGATGCAATCTCCTGAGTCTATAAAAATTCTTCTTTCTCAATCCATTCCCCCTCCACAGTGTTTATGGCGTTTGAGGGAAATTTCAGAGCATCTGACATGGTTTCACTCTTCCCTAGCCCTGCCAGGAATAAGGACCTCTCGTTCCCAAAGCCCAGCCAGATGCACAGGGTCAGCACTGCAAAATCCAAAGAATTTGGCTTGCTTGTTTTGGGGACTCCACATTCAAATTTGCCTCTGGAGCAGAGAACACACGCTTGACCCTGGAGATGGACAGAGACCACAAGAACTCGGCTGTGAACTCAACGAATTCTCCTTACTATTACCCTCCACTCAACCGACGACCGAAATTCAGACCCTAGGAAGCTTTCCCAACTTATACAGAAATGCTTGGAAGGCCAAAGTCTGCCTAGTGATTTTATTTCCCATTACAAATCAATTAAGCTTTGTTATTAAAAAAGCATTGCTAAGTATCACACAGAAGCCAAAAGCGACGAAGTATAAACTTTTAGTATCGAGACTCATTGTTTGTTGGGCTGAGTTCAAAGTTCCTCTACGATCTTTAGGTTATTAGTGGAGGCAGAAAACTAGTTGACTGTGTGACAAGAATCCAAGGGTGTGTTTTTCCCTGACATACTTGGTCCACCATCCCTGCAGCAGAATCTTCCATAACGCATAGCCTTCATGGCAGAAATATGAACAGGAGCCTATTTAAAAATTATTCCTTTCTGACAATAGGTACCTTCAAAAAACAAGTAGGAAATACTCCAGGCCTAAATACAGAAATGTTTCCCCTCGATTGATTATTAAAGATGAGTCCATATATGTGGATTTAATTTATTTCACATTTACGATGATTGGCTCTCACTTGACCGTTTCGGCCATTCCAAGCTAGAGACAGAATGCTTCCCCTATTGTAATAAAAAGGCTCACCCACAAAGTGATGTCTAAACATTGCCCCATTCCCTCCGCAGGGAGGGTATGACCCCATTTTTGATGAGGTCACTTACGCACAAAGAGGTAAGGGGCTTGCCCAAGACCATGAGATACTGAGAAGTCCTGGGGCCTCCACGTAGGTCTCCGACCCTGAGTACAGCACTCCTTCTGCTTGGCCCCAAGAGCTCCCACCTGAAAGAGCTGTCCAAAAACTAGCAGAAAATCAGTAAGGAGGCCAGAAGAACCTGAGGCTTCTATCTCCCATCCTAGTCAGGGCTCATGATCCACACTCACACCCAAATGCCAAGCCAATCACAGAGAAGGCGATCTGTTTATCCAGGCAGCCTTGACAATCTCAAAGACAGTTACTGGTGCCCACTGATCCCCCAAGGAAAGGAGCTACAGTGTCATACAGTGATCTGCAGACAAAATACGAAGGATCGTGCTCCGTAGAGATGGAAGGAGGCTCAGCTGGGTATCACTGGGTATGCCCATAGTTTGGCTCTAGCAGGTCATGCTAGAACCATCCCAGGGCTCTCTAAGGCTGGATAGTAGTTCCCAGAAATGACCTGCTATGGGCATCAGGGTCAAGGCTCACCAAAGGGGACCTCACTGGGGAAATCACTGGATGGGACAGACTTGCTCTCTTGTTCTTTGTCATGGCCACTCTGTCCAAGGGGTTCTCTTCTGGACCATCACTGCTCACGGCACTCTGCAAGGTGAAAGGCCTTTGAATCCAGGTCCCCGACACCTCCACCCCTTTGTCCTCCACTGAGGGTTTCGAGGCATCTCTGCGGTTCATAGGGCCAGACTAACTCCAAGTACCCCGCTACCAACTAGCCAAGGCAAACCCTACCTGCCGGTTGCTGAACATTTGCCAGGCACCAGGCCTCCCGCCAGGCACTTTTCTCGAGTCGGGTAAGTGCGGTGCCCAATTACGACAGGAAATTAAAGCTCAGTGAGAATAAAGAGAAGCATTTGCCCAGAGCAGGCAGGTAGCAGAACAGAAAGGTGGGCGTCTTACCCCTAACGTGGACACGATCGATTTGCCATGCAGGCCCTCGGGTCTCGCCCAGCACAGGGCTGGGGAAGGAACAAGGTCACGGTCATTTAACGGCACCTTACTCCGCGTAGCCGTCTCCCAGGGCTGGGAGAAGTGGTTCCTTCTCAAAAGGCATCACGGCCCCATCGGATGTCAGAGGTGACCGTCTCGCTAGGGCCAGGCCATAAACAAACACACGATTACACCTGGACCGCGAGGCGGAGCCACCCGTGGGTGCCTGTGTCTGGGACTGATCTGGGACGGAAGGCTGCGCGGGCCACGGACGCGGGCAGAAGGGAGAGTCTCAGGGCAGAGCGGGAGACGAGCGCCCCCCAGTGGCTGGGAGCAGAGGCACAGCATCACGCGACAAGGGGGGTTCTTCGGAAACAACCGAGGGGCCGACAGAGCCGCTAACCACGTCGGCCATCGACCCAGCCCTCTGGACACCCCTCTCAGAAGAACGTGCTGACTGCATGAAATAAAACACAGAGGATTCAGAAGAAAACAAACTGACATACACCTATCAAAATTTAAAAATTCGAAATATATATAAAATAGACCTGATCACATAACGTAATTGCATGTGCCTCTGCAGCAGGCGCGTCCTTTAGCAACTCTACGGAGGGCGATACGCCCGATTCCAAAGGAGTGATGTTGCTCTAACAGGATTTTGAGGTCTCTGCCGCACTATAATGAAATATGAATAGATCTGCGGTTTCTATTAATGACAAAGTAACAGGGACTGCTAAAGTCCTTGTGATTTGTTGCCCACATCCAGAAGAACACCAATGCAAAGTTTTCAGCCGAGGTTAGTGAAAATACAGATGGATTTTTTTCCTGTCCCAATTCCTTCTGAGTTCTGTCCCCAGGGACCCCTTGGAGGCCTGTGGAGCCCTTCAGAAGCCCTTGCTTTAGACCAGGGGCCAGCAAGCTCGAGCACGAAGGCCACATCCCACCTGCTGCTTGTTGTTGTAAATAAAGTTTTATTGGCAGATGGGCACGCCCATTTGCGTCCATATTGTCCAGTGCTGTTCTTGCACTATGATGGCACGGTTGAGCAGTCATGACAGACACTGGCTCTTTCCAGAAACAGCTGGGTGATCCCTGTGTTAAACTCAGTGAGCAGGGAAGCCTCTATCTGGGATCCGCCTCCACTCGGGCCCGAGACTCTAGGGGTGGCACAGGGGACCTGAGGATTCTAAGCAGATCCTTAAGGCTTGACCAGGCAAGCGCCTACTGCCTCATCCGTCCCAAGGCCTCCGATCTCCTTGCATAAGAAGCTCGCCTCTGGGCCCTCATGAGAGAGCCTGAGGCCAGAACCAGCTTCGTGCAGCCCCGGCTCGTTTCTGCCTTCAAGAAAAGTCTAATTATTTTTTGCTGCAAGGGGATGCTACGGCCTTTAGAAGACCAGATCATCTTGGACTCAAATGTGGCTCTGCTAAGAATCTGTTTGGGTTCTTTTGAGCTTTTCAGACCTCGTGGCTGCCATGAAATACGTCCCAAATACTAAGATAAAAATCACCCGCTGCACTGGGCTCCCTCGGCAAATGCGGAGCTCGTTCCGGGCCTAAGAAATGCAAAGACAGAAGCGGTGCACACTCACGGGCCATCCATGCGACACGGAAACGAGCCTCTCCAAGAAAGGGCTGTCTACACCAGCAAGCCCCTCTGCCTCTTTCGTGGTGCCCCAGGGAATTCGGATTTTTTCAGACCAGCCCTCCACGTAAGTTGCTATTCCAAGAGTGTCCTCTGCGGTGGATGGGGGTTCCAGCCTGCGGCCCGCCTTCCCCGTTTGCCAGGCTCTGGACCACGTGCACGTGTCGCTCCGCTGTTCCAAGCTTAAAAGCCCCTAATAAATCTCGGGTGTGGGATGCCCCACATCCCCGAGCCAGCTCTGTCCCCCATTCGTGAGACAAGGGGACAGGACGAGAGAGAGGAAAGCAAACCCCTGGATTCACCCCGATGCGGCCTACCCGCACAACAGGAGGCAATTCTGAAGGCAGGCGAGGGCGCTGCGGGTTCGAGTCCCCCGCCTGCCCGTGTGGGGCTCCCTGGTGCGTTCATCCACTGGCTTCGCACACACCTTTCATCTCTCCCCCGATAAAGAGCATCTATTCAAAAACTTCAGAGTGATCAAATGCAAAGCAAGAGCTTCCTCTTTTGATCATTGGAGCAACTGCTGCGGCAGAACTATTTTTCTTCACCCCCCTTTCACTGGGTTTTCTCTCCAGCAGCTGCTTTTGTTTTTTGTTTGAGGGCCTCCTCCCACTTCCCCTCCCCTGACTTGTTACAAAGTTGGGGCCTTGGTGGGGGGGGAGGGGAATGCTGCCACACAAAGCAGTGCTTGTTAAAAATTTGAGTAAATCTGGGCTAATAGCCAAATTTAATTCTAAAGACCCATTTTGGAGGCTCAGGCCTAAAATGGAACCTAGTAGAGGTCTGGCCGTTTCTAGGACACCGTGTCCCTATCGCAGGGGGGAGCGGGGGGAGCGGGGCAAGAGCTTAATTTGATTGTGTTGACCACCATGTTTTGGAGAGTTGATGCATATTAAAAAGAAACCATTTTTCATAGAGCTAAGCTAGAAAGGGTTTTCATTTGAAATGACACTTTATGATTACCTGAACTTTTAAACTCAGTGGCTGGACCAACCACACCATCACAGCATTGTTGTATTTTCCAAACCACACCTAACTAGACTCACCGTCCTAGAAAGAGCAAATCCAGCATTTTTTTTTAAAGATTTTATTTATTTATTTGACAGAGAGATCACAAGTAGGCAGAGAGGCAGGCAGAGGGAGAGGGGGAAGCAGGCTCCCCGCCGAGCAGAGAGCCCGACACGGGGCTCGATCCCAGGACCCTGAGATCATGACCTGAGCCGAAGGCAGAGGCTTTAACCCGCTGAGCCACCCATGCGCCCCTAGTTGTCTACCTTTTCATGTTCTGTGGGGACTGTGGCCTGGAGAAGCTGAATAGCTTGGTAGTCAAGGGCAACACCGGGATTTAAACCCAGGTTTGCCGGACTTTAAAAATTATTCCCAAGCTCACAAAGTTCAATTCAAATCCAGGTTTGTCTAACTTTAAAACGGGCTATTTAAACACTGCACTTCCTTCTTAAAGTTAATGGGGGTACGGGGAATGGGTTCAAAGGATACCTATTAACGTTCATGTACTTCATTTTCAGGGGACCCTCTCGAGTCCTGATTTACACCCTATTCATTTTTACTTTACATACCATTTTAACAGCTCGATTATCTGCTTTATCAACAACGATTAGTGGCAAACTCTGAAAATGGTGAGAAGGCATCACTGAGAGTACAAATGAGATTAAAGAGAGAAAAGTATGAAAATTATACGGAGAAAGCCCAGCTATCCGAAACCACTTTCGGGCTCAGGCATAAATCCTCCTGTCTCATTCTTCTATTGTAACAGAATGACACGAGTGACATCCGTTATCAAAGATACTTACAAAAATGGATCAGAATCCACAGATGCCGCCTGATAGCACATGTCCTCGGACCCAAAACCCCACAAAAGGCAACGACCTCAGACATCCCGTGGTATTTTTCCCCCAAACGTGCAACCTCAAGCTAATCGGGACAAGACATTGGACAAAGCCGAGGTGGGGGTTAGGCTACCAGGTGTCTGACCGGTTCGCTTCAGTAGAGTACGGGTCGCGAGAGACGAGGAGAAAGCGAGGAACCAATTGGAGGAGACTAAGGAGAGGTCCTAACTCACTCCCACGTGGGATCCCGAACCGGATCTGCGACAGAAAAATGGCACCAGGAGAAACTCGTGGAATGCAAATGGACGCCGTGGTTGAAGCGAACAGCAGCGCGGCCGTGTTCATTTCCTGGTTTCGATCATCGTCCTCGGGCCGTGGAGGCTACTGGTGCAGGGGGAAGCTTGGGGAGTGATATACAGGAAACCTCTGCCAGTTTTACAGCGTTTCTCTAAAATTATTTCAAAATAAACAAAAATTTTCAATGGGCCAGATTTGGTTCCCCATACATATGGAAAAGAGATCTTAGAAATCTCTGCTCCAGAAATATTTAAAACAAAAACATCCTGGTTCTTGATGAAAGGGATAAACTTCCCATTTACTGAGCACAGAGTTGGCACAAGTGTGTGTTGAAAAATAAATAAATCTCACTCCCATTTAACAAGGCAATACCACTGTGGCAATACCTTTTTTAAACCAACTTTTTATTTTAGAACAGCTTTAGATACAGAGTTATCGTGAAAACAGTACAGAGAGCTCCCATATACCCCACCCCCAGTTTCCCTTAGTATTAATTGATGTCTGATAGGAGTGTGGTGACCCTGCTGGCTCTTTGGGCAGACTCATTATGTGGATGACAATGAAGAAGATTTCGGCGCATCGTGTGTTTACTGAGCACTTACCAGGAGCCAGGCGCTGTGCTCGCAGTCCGCATACGTCATTAAAGGTAATTGTCATGATAACGGAATTAGAAAGGTGCCTTTATCTGTCCTTCGGACCTGGTGAAGACTGAAGACCAGTGAAGCTAAGGGACATGTTCCAGATCGCCCAGGAGGAAACACTGGAACGTGGAAGGGTTTCTAAGTACTTGCTTCCAATCACTGCGGCTGTCAGCCAACGGAATCCGATCCCCAGCCATTAGTCTAAGCTTTCCATGTCCTATACGGGTTCACTTGGCTTCCTTTACAGTAACTGAAAGGCTTCTCATTTCTTCCTCTTTGACTGCCCCTATAGATTCACATCCTTCCCTCTAACTTGTCAGTAACGTCTTTGGCACCTGTCACGTAACATTTTCCCCTCTCCTCGCAGCCTAACTCCGTGTGTGGTCCATGGATCTGACCCAGATCACGGATGAAAACGAGGACCTAGACAGGACCCTCGAAAATCCAGCAGCTCCCTCCATCCAGGGTGGGGTGGTTCATGAATCGGCAACATTTGGGCCACACGCTGGCCCAGGGGTTCTCAACCCTGACTGCTCATTTGAATCACTGATGGAGCTTCAAAAAGCCCATTACATCAGAGTCTCTGGGGGTAGGAGTACATTTCCTTCATCCACAAAGACACCAGGGGTTCAACCCTGACCCAACACAGTGTGGGACTCCGAGTTCTGGATCTTGACACTACACTCCTCATGTCGTCAAACTCCCCACTGACAGAGGATGCTAGTCCCCTGTGGGATATGAAAAAACCTTTACGAACAGAATACTGGCCCCTGTGATTTACTTCACGATCTATGAAACTGGAGAGATATATGAATGTAAATATCACCGAAAGAGAGGCTGCTCCTAGAATTTCTCGGTATTGACATCGAGCTCATTAATTTCTTTTACACAGCTAAAATATCAAAGAACCAACCTTGAGAATGCCACGCTAAGGAATTTAGTCCCCAGATGGGCTTAATTTATGCAGGACAACAGAAGCATTAAGAAGCGACAATGTGGAATATTTATACTCAGGTACAGCGACATGTTGCAAAGAGGTTAAAAAAACAAAGAAAATACCAGCAAGCCGAAATCATCATTTGTAACAAAAAACATGCAATGGCACCTTATACTCTTTGTATATGAAACAACAATACAGTTGATCCTTGAACAGGAGTTTGAACTGTAGGAGTCCACTTATTTGCAGATTTTTTTTTATGAATACTATAAATGTATTCTCTTCCTTATGATTTTCTTAGTAACCTGTTCTTTTCTTTAGCTGACTTTAAGTATATAATATATATAACATACAAAATATGTGTTAATCAACTGTTATTGGTGATGATAATGATAATAATAATATGGGCACCCGGGTGGCTCAGTGGGTTAAGCGTCTGCCTTCAGCTGAGGTCATGATCTCCAGGTCCTGGGATGGAGTCCCACATTGGGCTCCCTGCTAGGCGGGAAGCCTGTTTTTCCATCTTCCCTCCCCACTGCTCGTGCTCTCTTGCTCTCTCTCAAATATTTTTTTTAATTAAAATCTTTTTTTTTAAGATTTTATTTATTTATTTGACAGAGAGAGATCACAAGTAAGCAGAGAGGCAGGCAGAGAGAGAAGGGGAAGCAGGCTCCCCGCTGAGCAGAGAGCCCGATGTGGGGCTTGATCCCAGGACCCCGAGATTATGACCTGAGCCGAATTCAGAGGCTTTAACCCACTGAGCCACCCAGGTGCCACCAAATAAAATCTTTAAAAATAATAACAGCTTAAACACTGAGTATTTTCTGTGGGTCAACCACTTACTCTACGCACTTTATGTGCACACGCGTGCACTCATATTTACCACTCAATCTGTACAGAAACACCATTGTCCCTGTGTTTCAGAGTAAGATATCAAGGCCCAGAGAAGTGCTCGGGTAGGAAACTGGCATTTAAACCCAGCAGTGGGACTTCGAAGTCCACTCTCTAAAGCATAAAACAACACTAGGACATCAGATTGTCGTGTTAGCTTCGTAATACACGCAAGCATACAAGAGTACTGAGGCCTGGAATGGTCCAGAGACCACCTCACACAGCTTTTAAGGGCTCAGATCAGAACAGAATCCTCTCTTGACTTCCAGCCCAGGCTTCCTCCTTGCTCTACCATAGTCTGTCTTCCCCAGGTGCCTTTCTATAGACTAGCTCTGTCCGATAGAATTTTCCACAATGACGGGAACATAGGAGATTTGCATTGTCCAATGTAAGTAGCCTCTCGCCAAGTGTGACTGCTGAGCATTTTCAATGTGACTAATGTGTCTAAAGAACTGAATTTAATTTAATTTAACCTAATTCAAATTGAAATAGCTAGGGACTATCATATTGGAAACACTGCGAGAGAGGCCATGAAAGGTCTCTCATTTTCGCCTTTTACAATTACTTTGCAAACCAAATTCACTTCCAGACTCTGCTTCCAAGCTCATTTAACAACTCATCAACCCAGCTCAAGCTCTATTGAAATAAAAGGCCACCGAGGGCTGAGGGCTTTATGCAAGCCCCAGCTCGGTGATCTCACTGGGTATTTGCCTGACAAAATCACCACAGCAGGCTCCGCTATAAATTGGAATGTGTGACTCACAAAATGGAGTAAAGTCAAGGAAAATATTTGCTGAAGAAAAGCCATTACCCGTTCCCTTGCACTTTGAAGACGTAGCTTGTTTTCTGGAGCTGGAAAAGGTTTCAAGATAAGGCAAGTGTGAACTGGCTGACCAGTAGCCAGTCACCTGGCCTGGGCCTGCCTGAAACACGGCCCCAACCTGCGAAATTGAAGACATTATCACTCCAGGCCCTTCTCCAGGGCGCCAACCACATTTGGTCTTCATACTTCCTTTGTCTTCCACCATTTTCCTTCCCTAGCTGTGAAGGTCCAGGCCGAGATGATGTGTTCGTGAACAAACTTACCAAAGAGTCACAGGCTTAATCCGATTTAAATCCAAGATTAAAACCCAAAATTTTGGCTTCCTACTTCTAAAACTGAATTCTGGAATGCACTGCTTTCCATTAAAGAAAACGGGCCAATTCCTCTGCAGTTTCTCTGTAGTTCAAAGAGCAAACTAATGCTGAATCGACAAAAGATTTCACTGTTGTCACTGTTGAAAACAGTTTTTACACAGAAAGCCTTATTAGCATTTAAAATCCAATTGCAGAGACCGACCGTAGCCCCCCAAGTTGCCTGACCCCCCCATTACTTGTGTTCCTTATGATGAATGTTTATGCAGAGCTTAGATGAGCAATTAAATAAGATGCCTCTGAAGGAATCCTTTTCATAGACACAACTGGAAGGTATTTCATACTTGAAAAAAAAATTAATTAGGACGATCATCTAAATGGGAAAGCCAATAACGTGAAGGCAAAAGAGAAGGTTGAAGATAGACAATCAAAGAAGGAATTCTGTTGTCACCAGTGTAAGGGAGGGACCACTTTAAGATATGGTCGCTTCCCCTCACGTGCGCCCCTGACACAGCCATGGCTTTCCATGCTTGGTCCTGCTTGGGTTATTTAAAAATGGCTCCCCACGTGGTTACTGTAAGAGGGCGACTGAAACTTCCCCCTTTTGGAACGCCTGGGTGGCTCAGTCGGTTAAGCGGCTGCCTTCAGCTCAGGTCATGATCCCAGGGTCCTGGGATCGAGTCCCACTTCTCCCTCTGCCTCTGCCTGCCACTCTGCCTGTTTGTGCTCTGTCTCTCTAACAAATAAATAAATAAAATCTTTAAAAAAAAACCAAAAACAAAACAAAACTTCTCACTTTCATCTATTTATTTTGATTCTACATCTTGGCCTGAAGAAAACTCCATATGGGGTCAGCAAAATTATCAACCCCATCCTATTCCATTAGTGTGAGGGAAAATATAGTATCTCACTTTTTTCTAGATTAAAAATATTACATATTTATAATCCAAAGTTTAAGTGCTGAAAGCTGTATGCTTATAATATTAGGGAGACGCTAAATATTCCCAGAACAGGCCAGTCCTTCTGTTCTCTTTAGACAACCACACCTGATCTTGAGGTAGGGTTGTCTCAATGTTGCATGTAACTTCAAAATAGCATAATCCTACATTATGAAATGTGTTCTTCCTCAATTTACACCGGCTAAAATGTGAAATGAAGGCAGGGGGTAAGCCAACCCTCTAACATACTGTTCAAATGGTAACAAACATTTCAGTATCTTCTTGTTCTATCTTGTTTACAGTCTTAACGTTGGAGCATTTCACAAAACAAGGAAATTTCTTTATTTCTTTTTTTTTTTAAAGATTTCTTTATTTATTTGACAGAGAGAGAGAGATCACAAGTAGGTAGAGAGGCAGGCGGGGGGGGGGGGAAGGGGAAGCAGGGTCCCTGCTGAGGAGAGAGCCCGATGTGGGGCTCGATCCCAGAACCTGAGACCATGACCTGAGCCGAAGGCAGAGGCTTTAACCCACTGAACCACCCAGGTGCCCCTAAACAAGAAAATTTCTATTCAAAATGTGTTAACGCTATCAAGCACTCGAAAAGTTCTTCCCTTTCTCCATCATGGATGTAATGGAGATAACATCAGCTACAGAGATTTTTTAAATTTTATATTTATAATATTAATATGAAACCTGGATTGCAAGTGTGTCATTATTCTGAAAGAAAAATCAAATCATTGCAACATTTGAGATTTTTAAAAATCTAGAAGTTTATATATGTTCTTCACCAGTTTTGCTTCTCTTTTCAAGTATGGCAAAGGCTTCTTCCTGTTTCCCCAATATCTACTGCCCTCCTCTTCTACAGTAATAGTATTTTAAGCTGGCTGCCCAGCAAAAGAGTACCTTTCCCAGAATCACTTGCAGTTAGGTGTGGTCACATGACCAAGTTCCAGCCACTGGGATATGAACATAAGGGACACGTGCAACTTCCAGAGAATGGCCTTAGAAAGTCTGCCTCACCTTTTGTTCCTCCTATTAGCAGGAATCTGAAGGCAATGGCAGGAGCTGTGGCAGCCATCTTGGACCAAGAAAAGGAAACCAAGTCTTAAGTAAGAACAGACAGACAGGGCCTGGACCTCTGAATCCTTGGAGGAGAGCCACCATACCAGCTGGCACTTTTACAAAAGAAAGATGAAAACTTCTGGTACGTAGAAATTATTATTCACAATTTGGGGGGGTTCATTATAGTAGATAAATCTATATCCCAGCTAATCACTATGATAACAAAGTAATTAAAGTATGTTTTTGCTCTATGAAAAAGAAAATAATTACAGAAGTATACAAAGAACTGAAAGAACTGTTCTTCCAAGTCATCTGGCATCCAATGGTGCTCCCCAAGTATCTTCAGGAAGGATCAGAGATTCACATTATTTTTATGGGGTCCCCAAAATGGCAGTCCTCTGAACAGTTACTCGCCCTACCAACTGGAAATCGCCCAATCCACTGTGACCACTTTTCAAAAACCTAACCCATCATCAAAAGTGCATCACCATTGAGATCACTATAACAAATGAGCAACAGTTTTCCCTATTCCCTCTCCTGCACTGGCAGAAGAAAATAAATTGGAGAAATGGCGCTTTCCATATCCACCCCACCCCACCCCACCCCAGCTGAGGGTCCGCTGTGGCTATAAGTGCCAACAGCCAACAAACAAAATCTGCCATACCATTAACTGACACAGACTGTGGCGTCTACATCTAGCAGAGATCAGGAAGACGGAGACGGAGCCAGAGTGCTTCAGTTCAAACCCTGGCCTTGCTACTTACTCCCTGGCTCTGGGACCTCGGGGGTGCACTCTGTGAGACTGGCGGGGATCACACTGGCTGATGGAGGTAAAGCACTTAGAATGGCGAGGAGTAAGTGAAGGTTTCCTACGTAAGCCGTAAGTGAGCAAAGTCGGCCAACCCAACATATGCCTCTTCAACATACTGTTCCAGGCTGCTTACTTTTAAGAAACTGCAAACCCTGGAGGAGCTCTGAAAAGCAAGAATTTACCCTTTTGTAAGGGACATTTACATGTGTTAGGGAAATTTCCATCTGTAAGAGTGTCTCCCTCCAGTTTTGGGGGGAAGAGAGGGAGGACTCTAAATCTCTAGAAGCTTATCAATGGCGAAGACCAGTACTGAAATCTGCATAACAACCCTACCCTTGTTGGTGGCGCTTTTCCTGGGGACCACCCATAACCAGTGCCCCACGCACAAATCTTTTGCCTTGGGCCAAGGCAAAACGTGGTGGCTTCAGCCATTCTGGGGTTACTCGGTTTTCCTGGGTCTCTCTCTTGTATGCGGGATGTATACAGGATATTAAATTTTTGTTTGATTTTCTCCTGATGGTCAATTTAATTCTTAAAGCAGCCTGAGGAACATCGTAGGGTAGAGAATTTTTCCTCCCCCAAAAGTGTGTATGTGTATCGTGTGTGTATATATATCACACATGGTTATATGTATACGACAGAAATGTAGGTTATACACACAACAGATACGCGTGCATATCCGCACACATCTCTGTTACATAAGACATACCCATTTATATATTTATAATTGGGGTATACATATATATTACTGCGGGGGTCTCCATTTCTTGACTATACACACATATATTCAGATTTCCGTGAAAACCAAGTTGACTCATAAAAATAAAGTGCCCCTCTGTCCCAAGTTCAAAACCTTGTCAAAGCTTATTCTCTTGCATTTGTAATGATATACCTCATGATTAAGTCCATCTGCCACTTAAACGTCCCCTAAGGGGTTCTGAAAGGCCCAGCGGGATTTTCAGCTGCCCTGGCACACGCCCAAGGGGGGGATGTGACAAGCGTGGACAGAACAGGAAGGGCACCCAAGGCAGCAGTCTCTGGACCTGCCTCTCAGGGCTCGGAACTCTAATTTTATCTTCTCACTGACCAAGGGAGCTTATTTGAGCCGGCCAAAAAGGATGCTAGCATAGAAATACAAAACACCCTGCTAATGAAAGATTTCCAGAAGGGCAGAAATGGATAAAAGAGCAGCTCACAACCAAAGCTCACACTGCATCCCAAGTGCGCGCACGGAGCTACACAAATTGTTATTCCCCACTTATGCAGCATCTGAAATGTTCTGGAAGCCTCAGTCATTTGCAAAATAGTCAAGTATAAAAAGCCTGAGTGGCCAACAGATGCTCCAGAGCCCGCTCCACAAAGGAGAAAACAAAGCCCTTGGGCACCCACTCCAGGCTACTGCACCGAAAGGAAGGCCGAGTAGGGCACTGCTTCAATTTGTTTACAAAGAACATGTATTCGTGTATTAGCTTATGGGGCGTGGGGGATGGGGGTGGGAATGTGTGCTTTAAGGAGATTCCACCATCAAAAAATAAATAAACTAGGTGGCAGACTGGCTATAACGGGACCTCCAGGACAACAGAGGAGAGATGGAAGGAGATTGAAATATTCAAGTCCAGTGTTGGGGGGAGGGGAGCCCCCTCCCGTGGAAAGGGTGCACTTCTCCCTCAGGAGCTGCGAACCAAAGCCACCCCATCTTGTGCTTAAGTACGACTTCTCCCCAGGTCCCTCGGGGATCGAGAAACAGTCCGTTTCACTCACTTAAACATGGCAAGGATACAAACACGCTACGGGTAAATATCCCCATTTTTAAATGATAGACATTTAAAAGAACTTCAGTGCCTCACAGTAAGAACCTCTGGCATTTCTCAAAACAACTATGTGATCAAGTCATTTGCTGAAATGCCAATTACATGAGGAGTGACTCACCGGACCTGAGAAAATTATGTGTAGGGATTTTTATGGCGATATGACTGTACTTATTTTTAAATCGAGTAAGCAACAGCCTGCCATTTTAAGTAGAAAGTTACCATGGTAACAGTAACATACACCCTATCTCCTGCACCCTAAAGATAAGTGTTCACAGGTAATACAATCGAGGAAATAATGAAAGCTTTCCACTGAAGTCTCAACTATGAGAGAGACTGAAATTCGCCAGGCATTCGATTGACACCTTCATGTTGGGGTTCCTGGGATGGGGTCGCCAGGCTTCTAAGGAAAGAAGCGCCCCATAACGAGGTCCTTCCATTATGTTACGATAGCTACTGGCATCGTCTGTGGCTTATTCCGTGACCTAACCTGGGGTCTGGGTCAGTTTTATTACCAACCATGTCTATTTCCCTAATGGCCTTGAACTACGAACGATAATTTGCCACATCCCGAAAACGCCCTTTTGCAAAGGGTCTGATCCTCCCCAGCGGGGCATGTTCCAGCGCGATGTTTGTTCACAGAAGTAACCACATCCAGCCATCACTGAATCTGAAACTTGTTAATACCATCCTTAAAATACCCAAGTGCTAGAGCCAAGGAGAGAAGCAGCACGTGTGAGGTCGCGTAGGTCGCAGACTTGCAGACCACCACGGGTACCTTTCTATCACTAGAAGAAAAGGCCTCTGTGAGCGCATTTCCGTCATTCTGCTTTTCATCCCTGCCGTAATGTCTCTGCCTACAGGTGCAGCTGACCCACCAGTATGGGGGGGCTCTTCCTCAGGGCCCAGGACTCTCTCACTCACCACCGTGGTTCTCGTGCGCACTACCGCACTTGGGCAAGGAGTGTGCACCATGAAAACTCAGAAGCAGGCTGGGGAAATGAGCTAGGTCTCAATACAGCCTTTGAGGAAATCGACGAGAATGGCAACAGCACGTGACGACCTGTGGTGGGCAGTCAGAGCGTGGGCACCAGCCGTAGCCTGGTCTCTGCCCAGGCAGCGCTCAGCCCCTGCGACGATGACAAAAACATTAGACCTTCCTTGGAGCATCAGAGAGACCTGTGGTCCGGGGAAAGGAAGCACAGATGACTCTGGATTGCCTGGGCAGACCAGCTCGGGGGGGCGGGGGGGACCACAAATCTTTCTTTTCTCCACTCCTTTTATTTACTTCCTTGGAGAAGCCACCAACACGCTCTCCCATCTCACGGAGGGGTCAAGAGGCCAAACCTTTCAGCACAGATATTTCTTTTCTTTTTTTTTTTTTTTATATTATTTATTTGGCAGAGAGAAACACAGCAAGAGAGGGAACACAAGCAGAGGGAATGGTAGTGGGAGAAGCAGGCTTCCCGCCCAGCACGGAGCCCGATGCGGGGCTCGATCCCAGGACTCTGGGATCATGACCTGAGCCAAAGGCAGACGCTTAACGACTGAGCCACCCAGGCGCCCCTCATCACAGATATTTCAAATACCTGTATGCCCAGGATGGCGGATGCCCCCCACCGCCAACCCCCAGAGGATGGGAACAGGAGGGCCACCGCTGGGGTGGTGGGTTGCCGAGCATTTTCTTGCCTGGCCACCAGCCAGCTCTAGGATTTCCATGTGGTAAGACATTTGTGAAGAAACACCTTGTTTCAAATATAAGGATAAGTACTATAATGAACAGGGTTCTGATTACTTGCTGTTTCCTGAGAGGATGAACTCTCGATTCTAGGAAACCAAGATGGGTCTCACCATTCTTAATGTCATCCTCAAAGAGCAATTTATTCAATTAAAGGAATGTTCGTGAATGCTTAGCAGCTTTATAGAAATAACACAAAAGAGTAAGACTTTCTAATAAGCTGTGTAGGAGCCACAGTATGTGAAATCATATCACAAAGATATTAAGAGGGGCACCTGGGTGGCTCAGTGGGTTAAAGCCTCTGCCTTCGGCTCAGGTCATGATCTCGGGGTCCTGGGATCGAGCCCCGCATCGGGCTCTCTGCTCGGCAGGGACCCCGCTTCCCCACCCTCTCTCTGCCTACTTGTGATCTCTCTCTCTCTGTCAAATAAATAAAGTCTTTTGAAAACAACAACAAAAAAACCAAAGATGTTAAAGATGCACCAACCAAACATTCTTAGGGAGAGGGATCTAAATATGTGTAGGAATAACGAAAGGGCATGGACATAAAAACGTGACGCTTATCTAGAAAGGCTGTTTTTACCAAGTTCAACTCACCCGTTACCCACACAGGGCGAGCATACACAAACCCACATTCCCTGAGCAGATAAATTGGGGCAGGATTCTGTGCCTCACCAAGGGAGCTGCCAAAGGGCAGTATTCTTTATTTCTTAAGTATCTATGAGGGAAACCCCAGGTTGTGGGGACAGAGAAACCTAAGGCCAGATTCCTCTCAAGACTGATCAGAAGGACTCCAGAGCCATCATCTGCGAGGTTTCAGGAAGAAAAAAAAGGAAGAAGGAAAGAAAGAAATGAATGGGAATTTCTTTTTGTCTCCCTACAGAACCAGGCAGGAAATGGCCCCTGGGAGGAAATATTCAGGCCGCTACCTTCCTTCTAAGCTTGCTGGACAGCTGGGCTGTATCAGACCTAGCCGTAGAAACATGCCAGAATGGTCCGGTATCGTCTATTTCACTCCTCAACCCAAGACCTCCACCAGGGTCTTCTTAACCTGAAGCCCCCACGGCTCACCAGTCCCTGAACGAGGGGGGCTCTGACTTGCCAAACACCACCTCTGAGCACTGAAGAAAGAGCCTACCCAGGGGGCGCCTGGGCGGCTCAGTGGGTTAAAGCCTCTGCCTTCGGCTCAGGTCATGATCCCAGGGTCCTGGGATCGAGTCCCACACAGGGCTCTCTGCTCAGCAGGGAGCCTGCTTCCCCCTCTCTCTGCCTGCCTCTCTGCCTATCTGTGATCTCTCTGTCTGTCAAATAAATACATAAAAATCTTA
>CM053612.1:94534748-94567927 GCA_028646535.1 Procyon lotor | reverse complement strand
AACAAAAACACACGACAGAAAGAGGTGAATTTTAAGAATGGATTCTCATGAACAGACCTTTGCAAGATTATTCACATCTAAACGTATGCAGGTGGGGTGCCTGGGTGGCTCAGTGGGTTAGGCGTATGCCTTTGGCTCGGGTCATGATCTCAGGGGTCCTGGGCTCGAGCCCCGCACGGGGCGCTCTGCTCAGTGGTGAGTCTGCTTCTCTCTCGCCTTCTGAGCGTGCTCTCTCATGCACGTGCAAACAAAATCTTCTTTAAAAATATAAATAAATGCATAGCGGTGGTTTTTTGTTTGCTTTTTCTAAGTAGGCTCCACACTCAACATGGCACCTGGGTGGCTCATTTGGTAGAGCGTGCCACTCTTCATGTTGGGGCCATGGGTTCAAGCCCCCTTTTCAGAGTAGAGATCACTCAAAAATAAAAACTTTAAAAAACAAAAATAAATGTATGGAAGTATATGTGTGCATTGGTTCGTGGGGGATGGCACCCAGGGAGGGCAGTCAATGTGTAGAAACTGTCTAACAGTCCGGTTTTGTTCAGGCCATCACCAACAGTAAGGGAGTAATAACCCTCTACTAAAAACTGCATTTCCTAAAATACCCTAGGAGAATTCAAATCTGTGATCTCTGTTGCCTCCAAATAGATAAACAAAAGTTTGAGGCCTTGTGGAGGAATATTTCTGTGAAGTGATGGGTAACAGCCGTACACATAATCTCCTCTGACGGCTGAATAAACCACTTTCTGGAATAAATTAAGTTCGCGCTCCAACCCACTGTTGGCCTCCTCCTCACAGGGTGAACAGCTCTGCGAAAATATTCCAGGAAAAGTTTTCCATTAAACTACTTAGGGGAACTAGTTAATCTTGAGTCGGCCACGAAAAGTTCCTTTTGTCGAATACCACCACCAAATGTGGAAGTAGCCCCCACCAGAGGAGCCCTGTTTAAACCACTCTAGGATTACCTTAGCGGTATTGCTCTAACAGATGAGTGGGAAATTGGCTTTTCGTCTCTTTCAAAAAACAATTTGCATCCTGAATATAACCTTGGTCTTTGTAGTGGAGCCAACCGGGTCATATTTTTCTTTAAGAAGAAATCCACATCTGGGGCGCCTGGGTGGCTCAGTTAGTTAAGCGTCTGCCTTCGGCTCAGGTCGTGATCCCAGGGTCCTGGGATCGAGCCCCACACGGGGCTCCCTGCTCTTTCTCTGTCAGCCTCTCTCCCTGGCTTGTGTGCTCACTCGCACTCGCTCTCTCGTTCACTCACTCTCTCTCAAATAAATAAAATCTTTTAAAAAAGAAATCTACGTCTTCATGTATCGAGGGTTTTCTTATCTAATGTTATCGGACTTTATCAGAGGTCCGTTTTCATTGCACCTGTGTTCTCATGACCCGGCTGGTACGCGGTAGTGGAGAATCCGCTTCCCCCTACAGCCTCCATGTTTACCTGAACAAGTGTATCCGTTACCTTGTACTTTCAGAAGCCACGGGTCTGTGGAAAGAAACCATGACATCCCACAGAATCAGAGTCAACACCAATTGATTTACTGTTTCACTGAAAAAACAAAACAAACAAACAAACAAAAAGACCCCAAACAAACAAAAAATACACACACAAAAACTAGAAGCGATCTATTAAAGAAGAGATTTTTTTTAAGAAAGGTGCATGAAGGGGCGCCTGGGTGGCTCAGTGGGTTAAAGCCTTTGCCTTCAGCTCAGGTCATGATCTCAGGGTCGTGGGATCGAGCCCTGCATCGGGCTCTCTGCTTCCCCCCCTCTGCCTGCCTCTCTGCCTACTTGTGATCTCTCTCTGTCAAATGAATAAATTAAATTTTTTTTAAAAGTGCATGAAAACATTACTGGGGGATATAGAAGAAGACCTCATTGTATTTAGAGCTGTATCCTGTATACAAATGGAAAATCGACATGGTAAATACACGGACTAGCATGGAAATGATGCTGTAAGTTCAAGGTAAGCCCGCCAGAATCCTAACGGGGATGTTTGCAGGACATGAAAAGCAGATTCCAAAAGTACACCACGAAGGAAAAAAAAAAAAAATTTGAGACTACCTAGGGCACTTTTAAAGAAGAGCAAGAGGAGAAAAATTCTCCTAGGAGATACCCAGGCTTATTATACATCTAAACAATCAAGATAGTGTACTCGGGCACACAGATGACAAACACAGAGCCAGGGAACACAATAGAGTCCAGAGATGTACACACACTAGCAGCAGGGAAATGTAAAACACGACAGAAGGTATTATATAAGGATCGGTGGGGAAAGGATGAACCATTAAGTACACAGTGGTTTCTTCACAGAAAATATAAAATAAAAACAGATTTCTCATACTTATACCAAAACACTAAAATCCCAATGGAATAAAGACTGAAAAATGAAAAGCATACTTTGAAAAAAAAAAAAAAATTGGGGGGCGCCTGGGCGGCTCAGTGGGACCTCTGCCTTCGGCTCAGGGTCCTGGGATGGAGCCCCGCGTCAGGCTCTCTGCTCAGCGGGGAGCCTGCTTCCCCCTCTCTCTTTGCCTGCCTCTCTGCAGGCTCCCTGCTGCTTGTGATCTCTCCGTGTCAAGTTAAATAAATAAAACCTTAAAAAAAAAAATAAAAACAAAAATAAAACATAAGTAAAACAAACTTTACAAGAAAAGATAGAAGAACAGAAGAACATCTTCATGACCTTGGAGATAAAAACATTTCTTATTACTATTTTTTAAGATTTTACTTACTTATTTGATAGAGAGCACAAGTAAGCAGAGCAGTAGAGGGAGGAGAAGCAGGCTCCCCGCTGAGCAGAGAGCCAGATGTGGGGCTCGATCCCAGGACCCTGAGACCACGACCCGAGCCAAAGGCAGAGGCTTTAACACGGAGCCACTCAAGTGCCCCAATAAATAGAACCTTTAAAAAAAAAATTAAGAAAAGAAAAAACAAGGATATAGGGGCGTCTGGCTGGCTGAGTCAGGAGAACATACGACTCTTGATCCCAGGGTTGTTGAGTTCAAGCTCCATGTTGGGCATGGAGCCTACTTAATAAAAGAGAGAGAGAGAGAGAGAGATAAGAAAAAACAAGGATATAAATGAAAAGAGAAAACTCAAACAGCTAATAACCTACCAAAAAATTTCAACCTCTCTAGGGACCTCCAACATAAAAAAAACAACAAAATCCCACTTCCTACCTATCAGACTTTTGGAAAAATAACACTGTTGATGATACCAAATGCTGGTGAAGATGCAGAGAAACGCATGTTTGTGCATTGTTGGCGTTACTCCTCGGGAATCGGCAACGACACTTCGCTCCATGTGATGACGAAGCATTCGTTCTGATGACGACATCATTACTTCAGCCAAAAGGAGGACAAAGGCAGATTATTACTCACCTAAGTCCAAACAACAGAAGTTCATTTAAGCAAAAACACTTCTATATCTATTTCTAAAACTCGTCTGGATAAAAACCCAGAAGTCATCCGAGGCCTCCAACGGTTTATCAACCTTGCATTGTGCTGGAAACAGCCAGGTACCAGCTCACTGGCTACTATTAATTTGGACAATTTTTTTTTAAAGATTTATTTATTTAGAGAGAGTGAGAGAGCATGAGTGGGAGGGGGGAGAGGGAGAGAGAATCTTAAGCAGACTCCACACCGAGCGTGGAGCTGGACATCAGGGTTCAATCTCATGATCCTGAGATCATGACCTGAGCCAAGACCAAGAGTCGGACGCCAACCAACTGCACCACCCAAGCGCCTCTAATGCAGAAAATTCTTTTTTTTTTTTAAGATTTTATTTATTTGACAGAGAGAGACAGATCACAAGTAGGCAGAGAGGCAGGTGGGGGAGGGAGGGGGGAAGCAGGCTCCCCGCCGAGCAAAGAGCCCAATGCGGGGCTCGATCCCAGGACCCTGAGATCATGACCTGAGACAAAGGCAGAGGCTTTAACCCACTGAGCCACCCAGGTACCCGTAATTCAGAAAATTCTTAAAACACCACCTTCTTCCAGAAACTGTTTGGGAGGGGGTCTTAAGACCTGTTACCTCCTTACCGTTCTAAGCCATAAAACAGCTATATTGATCAGATCCTGAATAAATACGCTAGTCTACAACTGCTCCTTTATTTACAACCCCGCCGCTATCTCGTAGTTTCCATTTTCCAGGGGAATAATGGGGCTAGGTCACCTTATCTCGGTAATCTCTTCAGCCACGTGCATGTTTTTCCTGTACTTGTCTCATTGCTCATCAATTATTTTCAAAGCCCTTCTCACACCTGCTGTGTCAATGTTTTCCACTTAAAACAGAGGGTAGGAACCAGTGGCTTATGGGACTCCCTAGAACAACTCTACATATCAAGGCATTTAGTAAGTACTTTTAACCATAGTGATTTAGAAGCAGTTCTATTTTTCAGACAGAAAACCTTACCGGGTTTTAAAATAATGTTATTAATGGTCATCAAAAGCTGCCAGACCTAAGGGTTTCTCCTGTATGGTTCCATTTATATAAAGTGGAAAAACAGGCAAAAGTATGTTGGCAGAAATTAAGAGTGGTCACCCTTGGTCGGGGTGCCTCGAAGGGGGCTTGTGGGCAATTTCTGCGCTTCTTAATCTACGTACTGGTTAAGTTGGTAAAAACTTACCAAGCTGTCTGCTTACAGTTTGCCCACCTTTTTATGTATATATTATACTTCGATAGCAAATTTTTTAAATGATTTTTATAATATCTGTGCCTTTTACAAAACATCTAGAAGTATTTGTGACGATACCATTATGTAATAGAGCTCAGCCCCGTTTTTGGTAATCCAGGACACCGGCTTTGCAAAACGGTAATAATTCATGAAATGGAAATTCATCTCTTTAATGTTCTGAATTCTGTTTCACTTACCGTGGAAACTGTCAGAATATGCCACATGAGAGAACTGGAAGAAAAATATAAAGCGCTGCATCAAATAAAGTTATCTTCAGGGTTTGAATTTCTTTGCTAATTACATCTCCATTCTTTGCTCCTTGTGTGAAGAACAGATGCTGCCGTTTTAAAACCCTCCATTTAAACATTCTGTTCAGGGGGTTGTGAAACATCACATTCCTAAACCCAATAGAGTATGTGTGTCAGAAAAGCCAATTTCCTAGGCTCCTTCTTACCGGCACTTCCAATGTTCTCGCGCTTTTTACACCAGAACCAGTCTCCAAGTGTGCTCGAACCTCTCTGAACAGACCGAGTGAAGGTCTCCGGAGGGGCTGTGGCGGGCGGGGGGACACACAGACAGAGCAGGGCACGGAGGGGGCTGCAGGGAAAGCTATGGCCGTGGGAAAGGATCTCTGTGAGCCAACGAGGGGGAAATCAGTCCTTCCTCTTACGATGCCTGCATCTCTCAAACACACGGATAAATGTAATGAAGTCATGACTGCAGACCCTAAGGACAGGACAGAATGGAACGGAACGCGCAGGAAGGTTGCCTTAAAGGCTTAATCTGGGCAGATTTGATTATAGCTAAGGAGATACATTCTAAAAACGGAAAGGCCATCAAGGTAATTAAGGATATTAAAAAAACGGGACTAGATCCTTGATGTCTTTCTACCTAGTGAAGAGCACAAAAGATGAAAGCGATTTCAGGAACGTAAGGACCTGCACTGAACAGCAGAACAAGTCACCAAGGAACGCAGGGCATTCTCTATTCCCGGGGGGGGTTTGGTCTCATTAATCAGATTGGTTAGTTACCATTTTACTCCAAAGAAAGAATGAACTAGATGGTCTGCAAGGGCCCCCATGATATCTCCAGATTCTCTGATGATCTTGAAAAAAAAGGCTAAAAGAAAAAAAACAACTTCCTTCAGCTAGAAAAATCAAGCATCCCTTTTGGAAGGCAAACACCCTTTTACAAACCAGAGGTCTTCCTGTTCAGCAAATGTGCTCAACTAAGTCCTCAGTGATGCCCCTACTGAGATTTTAGAATACTGAGAAGTACGAAAAGTTTTCAGTCCCTCTTATTCTAAAGCCGGGGTTCTCAACATGGGCGGCTTTGGCCCCTCAAGGATTGTTATTTGGCCCCATCTGGAGACATTTCTGGTCGTCACGACTAGGAGAGTGTTCTAGGGTGTAGTTCGTGGACACCAGGGATGCTAGTAAATATCCTACAATGAACAGAACAGCCCCTCGTGACAAAGAATGATCCAGCCCAAAATGTCAGTCGTACAGAGGCTGAGAAAACAGTGCTCGAGAGGGAAAGAGGGGCTCCTGGCTGGCTCACTGGGCAGAGCACATGACTCCTGATGTCAGGATGGTGAGTTCGAGTCCCACACTGGTTCTAGAGATTACCTAAAAAGAAAATATTTAATAAAAAAGAAAAAGAAAAAAGGAAGGAAAGGAAAGGAGCCTTCTTTTATTTCAGTATCTGTCTCCTGCTGTCCAAGAAGAAAGTAGAATTTAACAGTCCTACAGGAAACAAATAGGCAATCAAATACTAAGCAGTAAGTCTAATTCAACACCTTTTACTGTATGTCTTGTCACACCAAGTTCAAATATACTGAGTTATACACAGCCATTGAGAATAAGTTTCCAGGGGCGCCTGGGTGGCTCAGTGGGTTAAAGCCTCTGCCTTCGGCTCAGGTCATGATCTCAGGGTCCTGGGATCGAGCCCCACATCGGGCTCTCTGCTCGGCGGGGAGCCTGCTTCCCCCTCTCTCTCTGCCTGCCTCTCTGCCTACTTGTGATCTCTCTCTGTCAAATAAATAAATAAGTAAATCTTTAAAAAAAATAAGTTTCCAAAGATCAGGTTTAAATACCTTTTCCTTTGGCAGATTTTGTTTTCTAACGAAGTAGTAAGGATTTTAATGTCTAGGAATAAAAACTGCTATCTTCTGATTACGAGAAAATGTACTCCTTTTTTACAGAGTGGTCAGTTCATCCAGCAGATGGAATCATCAGATGTAAGCATCAACCTATCAAGATAAATTTTAAAGTAATTGCCCAAGATTGATCGAGAACAAGAGAATACAAATTGCCTGCATCACGAGGGATGAACAGGGGACTATCACTACAGAGCCTGCAGAGGACACAAGTCGGCAGTTAACACAAGAATATTATGAACAGCTTTACGTCCATAAAGTTGATAACTTCAACAAAATGGAAAGTCCTTGAAAACACAACTCCACAGAATCAAACAAAGGGAAAGAGTAAATCTGAGTAGCACTATCTCTGTGTTGGGGGGGGAAAAAATAGAACTTCAAACATTTCCACAAAGGAAACTCTAGACCTAGATCACTTCGTTGGCGAAATGTTTGAAACATTTCAGGAAGAAAAGCATCACTTTTAAGATCACTAATCAAATAAACAAATAGACAAGACTGGTTCCATTTCAACGCTCACCCTGGCCTTTTCCATCTCAGAAAGGCTCACGCTTCTTTCCTTTTCCACTTTATCCTTTGAAAGGGAGGAGGCAATAGACAATATTACAAACATTTTTGCAAGATTCAGGTCCATGTGTCCGTTTGTAATTAAAAGGTGTTCTCCCCGCCCCCCCCCCATTTCCTACTGTTCCCCATCCCCATTCTCTGCTCAGGCCAAGCCAGCTTTTTCAGGATTCCACCTGTAACTCTTGCCTGCTCCTACCTCTCTTCCACGGCACCCTAAGCCCTCCCACTGTTCTCAAAACACCTCAAATCCAAGCCTCTGCCAGAAGCTTCAGAGAAGTTACAAGATCTCACCCTTCTCAGAACTCCTTCTAGACTTCCACTTGGAATTTTACAATTAAGACACTAACGATTCTCTAGCTCAGTGTTTTCATCTCCGATGGGCAGTTCCACCCGTCACTTCCCCACTTGAAAGGCCTTGGTAATTCTCCCCAGCCAAGCCGGTGATGAGAAGCTCTTTGCTGCTCTTACCTGCGGCCCCGCCCCACCGCGGGTCTCAGCGCCCCCACAGCCAGGCCACGCCCCGCCCCCGGCCCCCTCATCCAGCAGCCTCCCCCCACCAGCCTCTCCCGCACATCTGTGCCCAGGGCCTGGGACAGCCTCTCCGGGCCACTGCCACCCTGTCTTCCTGCTCATCCTTCAAGTCTTCCATCAAGGGCAACTGTCTCCCCAGGGAACCCCACTCTGAAATACCAACCCCAACCCCCCCAATCTCCTTTTCCTCGGAAAGAGGAAGTCATTCTACAGGAGCTATACTTATTTCTATTATAATTCTTCATCGGTCTCTGAGATGGCTGTGATTTGAGGAGAAAACCCAATTTGGGTTTTTGGTTTTTTGTGTTCTTAATTTTTTTAAGTTATCGCTACAGCTAAGGTGAGGTTCGAACTAAAACTCACGACCCCCGGATCCAGAGTCCCAGGGCATCGCAGTGGCGCGCGTTGAACCCAACTGCGGAGGAGAATGGAATCGCTCCGACTGAGTCCCCTTTCAGTCCCGGTGGCAACGACGAATTTTCCTGGCAACAGTGTTTCACTCCAAGCTGCCCTGAACTTCAAAAATCTCACGACAGGGAAGTACTTTTCACCAAGGACGGGAAAATATTTTAAGGCATCAGAAGGGGAAAAAAAAAAAAAAAAAAAAAAAGCTGAAGGCAAAAAAAAAAAAAGTAGTAATGACACAACATTCAAAACTGTTCTGTAAATTGTTTTTGTGTCGGTCTGCCTGTGGCAAATTACTTCTGAAGTGTCTTCAAGCTCTGAATCCCGTGATTCTGTGAAAATCTGTGCTGAAAGTATTCACATTATTAAAGAACGGTACTTAAGGTCCTTCGCCCTCTTTCATTTCGTGTGGTTCATCACAGTTTTGTAATACATCGATATAATTTTACATACCTTGTCATCTGTACGTTCATAACGTAGATGGACCTTAATGGAGCGTTTACCCCACAGACTCACCCCATTACCCTATTATTCTCTACTCCTTGCGTAAACCACATTGACCGCTGTCCAAAGAGCTCGGCTCAAGGCTATTCTGTAGGACATCTCATAAACCCTTTCTGCCCCCAGCTGAACTGAAGAGTCAGTTGTGTTTCCTCCTCAACCTATTTATGTCCGTTGTATTTGTTACTCTAATTATGAAATTTAATTCCACACTACACAGACTAATAAAACGTGTGCAAAAGAAAGCGCTTTTCTTCGAAACCCAAGCTCACTGCTTTGGCAAGACTTACGAATGAAGTCACTTGGAGAAATGGCTGCCTAAAACCATGGACGGGACGACTGTAGACGTTTAAGGGGCGTGGGGTAGAGGACAGAAGAGCATTCCACACCCAGACTGGCTCCCCAGGCCCCGAAGCTCTCATTTTACTTTAAAAGATTCTAAAACTGAAAATTGGAAGCCAATGAATTTGGACTGTGACTGACACGGAAGGACGACCTCAAGGAATCCCAACCAGAGCTCACATGGAAAGCCAAGGCCTCGACTGTACGACAAAATACTGGCAAATTAATGTAAGTAGAATGTTTAAGACACACATGTGGCACTTTGGGTGATTCACCACTTCGGCATTTTCAATAAACCATCGAACTGCTTGACCTTGGGTGTGGCAGCCAAGGATCGGCTCTAAAACCCTCGCAGGGGTCAAGTGGCTTGGGCCACAGCTTTTGCTGGAGCAAAAATGTACTAATTAATTATTTCCTGTTGGTCACAGACATAGTTCCAGGCTACTGGGCTGTGAGGGTTATTTAAAATTTCAGTTTGCAGCCAGAGACCTCAAGGGAGCTCTCTCCAAGACCTGAGGGTGGGGTCGATATAAGATCTTTACACTCACAGGGAGGGAGGCTAGAACATTCTGGAAATACTTCCGGCCCAGCTCTTCACCAGGAGACCCTTCCTTTGTCTGCAACTGCGTCTGGATTCCTGAGCAAACTTCTAGAACCGGACACGTGCATGTGCCCCTCTGGTTCCTCAGGGGGGCTTCCTTCTGAGTCTTGCCTCCGAAGGTGATGTTCTCTGGAGCCACCAGCTCTAGGGAGAAGAGGGCAGGGGAAGCCAGAGCTGGAAGTCCCACAGGCCCCCCCACCAGGCTCCCTGGAGGGGGGCCAATGTTCCCGTTGGCGGGCACGTCACGGTGCCAGAATTCAACCCAACTGCGCTAAGTCCTGTGACGCTGCCTTCATGGACACAAATAGTGTTTAAACAATTAGGGAGCTGTTTTCTTCCTATTTTTCAAGCATAACATTACCCTCTCCTTTCTTTTTTCTAAATTACAGCCCTTTAGAGCTGTAAGAGCCCAGAGAAATAACTTCGTCAAATCCTTTTATTCTGTAGTAAAGGGAGATCAAGGAGCGAAAAGGATTTACCTAAGACCACAGAGCGCGTTGGTGGAATTGCTGGGGCAAACACATGGCCTCCGGCCTGCCCTGCTTTTCCTCAGTTTCCTCACCCCGGACCCGCTGCTCCAGCACCACCAGCACCACCCACCGAGGGAACTTGCTACACCGGCAGAAACCCCGCTCCCCTCCAGGCCCACTGAAGGACAAACTGCTTTTTTTTTTTTTTTTAACAAAATCAAAGAGGGTTTGTATGCACGTTAAGTTAAAAACTGCTCGGAACCAGTCGTTGGCAATGCTGTTTTGTGCAATGACTGCTTAAATCCACGACCCCCCCCCAAGAACTTCCTTACCACAGAGTAGATGAAAACCACCAGTTATTTTGCCGTCTCTGATTATTTCATACAGAATTTGCATTTAAAACGGTAGACAACTAATAAAACAGAAGCAGTGTTTCTCTCTGGATACGTGAGCCGTGTTAAAGCAGGGCGGATATTCCACAGATGCCTTTACCAGAGGTTTCTACACTGAATCCGTGTAGTTGCTGAAGTCTTGAGGGCTGTGAATAGGGTAACAGTAACGGTTCTGGGGGCTCCTGGCTGGCTCAGTCCCTAGAGCATGGAACTCCTGATCTCAGGGTTCTGGGTTTGAGCCCCACCTTGTGCACAGAGATTACTTTAAAAAAAAATTCTGTTACGCCACTGGAGCTCCCAACGGAGAAAACCAAAGGAAACGTGGGAATGGGTGTGCGCATGCGCGCAGGTGCGCACTGGCCAAACGCGGAACCCTTCAACCAGGGGAGTAATTCGTTTTGCCCGGTTCACTTACGTCATGTACTGCATACAAACAAAACATCAACAGTTTCCCATTGGACAAAACCACCAAAGTTCCTGAGTAGTCAGACACACTGCAAACATCAATTGGCTCACTGCATTTACACGAACTGTCCAGAAAAGGCAAATCCCCAGACACAGAAAGTAGATTAGCGGGGGGCCGGAGGCAGGGGGGGCTCGGGGGGAACAACTTCCAACAGGCACAGGGCTTCCTTTTAGGGGGATGACACCCTTAGTGGCGGCGGCACAACTTGGAATACACTCGAAATCACGGACTTTGTACACCTGAATGTGCAAATCGTGTGGTGTGTCAATTACATGTCCACGAAGCCCTAAAAAACCCACAACTCCTTCAACGAGAACAGGTTTTAAGAGACGCCGAAAGGTCAAAACACATGTACCAGTCCTGCTCAGGATTTTTTCCTCTTAAAGATGTTGAATACCAAAAAAAAAAAAAAAAAAGATGTTGAATACCTTAAAATTTGAGTCCAAAGGGGACTTTATTTCCATAAACCTCACTTTACCAGTAAGGGAACACCAGGTTAAGGAAGTGACTTGCATAAGAACCGAAGTCCCAACTCAGTGCACCAATGGCGAGAATTTTCCCAACATTAAATCATTTCAATTAAAACATTCATAAGGGTATGTTGGGTAATTAAATACATCTGGAAAAATAAAACCAGTTTGTGGCCTTGTGGTGTATTTACAAAGAATCTGCCAAAGGAAATTAGTACGTTTCCTTTTGGCATGAATGGCACTTTTTTTTTTTTTTATGTAAAAACTAAAACCAAGGATACTGCCAGAACCAGTGAGGTATGCACAAATTAACATAAATTGGCAACTGAAGTGTAGAACCAACAATTGTCCCAGACACAAAGTACTTCCTTGAGAACTAGCCTCTGGTTTGGGTATTTGCTTCATGAGAACTGCCATCTAACCTCCAGACCTATGTAAACACTAAAGCCTGCCCCCGGGTGAAGCCCAGGGTCCTGTGACAGCCATCCTCAAGAAGGTGCCCATGTGGTAACTGGACACTCCATTCCGAACCGCGACAAATCCTCATGCCTGGCGTTAATGAACCAGAAATCACTTTATTTCAGGAAAACCAGTTAATGCTTTCCTCAGCACGCTACTTCTCTTAACTTCAACATCCTTGCGCCAAGCATTGCCAAAATCGTTCCAGGCTCAGGCGCAGCCATCTGATATTTGTGTCTGAACCTCACTTAAAAGGGAGCATTAAAAAGAGGAGGGGAAGCCTTGAGGGGCGCCTGGCTAGCTCAGTTGGTGGAGCAGGGGACTCGATCTTGGGGTTGTGAGTTCGAACCCCACCTTGGGTGTAGAGATTACTTAAAAATAAGATCTTTAAAAAAAAATAAGTAAAATAAAAAGGAACATTGACTGATGGGACTACTCAGGTGGGGGCATTAAGAGAAGTAGGAACCAAAGTTAAAGGTCACGCAATTCTGCCATTTCTAGAAGGATCTTATGCTAGCTCTCCCCTAACTTTTCGGATAAGAAATTTCCTTGTTGGATTCGGAGCCTTGTTTCCTTTCAAATTTTGATCATCTAGTAAATTAAGGAAGAATTAACTATACAGTTCTTTGCTCTTCCCTTTAAATTAAAAATAATACGCTCTCCCTACTGTCCCTCACCAAAATTACAATCGGCACAAAATTACACCCCCCCACACACACACTCTCCCCACCCCCCTCTCTCACAACAGCAGAGGGATGCAGACTGGGTAAGAGGCCACGAGTGGGGATGGGCGACAGGCAGGGATTCCCAAGCCCTGACCACGAACCCACAATGGTTAAACCCACGCCGTTCCTCATTAGGAATGCTTCGGCGTGGCTCCTCAGTCTGTGGCTTTTGTGGCTGCGGTGTGGCTGCCACAGGGGAGGATTAACAGAGCAGGGAGAGAAACCCTTTCCCAATCACAGCTCGCAGACATTTCCAGGGTTGCGGCGGAATTAGATTGTTTTCCACAGCATTCCCGAGTTTCCCTTCCGAAAGAGTCCCCATTTAACGACATGTTGCTGACGGCAGCATTTCGGGGTGTTAGGAGGTGACAGAAAGAATCCCACAGCCGCCTAACATTCGCCCCGGGCCAGGTTGGAGATTTTCAATCTCCAGAACCGGGCTTTTCACCGTTGCTCGTCGACCCCCGAACTGCACTCAATCCTCTTGGCTAACGGTCTCCACCTGCGCCCGGGTCCGCATTTTGGTAGTTGGAACAGGGGACAAAGAGGAGACCGACCCTCTGACCCATCCCGTCCGTCTCCCCTCCCCCGTTCCTGGCTTCAAGGGTCATGGTTCCCAAAAGAGATCTCGGAAGACCCCAGCCTTGGGGAACCCGGCGTCCGTTCCGCGTTGCGTTGAAGGGCCAGAAGACCACGGCAGGCTGGGACAGGACCGGACTGGGAGCTGAGAGCTCGGGCGACAGGGAGAGCGTCCCGGGAAATGAGCAAGAGACTCCTCTCTCCCAACCCTTAAAATAAAGCCGCCCCGGACGCCCCGTCAGCTCGCTCCGCAGCCCCTCCCGGGAGCCCGGCTCTCGCCCTCCCGCGAGCCGCACGCCGCGGGGATGGGGGGGGGGCGCCAGAGCGCCGGCGGGACGGGGACGCCCCCGCCGCGGGGCAGGAACGCGCACCTGGGCGTTCGGGACACCTGAGACGCGCCCCTCCCACCTCCGGCCTCCGGGCGCGGAGGTGGCCCAGAAGCCCCACCTGAGCGGGGGTGGGGCGGGGGCCGTGGCCGTGGCGCGGAGCCAACGCGCTCGCTTACCCATGGCTGGAGACTGGCGGGAGGGGCGCGGGCTCCGGGCGCTCGGACTCCCCGGGGACGGGCAGAGCCGGTGGCACAAGTTTGCAGGTCTGGCGGGCACGTGCGCGGGCCGGGCTCCGGGCGGGCTGCTGCGCTGCTGGGCTGGCGGCTGGCGGCTGGCGGCTGGCGGCTCGCTCCTGGCTCCGGGGCCGGGGTGGGAGCGCCGCGCGGCTCCGCCTGCACTGGGGGCCGGCCGCGCCGAGAGGGGCCCTGACGTCAGCGCCGGGGGCTTTGTGCGCCCGCAGCGAGGGCCCGAACCCGGCAGCGGGCGCGCCAGGGTGGCCGGCGGTGCTGGCGGCTTCCTCTGGGACCCCCCAAGCCGGCGCCGAGGGGCGCAGGAACCCGAGAAGCCGGGGGGGCTCGGAGTGGGGGGGGGGGTCTGCGGGGCGCGAATGCGCGTCCCTGAAACAAACTGTTCATACAGCTGGAGGGAGCTTTGGGGTCCTAGTCTTCACCCATTGTGCAGATGAAGAAACTGAGGCCCGGGGCACCGAACCAAGGACGGCCAGTGACTGGCAGTTGCCCCGGTCCGTAGTCCTGGATCCTTTATGAGCGGCGGGTGATTACTTAATTCAGTGGGGCTCAGCCCTGTTTGCACATTGGAACCAGCTGGGGAGCTTTGAAAACCCGGTTGCAGGTTTTCCAGGTGATGGCAATGTGCATCCAAGGTGGCCAGCACTGACTTGAGCTACTTGTGGGAAACAGAAAGGCGCCGGCGGCACCCTCCAGTCTGGGGTGGTGAGAGGTTTCGTGGTGCCCTTAATCGGCCATCTTGATCCTTGGAAGGCCACCCCTGTCAGGCTCTGGGAGACTGCAGACTCGCCCCAGTCCCCGCTTCTCCCACCGCTCAGGCCTTGCACGGGAGCCTGGAAGTGAATTAATGGTTTAACAGTGGCCGGGGCTTAGATTCCCTCTGTCTCCTTAGCGAATAATGTTCCTGTCCCCAAAGGTGTTAGAAAAGCTCTGAGATCCTTAGCCATTTGTCTACAGCTGATACTTTCAGAGACATTTGTGAGCCCGATATTCCCCGCCCTCCCCCACAGTTTATGCTGTGCTTTGTCGTTTTGAAAATACATCCTATTACTTGAACAGAGAGTCACGTAAACTGTCGACAGTTACACTTAAGCGACATTTAACCCCAGAGAGAGAACCTTTAGGATTGAGAAAGGGTGGAGGGAGCAAACATCTCATGTATTGAAGTTTATTGGATTAGGAAAGATTTCATCAAGGCAGAGCTCTAGAAAACCTAATAATATTTTTGCATACAGGGCAGAGATTTGTGCCAAGGGGATCACTGGCTCATTTTCACAATCCCAGGGGAAGAGTTAGTCCTAACCAGTCTTTAAGCACTAATAAAACAGGGAGCTCGTAGGTTTAACTTTTTGTCCGCCTGTTACAGGAAGTCATCGCCAAAATGCAGGAATCCAACTGCAGGTGAGGGGAAGCGAGACGGGCTGCAAAGGCCGGAGCCAAAGGTAGAAGTGAAGGAGGGCAGAAAGGAATTCCTTCTAAGTCCTGGGTTAGAGAAGAACGTTGGCTTTGCTTGGTTTCTGCACCTTGGGAGACTCCTAGGAGACGGTGAAAACAGCAGCAGGAAACTCGGGCATGACATTCTGAAATCGTTTTTGGCAAGCTATGACCTTAGTCCACCACTCCGGGACCAAAACTTCTAAGGTTTTGTGCACTGAGATGAAAGTCAACTCTCTGGTCCACTTTCGGGCATTCCCTAGAAGTCTTGGGTTGTTGTTTTTTTTTTTTAACCAAAGAAAAGAAATAACAGCTGTCCAAATATTAGAGCGAGCCACAATGGGATGCTGTGATAAAAACCAACTTACAGCAGTTGTGTGCACAATGGCGAAGGAAAGCCACATTTTCATAGAAATTTTTACTCACTTTGGAAAAGTCACGGACTTATTTCAACAAGTAATTGTCCCTAACACCCTTAAGAAGAAGAAGAAAAAAGAAAAGAGAAAACCCAGCAGTCGGGAAATTAGCAAGACCACTACAGACAGGGGACAGAAGAAGATACAGACAGAATAGTCAAATATAAGTATATTTGACTATTACTCGAGGAAATACTAGTTTAAAATAAAAAATAGTATTATAAAATAATTATACTTAATAATAAATGTATATTATTAACAGTGATTAATAATAAAATATATTTCTAAAATATAATTGTTATTAAAAATAAATCATAAATAAAATAAATCAATTTTCTCAAGTAACTAAAACCTTTAAAAAAATAAAGCAGGATTTGGGGCACCTGGCCAGCTCAGTCGCTAGAACACACGACTCTTGATCTTGAGGGTTGTAAGTTCAAGCCCCCCATTGGGGTAGAGATGACCTAAAAATAAGATCTCTAAAAAAATTTTAAAAAACAAGACTACCTTGCAGGCGGGCAAGTAAATTGGTAGAGCCTTTCTGGAAAGCTATTTGGCAGTATCTATCAAGAGACATAAAAATATTCATAACCTCTGACCTAATAAGCCTGCTTCTGGGACTTTGTCCTAAGTAAATAATGACTGTTTCAGTCAAAATTACTGTAAAAAGATGTTTATCTCAGAGCAAGATGTGAGAGGAAAAATAAACCAAGAAAGGAAGAAAGGAAGCAACAGGGGCACCTGGGTGGCTCAGTGGGTTAAAGCCTCTGCCTTCCACTCAGGTCATGATCTCGGGGTCCTGGGATCGAGCCCCACATTGGGCTCTCTGCTCAGCGGGGAGCCTGCTTCCCCCTCTCTCTCTGCCTGCCTCTCTGCCTGCTTGTGATCTCTCTCTCTGTCAAATAAATAAATAAATCTTAACCAAAAAAAAAAAGGAAGGAAGGAAGGAAGCAACACCTATACAATAAAAGGGGGAGTAGTTACATAAATTATCACTGCTCTAGTTTAGTGGCTCTCAGCCGTGGATGGTTTTCCCCCTCAGGAGACATTTGGCAATCCCCCGAGACAGTTTTAGTTGTCTCATCTGGGGAGGGGTTGCTGCTGAACATCGTGCCATAATACACAGGACAACCTCCACCACACTGAAGAACCACCCAGCCCCAAAGACCCGTAGTGCTGAGGCTGAGAAACCCTGATCTGTATGATCGTACATCATGCAGCCTTGTTTGCAAAGAATTATGTGGGCAAATGCTCTGATATTTTGTTGTCATTGTTTTTTAAAGCAGAATAAAAAGCTACACATACAATATAATCCTCGTCGCGTGTGTATGTACATATATATATTTTAGAAGACAGAAAGAAAATGCACTGTTAGGGCGCCTGGGTGGCTCAGTTGGTTGAGCGACCAATCGGGTTTCAGCTCAGGTCGTGATCTCGGGGAACAAGAGGTTGAGCCCTATGTTGGACTCCAAGCTCATTGGGGAGTGGGCTTGATGATTCTCTCCCTCTCTCTCTCTTTTGCTCTCTCTCTCAAAAATAAATAAACAGGGGCACCCGGGTGGCTCAGTCAGTGAAGCATCCACCTTCGGCTCAGGTCATGATCCCGGGGTCCTGGGATCGAGTCCCGCATCGGGCTCCCTGCTCAG
This sequence comes from Procyon lotor, assembly GCA_028646535.1. Lineage (NCBI taxonomy): Eukaryota > Metazoa > Chordata > Mammalia > Carnivora > Procyonidae > Procyon > Procyon lotor. The sequence continues at coordinate 94,550,505 of CM053612.1, read as the reverse complement.
CGGGGAGTCTGCTTCTCACTCTCCCTCTGGCTGCCGCTCCTCCTGCTTGTGCAGTCAAATAAATAAGATCTTCTTTAAAATTTAAAAAAAATAAATCTTTTTTTAAAGATTTTATTTATTCATTTGAGACAGAGAGAGTGAGCATCAGCTGGGGGAGGGGCAAAGGGAGAGGGAGAAGCAGACTCCCCACTGAGCAGGGAGCCCCATGTGGGACTCCATCCCAGGACTCCGGGATCATGACCTGAGCCAAAGGCAAAGGCTTTAACCCACTGAGCCACCCAGGCGCCCCAATAAATAAATCTTTTAAAAAATAGAAAAGAGGGGCCCCTGGATGACTCAGTGGGTTAAAGCCTTTGCCTTCGGCTCAGGTCATGATCTCAGGGTCTTGGGATCAAGCCCGGCATTGGTCTCTCTGCTCAGCAAGGAGCCTGCTTCCTCCTCTCTCTGCCTGCCTCTCTGCCTACTTGTGATCTCTCTCTGTCAAATAAATAAATAAAATCTTAAAAAAAAATAGAAAAGAAAATGCACTGGTAGAGACTATTAATTCTCCAAACATATATTGGCTCTCTGCCCACATAGCTGGACTACATTTCCCCGACTTCTTAGCAGTGAGGTGGGGCTAAGTGATTGAGTTCTAGCCAATGAGGTCAGAAGTACCGCCCACCACTTCCAGGCCTTACCCATAATACCTCCAACATGAATGCTTGTACTTGTTCAGAGGTTCACACCTCCCTCTCCACTGATAGCGTGGAGGCGACCTGGGCATGCATAGGGGCCAAAAATGAACTGCTGTTATGTTTGAGCCATTATGTATTTTGGGGTTTATTTGTTATAGCCAAGGTCTTGCCCTTACTAATATATCAATATATTAATATATATCAAAATATGAACAGGGATAAACAGGGTTTATCTCTGGGATTAGTGGAGTTTTAGTTTTATTTTTACACCCTTTTGTGTTTTCCCAAACTTCTACAGTGAGCAAGAATTACTTTAATACTCAGGACAAAATATATAGTTGTACCTTACTCCACAGTAGAGATGGTCTCCTAATTATTTAATTCTAAACTCTAAATGAAATCATATTTCCAACTGATTTTATACAATTTGTGATGTTACTGATGCTCAATGCCTCATCGTGGAGTCCAAATTCATTATAAAATGTAAGGATGTAATTTGCTCCAGTCTTTTTGGGGAGGTGTTTAATCATGTGTGCCCCACACTCCTTTCTGTTTCATAATTGCTTACAAATCTTGTCTCTGGGGCAAAAATCTCCTTACGGGCAGAATCTTGGCTTGATGTTTGATTCCTAAAATCTATCTGCTTTTTTGCTTACCGGAGTTACTTTCCTGACACATTAGGTGCAATTTCTAATTTTTTTAAAAGACCTTATTTATTTGAGAGAGAGAGAGAGAGAGCATGAATGGGGAGGATCCCAGGACCCTGGGATCACAACCTGGGCCAACGGCAGATGCTTAACCGACTGAGCCACCCAGGTGCCCTCATCAGGCACAATTTCAACACTGTAGAGCCTTCTCTCCTGTTCCTCAGAAAGATGGCTGCTTTCTTGAACCAGTGGGAAGTCCATGAATTGGTCTTCAACTTTGCAGTCACCTTACGGACTGAACAAAACACAGAGCCCCGTTTGAAGAACTAAATGAAAATGTTAGCAAACCTTGAGGGTCGGAAGATACTGTCAAAGTTTGATGGAAAAAGAAATAAAGCTTTGAGAGGAGGGACGATGTAAGGGACATAAGTCCTCATCTTTCATGTGAAGGAGCTGGTAGATATTATCGAAAGTTGAAGAGAGAATTAAGCATATTACCAAGATTAGAGCCACCATTAAGACCTTATCAGATCTAATGTCATTTATCAACAAACATTTATGATGCCCCTTTGGCTCCCCACAACTGAAATCCAAATTAAAGAACAGATCAGTATAACTACTAAGATGCATACCGACCGAGGTGTGTTGGACTAGGCATTTGAATACCAAGGGTGGCCTTGCCGTCAGCGCCTTGATGTTCCAAAATGGTGAACAACTTGGTTAAGTTCCAAGCAAAACAAAGTGCAGTCTTCCCTCAAGTTCTACAGTAATTGCATTCCTGAAAAAAAAAAAATTTAAAAATCCACATTGCTGAAAACCACCGCAAAATATCCTGTGTAAATTTATATGTAAGCTGGACTTATTTTTTAGGGGCCAGACCCGAGAAGCAGATTTTTCATCTACGTAAATGTCCAGAGGACATTTAAAAATTGGTCAAGAATTGGGGACAGGTCTTCATTGAGCGAGACCTTCCTGTGCACTGCAGAGGGCCTATCACCCCATCCTGGGCCCGCTAAATGCCACTGGCGTCCCCTCCCCCTCCCGGTGCAAACCCAAACCGCCCATGCCAAGATCCCAAATGCCTCACCTCCAGGAGTCTGGATTGTTGGAAGTAGTTCCAGAGAAATCTGAGCGGGAGATAGTTCGAACAGATTGCCCCCAACTGGGAGAGGAGGGCTAGGAGACTTTTTCCTCAAGCACCACCATTCTCTGTAATTGTTTTCTCTTGCATGTGCTATGACAACTGTATGTATTTAAAGAAAACACCCGTGCACGTTGGGTGGTTAGCTCTCTGCCTTATGGGCTTCTGAGACCTTATTTCCAGACATATTCCGTCCGTAATTTGGGTACAATCACAGTCCTCGCCTCGCATAGTTGTTGTAGGAAACTGAGTCTGGCGATGTGAGGTCACGTGACCCAGGTCGCAGCCTGAGCGCACGGCAAAGCCAAAATTAGCTTTGAGCCCAGCGCTATTAAATCCAAGCCCTGTCTCCTCCACCGCGGCACCAGCCATAGAAAGTGGTTCGGGATCATAAGGTTGCGGGTCTGCGCACCAGGAATAAGGGCAAACCCTAGGGGCCAATCTTGGGTCCTCTTTCAGGGTCCATCTCCAGGTCAGCTGTGGCTTCGAGAAGGAGAAATGGCGCCACATCCGGGAATCCAGGTCAAAGTTCACAGCGGGGCATCGGGGAACTCACAAGAATGCCAAAGAATATGGCTTATCCCACAGTGTGTCCGGGGTTTCGCAGACAGGATTTCAAATGGAACCATGTGCAGAGCTCAAAATTATTTCATTAGCTCTTAATTTTCACTTGCTGACAATGATTTCTCTTACTCCTCCCACACTTCCCACGTGCCTGGTAAAAGTGAATTTGGTAGCCCCTTAGTAAAAAATAGCGTTACTTTACATTGGGCTAGGATTTTCCTCTCACCCCTCCCAAGTGATACTTGAAAATATTTCACAGAATTTCTGAGTTAAAGGGAATTTTATAACTTAGTCTGACTAATCCTCCACGTTCAGGAATCCCTCATGTCCTACCTGTGGCTGTCAGCCATTCAGGTATATTTGACTACCTCTTGGGACAGGAAGCTCACTACTGTAATTTCTCAACAAACGTGATTAAAATGTTTTTCATCCCAAAGCACGAGACATGAATAGACATTTCTGCAAAGAAGACATCCAAATGGCCAACAGACACATGAAAAAGTGCTCCACATCACTTGCCATCAGGGAAATACAAATCAAAACCACAGTGAGATACCACCTCACACCAGTCAGAATGGCTAAAATTAACAAGACAGGAAATGACAGATGTTGGCGAGGATGCAGAGCAAGGGGAACCCTCCTACACTGTTGGTGGGAATGCAAGCTGGTACAGCCACTCTGGAGAACAGTATGGAGGTTCCTCAAAAAGTAGAAAATAGAGCTACCCTATGACCCAGCAATCGTACTACTAGGTATTTACCCTCAAGATACAAATGTAGTGATCCAAAAGGGCACATGCACCTGAATGTTTATAGCAGCAATGTCCACAATAGCCAAACTATGGAAAGAGCCTAGATGCCCATCAACATCTTCTTCCCCAAAGAAGAGGTGATATATATACACAATGGAATACTACGCAGCCATCAAAAAACCCCCAAAATCTTGCCATTTGCAACGACGTGGGTGGAACTAGAGGGTATTATGCTAAGCGAAATAAGTCAGTCAGAGAAAGACAATTATCACATGATCTCTCTGATATGAGGAATTTGAGAGGCAGGGTGGGGGTTCGTGGGGGGAAGGGAGGGAAAAAATGAAACAAGATGGGACTGGGGAGGGAGACAAAGTGTAAGAGACTCTTCATCTCATGAAACAAACTGAGGGTTGCTGGAGGGGAGGGGCGTGGAGGGATGGGGGAAGTTATCCCGTTCCCCTCTCCCAGCCCCAGGCAACCACTCAGCTACTTTCTATCTCTAGGGATTTGCCTATTCTGGACATTTCCTTATAAATGGAATCATACAACAGGTCACCTTTGTGTCTTGGCTTCTTTTGCTTAGCATAATGTAGTAGATACCAGAACTTCGTTCCTTTTTCTAAGGCTGAATAATATTCCATGGTGTGGCTAGACTACCATTTGTTTATCCATTCATCCATGGGACATTTGAGTTGTTTCCACCTTTTGGCTACTGTGAGTTATAGTTCTACGAACGTTGGCGTAAAAGTATCTGTTCTAGTCCTTGCTTTAAATCCTCTTCGGTATATGCACCTGGTGTGTATACACCATGTGGCAATTTTCTGTTCAACTTTCTGAAGAGCGGAGACAGCGACTACACCATTTTACATTCCCTACGTCAGTGTCTGAGGGTTCCAATTTTGCCACTTTCTCCCCAATACTTATTTTCCATGTTTTAAAATCAGAGTTGTCCTAGTGGGTGTGGGGCAATCTTTTTTTTTTTTAAGTAGGCTCCACACCCAGCAGAGCCCAAGAAGGGACTCCGACCCAAGACCCTGAGATCAGGACCTGAGCTGAGATCAAGAATTGGACGTTCAACCGAATGAACCACCCAGGTTCCCCTGTAACCTATTTGTTTTTTTTTAAGATTTTTTATTTATTTGAGAGAAGAAGAGCACAAGCAGGGAGAAGGACGGAGGGAGAGGGTGAAGCAGACTCCCCACTGAGCAGAAATCCCCACGCAGGCTGGGGGATCATGACCTAAGCTGATTAATTGAATGAGTCACCCAGGCACCTCCCCGCATTAATCTGTTTTTTAAGACTCCCTTGACATGGCCTCTGAGGCATTGCCTAGACCTGCCTTAACCTCCCCCTGCCTGCCCCCATTCTCCATGCTCCTGCCTTACTGTTCTCACGGGCCCTCCCTCCCAGTGCAGGACCTTTGCATATGCCCTTCCTGCTGCCTCTTTGCCCGGCGAGAGCCCACACATCATTTGGCCCAAAACCCAAGCATCATTTCCCCACGGAAGCCCACTTTGGCTTCCCTAGTAAGCCCGATGCTCCAGTTGACAGTCTTATGGCACCAACCACCTCCCCTTCCTAGGACAGGCCACAGTTGGAATTTTACTTCGGATTATATGAATAGATAATGTAGATTTTTCTCTTCCATTGAGCCATAACTACAGTGGGAATAAGTTAAAATGTGCTGATGAAGGAGGAGCTGATATTTGAGGAACCTTGTGAGATTCTGAACTTGTGCCTAACTAAAATCTGGATGTCTTTTGAACATAGAGTTTCTAAATTCCTGTCCCATCTTCTCCTTCCAGGACTCTAGTCCTACAATAATAGTCTTCTGTCTCTCCTGCATCATCATTCTGCCGAAACTGCTCTTATCAAGGACACAAATGATCGCCACGTGGCCGGATGGGATTCTTGCAGTGGGAGAAACATGTTCTAGAAACACGTTCTTATCTCAGCTTCTGCGAAGCCACACACTTCTGGTTTTCCTCTTACTTCACTGGAGGCAGCTTCTCAGTCTTCTTTGCTACTACTTAAAATGATTTTGTCAATGACTATGTTTATTTCTCCTTGTCAGTTTCACCCCTAGATTGGATGCTCCAGGTAGGCGGGACTTCGTTTGTCTTCACTGATATAACCTCCATACACAGAATGTATCAGATGCTCATGTTTTTGTTAAATAAATGAGTATCTCCATTTGAACTTCTGTAATTTCAAAACTAAGGCTCTGTAAAATTTCTAATTTGTATAAAAAATATCATGACGTCTTAGAAGTATCACTCTGAGTTTTGATTCTTCTACTTAAAATACTAGCTACCCCTCCCTACTTTTGGTGAATAGGCCTTCTGAATTTCCATCCATCTTGTGGATAGAAACATCGATTCTGACAATCTTTCTTCCTTCTGGTTGACCTCAACGTATTGATCACCATTCTTCGAGCATGACTGTTTTCAGCCAGCTCGGTAATCCGTGATTGTGTTGACACCCAGCACACATCTCTGTATGTTGTCCACAAGGAAATAACAACTTGTGTTGTGGAAAAAGACCATCGTCTGTTTAGCACACACAGAGTTCTGGGTAGATTCAGCTGTTCAGCTGGGACAGGCACCTGTTAACAGGGTGATTTCCAAAATGCACTGGGAGCAAGGTCCATTTAAAACTCAGAAAGAGGAACAGATGTAAGAATTATGCAGCCCCTGCATATTTCCGTGCCCAGAAACTGCCTCATGGAGAATGAACCTGTTCTCGTACCAGATTAAAACCAAGGTCAAGGAGCTCTGGCAGTGCCCCATTTTCTACTGCTCTGACGAGGCCATATGATATAAAAAGATATTGAGCACATCCCTGTTCTCCCATCTAGGAACTTTATCCAGGAAAGCAATGAAGTTGGGGGTGTATGTGGGGTGCGGGGGCAGGAGACTGCTGTACCTTAATATATGCTGTTTCCTCTGATCATCTCTTTCCTTTAAAAATGCTCGGAGATCATCCTTGTCACTTTACCTTTCATCTGTAGATGCATGCTACATACACATCACTGAATATTTCCCCTAGTGGATTCATGACATACAGGTAGGCAGGATTTGCATTATCAAAATTTTGCAGAAGAGATCATTCAGACCTGGAGTGGTGTAGTGCCGGAGCGTGGCTGTGAGAGTCGTGGATGATTAGAACTAGAACTTGTTGACTGGTGCCACAATGGCTCCTTGTCAATTTCCCTTCTGCGGACCAATATCAGCGCCCCCGCTAGAGGTGTGTTGTGGCGACTAGGCCACCTGCTGTTTCCTTTTGGGCAAGTGGCCTAAGCCCTTTGAACTTGTTTCCTCCTGCTTGAGAGGCAGAGAAGAATGCTACTGGCCTGTGCTACCTCCTGAGATTTTGAGGAGCCTTGGAAGAGTATTTGAAAATGCATGGTTTGGGGCGCCTGGATGGCTCAGTCGTTAAGCGTCTGCCTTCGGTCCAGGTCAGATCCTAGGGTCCTGGGATCGAGCCCCGCATCGGGCTCCCTGCTCTACGGGAAGCCTGCTTCTCCCGCTACCATTCCCTCTGCTTGTGTTCCCTCTCTCGCTGTGTTTCTCTCTGTCAAATAAATAGAATCTTTAAAAAAAAAAAAAAAAGAAAATGCATGGTTTAAGGTAAAGCCCTGCTTTCAGGCTTGCGATTTTTGTTATTGCCAAGATCTGTCAAACCAATGTCTCCTTCTCTCTCCTTCCCTTTATTTAAGATGGAGACTCCTGCTTCAATCCAGTTTCCTGGTGTATCTTGACATGATACTAAGGGTCTGTGATCATACCTGCAAAGCCCTAGCTCAAGTCCAGGGATGGAAATGGACAGGCCTGAAATCCCAGACTGACCTTAAAGGAGGAGTAGGAGGTGCGCATTCCCAGCTTACCTGGAGACATACCAAGGACCAGCCAGACTCTTCTCCCTGTGCTCTTCTGTGTCCTTAGACCCTCACTGATGTTTGTGGAATGAATGAATGAATATCAAGAGCAGACAGACCTGGGATCAAACCTCAGCTTGAGCCCTTACTAGCTGAGCCTGTTTCCCAGTCCACAAACTGAAGACAATAGACTTGCAGGGTTGGTAAGAGGATCTAAATAATAGCTACTCGGTGTTTTTTCCCCTTTCCATATTCGGTTTACCCGCAGTGCCCCTTTCATAATGGTTATCAGCTTTACCTTTGATTCTTTTCGATTTTTGCTCCTTTTTAAAGGCAGAAGCAGACCTTACTTCTATCCAGTCTTTGTCCCTCCTTCGTCTGGTCATGAATTAAGAAATATCCTTTGTACTGTGTGGGTCACAAATAAAAGCACAGCACACACAAGGATAAAATATTGGCAAATTAGCCCACCTACATAATGTCCTTTTTTTTCCATCAGGCAATCAAAAACTGTAATTCTCATTCTAAAAAATGGCACTTTTCTTTTGATTTCTTAGAATGCAATTGAATTTGAGATAAAGAATCAAAATCCTTTAAGAGAACTACATTGAAGTCGCTTTCTATCTCCAAACAGGTCATGTTTTGGGAGCAGTTTCCCAATATGTAAAATGAATAATGACTGCTTTAGAATAATCATAATTACATCCCCAAAAGGGAATTTTATCTCCGTTAATTTTTTTCTTTGTACTTTCGAATGACTGATTCTGAAGCAATTATAAAGCCTTGCGTTATTTTCCACCACTGAATAGCACGCCCATTACCCTTCATAGTTCCCTGTTTCCCTGCCATATAAGCATTTGAAAACAGTGGCTTCGTGATTTAAACTTAATCAAGCAAAATGCCATTTCAGAAGCTGATCTGCCAATTGACCTTTGAGTGTGTGTCTTTGTATCACAGCAAAGGGCCCGGAAAAAACTCGTGGGCGAGTGGGGAAGGTACGGTTAATCCTCTCCGGGTTTGGTTTCTACTTTCCTGTGGAGTTTTGTGTGGGTGGTGGGAGCAGATTGGCCATCGTGAAAAGCCAGGCTCCCTTTCTCTGTGGAACAGAGGCCCCCCTCGCAGCAGCTGTGCACCGCCGGGAGGGGTTCCTTTGCCTGCCCTGGGTATGACTTGGCATCTTGGGTCTGTCTTCAGGGATGAGTTCTCTGGGGCTCTGCCTCCCCACCTCCTCCCCACGCCTGTTGCATTGGGTAAGTGGTGATGGGGTGCCAGTGGGGGGCACTGTCTGCCCCAGCAAACCACGTGCAGCGGAGAGGTGTGACCCAGTGACTCACTCTAAGCATGGACTTTGAAGTCAAGTGGACTGGGTTCAAGACCGGCCCTGGCTTCATAGAAGCTGTGGGGACCAGAATCTGTTTGAGCAGCCTTCCTCCTCTGCAGAACAGGAGAAGAATCATGCTTGTCTTATGGATTGATTTTTTTTTTAAGCTGGCTCCAAGCCCAAGGTGGGGCTTGGGCTCAGACCCCAAGATCGAGAGTGGCGTGCTCTATGGGCTGAGCCAGCCAGGCGCCCCTGGAATCATGCCTCTCTTAAAAGAATTGTTCTGAAGACTCCATGAATTAATACACTTAAAGAAGATGGTGCAAGGCCTCGCTTTCCGAAAGCTCCGTCAATGGTTAGCATGCTGGCAAAACGGCCCTGGCAGGACCGAGTGTGGCTGACCATCTTCATCTTCACTCCTTGTGCTTGGCTTCTTCAGAATGCATCGTTTAGTGATTCCTTTTAGTGTGTGTGTGTGGCCCAGAAACACCTTCCAGCTGGAGGGTGACTTCCAAGCTTCCACCGCGCAGAGCGGCTTGGCCCTGCTCTCCCACCCCCGCCGCCACGCATCCTTGGCGCTGCTGCCCTGCACTTGTCTCCCTTGCCACTCCCGCATCTTACTCATGATCACGGACTGTTCTCAGTCTGGCTTTTCCTGATTTCCTTCCTCTTAGTCCTCCGCCTCCTCAATATAGTTCTTTTGGGGGGCTTCCATTTCTTCCTCGGATTCCTAGCAGCCCCAGGCCGACAGCACGCGTCGTGTGGCAGGTTTGTCCCTCTTAGGCCATTCTCCACGCTGCCCTGGCTGCGCCGAGGTATCCTTCCCAGGCTCTTTCTGGGCCCAGGGCCAGGAGGGAGCATTTCTTTGGGTGGGCTCTTCCCAGCCTTTCTGCTGCCTGGCGCTGAGTGATGCCATGTGTCTGTTGGTCCCAAGGAGCAGCAGTCCGTGCTCTCTGTGAATGCCTCTTGTGCGTCACCAGTGGGCAAAGCCCTGGTGGCCAGGCCACCTGTGTTATGGTCGCTGGGGTTGACGGACTCCAGCCCAGCGAGTGAGCCCTCTGTGCGATAAGCTGATGAATGCCTTGGTGGGAGAAGGCCTCAGGGTCTCTTTCTGCCATCGGCTTGCCCGACAAGGAGCTCGCACTCTGGGAGCCTCTCAGGTTGTCTGTGTCTCTGAGTGTGACCAGAAGTCATTTAGTACAATCAGCTGGGAATGGTTGTGCAAAGACCAGCTCTTGATCTCTTGAATCCGAGGTTATCTGTCAGGGAATATGGATTGTAACCACTGTTTTGGGCCACTGCTACTCAGAGTGTGGACCTGTACCCGCAGGATCAGCCTCACTTGGGAGCTTGTTAGAAATGCAAGTCCACCGCCTCATCCGGACCTCCTGAATCAGATGCTCCAGAGGACCACCACCAACCCCTTGCCCCTGCCCCCCACCCCAGCCCCAGGCTCTGGGTGATTCTGATGCCTGCTCCTGTTGGACTGGGTTAAAGCCGTGTCTTTGTTTCTTCTTGCTGCTGTGACAAATTACCACCAGGTTAATGGCGTAAGACAACACAACTGTCTTCTCTGGAGTCCCAAAGTCTGAAATCAGTTTCGCTGAGATAAAGTCAAGGAGTCAGCAGGGCTGTGTTCCTTCTAGAGGCTCCAGGAGAGGCTCTGTTTCTTAGCCCGTTTCAACTTTTCAGGGCTGCTTGTGTATTTCTTGGCTCATTCCTCCATCTTCCTCCATCTTTCCTTCTGACATTGTATCTCCTTCTCTGCCTGTGCCTCTCCTGCCTCCCTCTTAGAAGGATGCTTGTGATGACCCTGAGCCCACCAGGATGATCTCCCCTCTCAAGATCCTTGACCCAATCACATCTGCAGAGCCCTTTTACCATATAAGTTACCATTCATATGGTTCCTGGGATTGAATGTGGACATGTTTGGATGTTTGGATGTTCCTGGGATTGGATGTGGACATGTTTGCCCATGTTTGCCCATCAGCCTTCCATGGGCAGTATCCAAGAGGGTCCTCGTCAATATATAACTGTGTTACCCGAAAGCCACCGGACCAGTGTTTTTGAGGGTCTGGACTGTGCCTATCCTATTAATGTCTGCAGTTTCAAAGGTAAGTGAGAGGAACCCCTGAGAGTCCCTCGGAATGAGTGCTTGGTTGTTCTAAGCACTTCGCAGAGATTGTCTTGACGATTTCTCAGGACAATCCTATTGAGCAGTAAGGGTGGTTAGATCATCCCCAGACTTGCTGACTCAGAACTCACATTTTAACAAGAACTACTATTTCAGACAACCAGGGGAGACAAACAGTGCTACATCGTCTTCATTCTTTTCGACAAGGAAAAAGCACCATCTTAATTCTTATGATGATTAAAATGTGTTAAATTATTCAATCCTAAAAGTAATGACATTCAGGACGCCTGGCCAGCTCAGTTGGTTAAGCGTCTGCCTTCAGCTCAGGTCATGATCCCAGGGTTCTGGGGTCAAGTCCCGCATCGGGCTCCCTGCTTAGTGGGGAGACTGCTTCTCCCTCTGCCTGCTGCTCCTCCTGCTCATCACCTCTAACAAATAAATAATAAAATCATTTTTAAAAAAAAGTAATAAAGCTCATTATAGAAAAATACCACCTGCCCTCCCAAACCCCTAATGTAGGCACTATTTTTATATGCATACGTTTCCACATATCTACGTAGTGTATCCACATCACACGCTTTGTTCTGTTAGAAGGCTTTTTCACTGAATCTGGTCGAAACAGAGTTGTGCCATCATTATGTCAGTGGCTTTATGATAGTGGAATGGTTTATTTCACCATTCTCTAATTTTGGGCAATTTTCCCCTAATCTAAGCAATTTTGTGATAAACATCTTTGTGCACATAGCAGTTGGTCCACATTGAAGATCATGTCTTTAAAATGGATTTCCAAGAGTGGAATTACTGAGTCCTTGGCAATAAAAACTCAAAAAAAAGCACACTTTAAGATAGTGGTACACTGTTTGCATGTGTGTGTAAGTGTGTGTTTGTATAAGCTGGGGTCTTGTTTTGGGAGCACATAAATCTTACCTTTTTCAGCTAGATTCCACGACAGAGTGATAATGTCTCACTCCTGCCTCTTGAACAACTGGGTCTGGGTCCAGTCTGTGACAGTGAGTCTAGCTCTAGGAGATGCCTGGTGACATTGCTGTGAGGAAGTACCCACTCCCAACCTGGGATTTTTGTCTTTCTAAGGCCATGACCTTAGAAGGTCATCAGCATCATCCCTGATGAAGTGGGTCATAACACGTACTCGCCCCTGTGGTCATTTATGTCAGCAGGGCTGGTTTATGGAAATAGACGGGTGCTGGTTTGATTATTATTATTTTATGTATTTATGTATTTATTTATTTGTTTATTTAGACAGAGAGATATAGAGGGAACACAAGTAGAGCAGCAAACAGAGGGAGAGGGAGAAGCAGGCTCCCCGCTGAGCTGGGAGCCCAATGCAGGACTCAATCCCAGGATCCTAGAATCATGACCTGAACTGAAGGCAGACACTTAACTGACTGAGCCACCCAGGGGGAGCAAAAGTCTTAAGCAGACTGTGTGCTGAGTGTGGAGCCCAATGCAGGGCTTGATCTCAAGACCCCCAGATGACGACCTGAGCCGAAACCAAGAGTCGGCTCAACTAACTCTACTGCCAAGGCACACTGCTTTGGGTAAGTTTTATTTATTTAAGTAATCTCTACCCCCGATGTGGGGCTCAAACTCATGACCCCGAGGTCAAGAGTCACACGCCCTAGGGTCACCCGGTTGCCTCCGTTGGTTGGGCATTGGACTCTTGGTTTGGGCTCTGGTCATGGTCTTGAGGTGGTGGGATCGAGCCCCAAGTCAGGCTCCATACTAAGCACGGAGTCTGCTTGAGGATTCTCTCTCCCTCTCCCTCTGCTCTCTCCCCTCACTTCTGCACACATGCGTGCACACACACACACACACACACACACACTCTCTCAAATAAAACAAATAAATCTTAAAAAAAAAAAGAGAGAGAGAGAGAGAGCTGCACTGTCTTCCAACTGAGGCGGCCAAGCCCCCACCCTCTTAGTGTACTTTTTTCTAAGTGTACAATTTTAGTAGTTTTAAACAGCAACTATCACCACAATCAATTTTACAACATTTTCATCACCTCAAAAAAAACCCTAGACTAAATGGCAGTCACTTCCAATTGCCCACAAGCTTCTCCCTCTGCCCGGCCACCCAGATAATCACTAATCTAGAGATGAGTCTCTAGAGATTTGTCCATCCTGGACATTTTATATAAATGGAATCATTCAATACATGACCTGTTGCAACAGGCCTCTCTCAGCATCGCATCTTCAAGGCTCATCCACACTGCAGCGCGTCCGTATTTCATTCTTTTATGGTAGAACCATATTCCATTACATGAATGTATGGCTAGACCATCTTTTGCTTACTCAATCATCTACCAATGGACATTTGGGTTGTTTCCAGTTTGGGGCTATTATGAATAAATCCTGCTATGAACATTTATGTGCAAGTTTATGTGTGGAAGCGTTTGCATTTCTCAAGTACCTAGGAGTGTAGTTGCTGGGTGGTATAGGAAGTCTGTTCATCTTTTGAGGAACTGCCAGACCGTTTGCCAAAGAGGCTCCGCCATTTTTTTTTTAAAAAGATTTTATTTATTTGACAGAGAGAAACACAGCAAGAGGGAACAGAAGCAGAGGGAATGGTAGTGGGAGAAGCATGCTTCCTGCTGAGCAGGGAGCCCTATGCGGGGCTCGATCCCAGGATCCTGGGATCATGACCTGAGCCGAAGGCAGACGCTTAACAACTGAGCTTACCCAGGCGCCCCGAGGCTCCGCCATTTTACATCCCCGCCAGCAGTCTATGAAGATTCCATTTTTTTCCACCTCTTCACGAACATTTGTCTGTCCTTATCCTACCCATCCTAGTGGGTGTGGGGTGGGGTCTCACTATCGTTTCGATTTCTGCTTCCCTCACTGTTAACGGTGTTGAACATCTTTCACTGTTCATTGGCCATCTGTGCATCTTCTTTAAAGAAATGTCTTACTCAAACCCTTTGCCCACTTTTTTAATTGGTCTATTCATCCTCTTATTAGTGAGTTGTAAGAATTCTTTGCATATCCTGGTTCTAAGTCTCTTACCAGGTAAATGACTTACAAATATTTCCTCCTACTTTGTGGGCTGTTTTCACCAGTACCCCTTTTTCAGTCTCCACATAAAAGAAGCTGTAGCATTTGGAAATTTTCTTTTGGTCTTTTTCCAGCCCTAGTTTTCTGGTGTGTGTGTGTGTGTGTGTGTGTGTGTGTGTGTGTGTGTGTGTGTGTTTGCGTGTGCATGTGCGCACGCGCATGTGCATTAAATCCAAACATCCAGCAGCATTATTTATTTATTTGAGAGAGAGAGAGAGTGCGCGCGCAAGCAACTGAGCATGAGCTGGGGGGAGGGGCAGAGGGAAAGAGAGAAGCAGGCTCCCCACTGAGCATGGAGCCGGATGCGGGGCTCGATCCAGGACCCTGAGATCATGACCTGAGCCCAAGTGAGCTGGTTAACTGACTGAGCCACCCAGGCGCCCTTTAGCAGCATTTTGTTTTATTTTTAATTTTTTTTTTTAAGAAAAGAAATCCCGGTAACAAAAATGGGGAGCCAGAGCTGAAGCAGACCATTTGTTTGCTGATCGGATTCTCACGGCGAGTGAAACTGAACCAACACCAAAAACGACAGTTCTTTTCTCTCTCCTGTGCCCCCAACCTTTCTACCTAAACAGAGATCTCCAGAGGCGGAGGAATGGAAAGAAGAGGCAATGAATCATCTACATTTTGGCAGGCTCACCATGCAAATAACAATGCAATCCCTCAACTGGGAGGATGAGCCTATCAGTTGAACCTGTGAAATCCACCGCAGAAATGTCTTAATGGAAACAAGTAATAGACATTTTCAGGAAACTAGCCCCACATTGACAGGAAATAGGACTATTCCACGTGCTGGACAAATGGTCCTTTCCGAAGGAAAGTGCTATTTAGTTCTTTCTCTAATGATACTTACACGCAGGTTGACTTAAAGCCCTGTGTTCCAGAGGCCCCCGCCACGTGACCGAGTAGTATCAGGAGAAAGATGGCTCTAGAAGGTCCTTCCCCGGCTGCACACATGCCTACCACCCAACCCTCAAGTTCAAGCAAGTCCTACTTCTCTCCAGCAGCCTGCAGAGGTCACCTTGCTCTCTGACGGCCCCTGGGGCCTTCTGTGCACCCCCCATCCACCCCTCACAACTTTGGACTTGCTTCTCTACTTCCTGAAACTGTTTTCTTTGTGAACATCTTGTCTCCCACATCTCCCTGCAAGTTTCTAGGGCCGGAGGCTCTTGTTCCTTATATACAAAGAAGAGATTCTATAAATGTCTGTTGAAGCAAATGATACTGTGACCTCTAAGAGTGGGAAATACTGTGGGGCCAGCTTGCACCGTCTCATATGGCTGTGCTTCTCCGGGTTCACAGGGTCACCCGCAGAAGAGGGGCACAGCAGGCCCGGGGGCCGCTGCTTCTGTCAAGGCACTATTTGGCTCTTCCTCTTTGCGTCTTCCCTTCCTGTGCCTCTGCTGTTCGTACCCTTTGATTTTTCAAAAATTTTTTGGGAATTTCTGTCCTTCCTACTAAATGACAAGAAGAAAAATGATCGTCACAGAACAGAAAGGAAGGAAGCCTGGAGTGATTTGCTTGCTTCGTTCTCATCTTTCTTTCCTTTCTTTTCTTGTTTGCATTTTGTC
>CM053612.1:94514939-94534248 GCA_028646535.1 Procyon lotor | reverse complement strand
CACCTCCTATCTTCCTTCCCTATTTTGTTTTTCTCCATTGCACGTATTGCCCTTGGACACTGTATGCATTTGGCTGATTTGACTTGCTTTTCTTTCTCATGCAGCTAGAACATAAGCACCACGTGGGCAGAGGTTTTCCCAGGTCTCCTTGCCGTTGTCTCCTTAGTGCCCAGACCACTGTCGGGGGCTTCGTAGTTGCCCAGTCAACATTTAGTGATTTAAATAAGCATGTGAGGATAGCAACAACTCTAGGGGGAAATGATTAATGGGTTGGGGTAGTTGTTAGCCTTACTAAATAGTAAAATTTGTTATAAGGCAAAAAATATTTAAAACAGTTTGGGTCCTGGACCAAGAATAAATTGAACAGAAGAGAGAGTTCAAAAATAGACCCAATCCATATGTGAGTTGGAAATTTGAAGAAAGTCACATATGAAATCAAAACAAGAAAAGATGGATTATTCAATAAGTGGGTTTGGAATGCCTGTCTAGTCACTTGGAGAAAATAAGATGAAAATTCTACGTCTCCTTTCACACCAGAGGATCAAAGATATACACGGAAAAAATAAATCCCCCCAAAAAATCCAATGCTAAAATTGGGAGGGATTAATTCGCAATCACAGGACAACCTTTCTACACAGGACACAAAACGAAGAAGAAATGTAGGAAAAGCTTAATAAATTTCACAAAACCCAAAAAAGCTCCAGCAGGGAAAATTACCATTAGCAGTGTTAAAAGACAATACATACTAGTGACTGATGATTAATTTCCTAAAGTTGCAAAAAGCTCTTACAAACCAAATGAGAGAAAGATAAAGAACCACACCGAAAAATGGGAGAGCATATGCATAAGTAGTTCTCAGAACAAGAAATCCCAATGGCCAATAAATAGTAACAAAGGGCTGATTTTCATCTATACCTTTAAAAAGGCAGATTAAAATATCAAGAAAATACATTCCCCCCCCCCCCCCACATCGGATTGGCAACGATCCAACAATTTCTTAACAGCCCTACTGACAAAGAAGAGAAATAGGCGTTCTCACCTATTGCTGGGGTGGGCAGTTTCTGGTCGTCTCTTTGCAGAGCACTTTGGCAGGATCTCTCAAAATGAAAGCTGGGTGATGCTCTCTGACCCAGCAAGTCCACATCTAGGAACCTGTACTACAGAGACAAGGGGAAAAGATCAAGGATGCACATTGTAGCATTGGTTTCATGAAAAAGTAAAAACCCGGGGCGCCTGGGGGGCTCAGTCAGTTGAGCTCCGGACTCTTGAGTTTAGCTTAGGTCATGATCTCAGGGTTGTGAGATCGAGCCCTGCGTTGGGCTCCGGGCTGGGTGTGAACCCTGCTTAGGATTCTCTCTCTCTCTCAATCTCCCCCTTCCCGCTTGCTTCTCTCCCCACTGCACACACGCTCTCTCTCTAAAAAAAAAAAAAGAAAGAAAAACAAAAAAATTCAAAAATAAAAACATGATTGTCCAATAATAAAGAAACACCAGTTAAATATAGAAATTTTTTATTTTAGAGAGAGAGTGGGCACATGCATGAGCAGGAGGTGGGGCAGAGGGAGAGAGAAAGAATCTTAAGGGGCTGAATCTTATGACCCTGAGATCATGACCTGAGCTGCGATAGAGTCAGAGGCTTAACCGACTGAGCCACTCAGGGCCCTTGAAACACCAATTAAATAAACTGTTCTGCATCCATACAATGGAACACTCTATAGCCGTCTAATAAATGACTTGGCATCTTACATGTGATTATGTGATAGAAGATACAGTAAATGCAAACCACACATGTAGTATATTTCTGACACAGTAGATATCCATATATATTATATTTATATAAAAAGTGTTATGAATAGATCCATAATGTAGCAGGTAGTGGGACTTAGGTCTATGTTGGGGGGAAAGAAAATTTTGCCTTTCATTTTGTAGCCCCTTTCCAGTCCTCATTTCTTTTTTTTTTTTTTTTAAAGATTTTATTTAGTTATTTGACAGAGAGAGATCACAAGTAGGCAGAGAGGCAGGTAGAGTCGGGGAAGCAGGCTCCCCGCTGAGCAGAGAGCCCAATGTGGGGCTCGATCCCAGGACCCTGAGATCATGACCTGAGCCAAAGGCAGAGGCTTTAACCCACTGAGCCACCTAGGCGCCCCTGGTCCTCATTTCTTCCAATGTGTATGTGTTACATGTATTATAACAGTAAATAAAAGAAAAGTTACATTTTATTCTAAAAATTATCCTAATTCTAAGGACTGAGGTTCAACCATATAGAAGGCAGCTTACTCCTCATCCCTATTATCTT
The DNA here is from genome assembly GCA_028646535.1 of Procyon lotor. NCBI lineage: Eukaryota > Metazoa > Chordata > Mammalia > Carnivora > Procyonidae > Procyon > Procyon lotor. Next base: position 94,531,953 of record CM053612.1, on the reverse strand, counting down.
TGTTAGCAACGACAAGAGGAATTTTGCCGAGGCTGGAAGCTGAAATTAGAAGAGAATCTCTGGAATAAAGACGTGCCTAGGTTTGCACTCCCTGCCTAGGACTACAAGGTGACCCAGGAGGAGTTCATGAATCCCTCTGCCCCAGTTACTAAGTTGTATATAAAGCAAATCCCAAACAACAGTGGCTTAAGAGACAGGGGTGTTTGTTCTCTCTGACAAAAGGTAATTTGAGTTGTGCACTCCGTGGAAACCGTAAGATAATAAATTTGTGTTTAAGCCGCTAAATCAGTTTGTGGCAATTGGTTAGTTACACAGCTCTCGGGAGCTAATACAGAGGACGGTAGAGCTTGATTCCTCTAGACTGGGGCTCAGCCAACTACGGCCTGGCCTGCAAGCCAAATCCAGCCCATGGCCGCATTTTGTAAGTGAAAGGTTTTATTGGCACAGAGCCATGCCTATTGCTTTCTGTAGCATCTTTGTACCTCTGTCTGCTTTTGTGCTGCAAAACCGGAGTTGAGCAGTTGCTGCGCCTAAAATATTCACTGTCTGGTTCTTTATGGAAAAGGTGCTCTGACTCCGCTCGGAACCCCCCTCCCCCCACTAATCCCCTCTTCCCGCAGAGGGGGGCAGGGAGGAAAGGCACGTCTCGTCGGTGAACTTGGAAGGAGGTGACCATGCTCGGCTCAGGCTTTAATGAGTTGTTTCTTTTCCAGATTTGTCCGCCCACGGAGGGTCCATTCTGGTTTGCTCTCCACCATGAGAGAAGCTTATGGGGTGGGCACTGCCCCAAAAGTAGCAGAGCCCACAGTTAAGTTCAAGTTAGCGAGAGTGTACCGGAAAGGCCATTGGCCCCTTGATTTAAGGCTACAGTCTTTAAACATCTCATCAGTAACAAATATTTCTACCTCCATTTGTTGGGCTCCTGAATTTATTTCTCAGATGATCTTAAACTTGGGTGGAAGGAAGGTAGCAATTTGTTTTTAAAGATTTTATCGTTTTACATAATCTCTACACCCAACCTGAGGCTCGAACTTACAACTCTGAGATCAAGAGGCCCACACTCTACGACTGAGCCGGCCAGGTGCCCCGGAGGGTGGGTTGCAACTTATTAGGCTCTTAAACTTCACAGATGACTATTATTTCTAGGGACTGATGTTCTTAGATTCTTAACATAATCTAACATTTTACTGTGAAAATCTCAAACAATGCCCAATTTGTGCAACGGGTGTCTTGTGGTTATATTTATTCAGTGGATTGGTTTCCTTATATGAAACAGGTCTAAGTACAGAGGATGGAATGTTGTATAAGAAATCTGCTTTCTGAACTAATACACAGAACTGCTTTACTGGGAAGATGACAGAAAAGTGCTGTGTACTGGAAAATGCTCATGATAGTTTCACGCTCTTTTCCTCATAACTTGGGCAACAATGGACTTTTGTGACCTGAAGAGGCACACTATATTCTAGAACAGAAATAACATATGTGCATGTCCACCACGGAGAGAGACTTGCCCAGGGACTGCCATTTACCCCAGAGAAAGCGGAAGGGGCCACAGACGAGAGAATAGTAATGCCTTTTATGGGTTCTTTTTAGAAACTTGACTCTCAGACCCCTTTGCTTTCCACTTCGTGCTTGGCTATAATGAGATTCTCTGCTCCTTGTGTTGTATTAGTTTGGTAACAACTTCTACTTCTAGTATACATTTTCTTAAAAAAAGTGGAAACATCTCATAAAATGGGGTCCTAACCGCAAATAGAAAGAAAAATGAGGGGCGCCTGGGTGGCTCAGTGGGTTAAGCCTCTGCCTTCGGCTCAGGTCACGATCTCAGGGTCCTGGGATAGAGCCCCACATCAGGCTCTCTGCTCAGCGGGGAGCCTGCTTCCCCCTCTCTGTCTGCCTCTCTGCCTACTGGTGATCTCTGTCAAATAAATAAATAAAATCTTTAAAAAAAAAAAAAAGAAAAAGAAAGAAAAATGATACATGCAGGGAAAGAGAAAAGTCAGACAAAGTGAGTTATTACAAATGTGATTGACGGTGGGTGGAGGGTGTGGGTCAATAATGGGAGGAAGTCGCCATGGCTGTCCTCCATCTTGAATAGCCCAGATCCTGAATGTACTGACGTGGGGTTTTCTCACAGTATGGCAGCTGGTTACCTGTATCAAAGAGGATTAGGTACAGCTGTAGGTAAAGAAGACTAAATCATAGTAGTTCAAGAAGATAGACATTTTCTTCTCTCATGTAAAAGGCAGGATTGGGTGGCCTGGAGCTGACACGGCTCCAGGTTGTGCTTCATGAAGTCCTCAACGATCCAGGCTCCTTTTGTCTCACTGCCCCCCAATCCCCAGAGTGTGACCTTCAATCTACGGTATGAGATGAAGACCAGGACTCAAGCCACCATGTTAGAGGGCAGCAGGAGAGGAAAGGCAAGAAAACCTTCACCATGGTATGTGCCAGCTGGCTTTTAAAGGAGGTGCCTGGAAGGAGCCATGGAACCCTTTTGTTTATACCTCATTAGCCAGAACATAGTCCCAGCTATGCCTACCCGCAAGGGAGGCTGGGAAATGTAGTCTTTCCATATGTCCAGCTAAAAATCAGGGTTTCTACCACTATGGAAGAAGGGACATTGTATATTGGGGGGGGGGACAGTCGACAGTCCCTGCCACAGTGAGCTGGAAATCAATCAGCAGGATGTGTTCTCCATGTGCTGTTCCCAAATGTTGGTCCTTAGGACCAGTGCCAACCTCCAAAAAAGTATTCACTGGGTTCTGTTGAAATGTAAACAAATCTGTGCAATGTGGATGATTTCTTAATAGTTATTTTTTTAAGGGACTGTCCATGGGAATGTCTGTGGAGGACACTGTCTACTTCCACTACCCTAGCACACGTGGGGAACATTCTTTTACGCCCATGTCTGGCTGCCTGAGACCCCTCTGCCACAGACCATGGAGTCATATTTTTTCTAGGGTCTTGCTCTTGCCATGGGATTCCACCCGCGAGGCGAGATAGCCTCCTCTAGGATCCCTGGGTGGGGTCTGCATTAATTAGAAAGCTTTGGCTGCAAGGCGAGTGGCTTAAAAGTATGGATTGAATCATCTCACATGACAAGAAGGTTGGACGTAGACAGGCTACTTCCTTGCTATTCTCTTGGCTTCCTGCCCTTAGTCATAAAATACTTGCCATGGTGCTAAGTATCACATTATCTCATGACCCCATCCAAAGCAGGAATGAGTAGTCCTTTGCTTTCTCTCAAGGAGGAAAAATCTTTCCAGAACTCTCCTCCTCAACAGCAACCTGGGCAGAACTGGGTCACACGGCACCCCCTCACCCGCCCACTGGCGAAGGGCAGGATAACCATGGCTGGCTTACAACAATCACGATTCGTTCCCTGGAGCTCAGCACATTGTCATCCAATAACTGAACAGCGTCAGGGTTCAGGACAACCAGTGGCGTCTGCCATAGCTTCTTTCTGTCCTCTCTTGCCTCAGGCTTTTCTGGAGGAGGGCTTATAAAACCCAGAAATGTATCTGCACGAGTAACTGCCCGTCTGACCACTGCTCCTCCCGGGGAACCATTACCTGGTGAGGAGGAATGGCCGAGAGAGGGTGACATCGCACTGCTGAAATTGATCTCCTATTCTCCAGTCTCTATGCTATTTGCATCTATGAGTTCCACTTATCTCCCCTGAGTGTGAGGTGTCGTGGAACTCAGCAGTCCAAAGATGACTCCTATTTTCTCTGTTTCTGGATCTCCCCTCTTCCCAGAGTTAATGCATGACCGTTACGGGGGAGAATACTTCCCGGTCACATTCACCTGTATCCTTAGGTAGACAGCAGCTCCTCGAGGGCAGAAGCTTGCTTTGGTACCCAGCACCTGACAGCGAGTGCTCAAGCGGTCCGGATGGCAAGGAGAAGAGACCTCTCCCAAGGGCGGGAAAGGAAGTTGTCAAGTAAGTCGGCAGGTTTGAACATTCACAAGTCAAGAGAGAGGACATTTCAGCTCATCAAAGAATATTATCTGAGTCACTACAGGGTTGATCAATCATGCTTGTTTCCAGGGCGTGGAAAGAGGCTGTAAAGGGTGGAAAGTGTTCAAGATGGGAGGGATTGTCCCTCGTGCTGTGGCGCCACCAGAAACACAGTAGAACGTGGTTCCAGAATCCTTTGAATTCATGCAAATTGGTCTGCTCTGAGGAAGAGCAGCTTGAGAGTTAAAGATCACCTACGAAGAGATTTCTTAACACAGGGGATTAGGAAGCTATTGTCTATATTTGGTAGAAACTTAGAAACACATTACATTAATTGCAAGCTTACGACTCTACACGTTACTCAGTGCTCACTATGAGTGTCCCTACCACCTGTCACCATGCATCGCTATTTCAGTACCATTGACTACAATCCCTATGCTGTACCTGTGACTTATTCATCCTGCTGGGAGCCTGTGGGAGGGAGCCTGTGTCTCCCTCTCCCCTTCATCTACTTTGCCCCTTCCCTCTCTCACTCCCCTGTGGCAACCGGTAGTGCATTCTCTGTATTCATGGGTCTGATTCTGCTTTTTGTTTGTTTATTCATTTCTTTTTAAAGATTTTATTTATTTGGGAGGGAGAGAGAGAGAGACAGAGAGACAGAGAGTGCGAGAACAAGTGGCAGGAGAAGAGAGAGAAGCAGGCTCCCTGCTGAGCAGAGAGCCCGATGTGGGGCTCGATCCCAGGACCCTGAGATCATGACCTGAGCCGAAGGCAGAGGCTTTAACCCACTGAGCCACCCGGGTGCCCTGTTTTGTTTTTTAGATTCCATATATAAGTGAGGCCTTGCGGTACCTTTCTCTGACTTATGTCACTTAGCATAATGTCCTCCAGGCCCATCCATTTCGTAAGACCTTCTTTGTATTTCTCAGTCTTATTGATAACAGCTTTATTGGGATATATGCTGCATACTGAACAGTTTACCCACCTAAAATGTACAATTTAATGACTTTACGTATATTCACAGGATTGCATAAACCATCACAATTTTTTAACATTTTCCTCAACCTGAAAAGAATCTCATACTCATTAACATTCCCTTTTCCTCAATCTCCTCAGCCCCTGGCAACCACCAATCTACTTTCTGTCTCTATGGATTTGCCTATTCTGACCATTTCATACAGATGGAATTACCCAATATTCAGATACTATATGTGGCTGTGAATTTCTTCATCCTCACAAGCAGTTTTGCAACAGTGAAACAGACTGAAAAAACCCATATTTATCATGAAATGGGCATAATCACATAAGTAGGCCATTGTCTGGTCATATACAAAAAAGAGATGGGATGATCATTAATTCCCTTAAAATAGCTCTGCTATTTGAAAATGAATACTAACATGGTAAGGCTATCTTTTTGGCTTAGAGTATTATGAGTGTCGTTTTTACAAAAAAATGTTGTTCTTGGTATTTCTTTTAATATTTATTTGACAGAGGGAGGGAGGGAGAGAGAGAGAGAGAGAGAGAGAGAGAGCGAGCGCACAAGCAGAGCAGCAGAGGGATAAGCAGGCTCCCCGCTGAGCAGGAAGCCCAATTCAGGGGTCGATCCCAGGATCCTGGGACCATGACCTGAGCCAAAGGCAGATGCTTAACAACTGAGCCACCCAGGAGCCCTCTGGCTCTCCTGCAAACTTACAAATTTGAGCCCTGCCACTCTGTGTGTGCTCACTTGGAGGGGAAGAGTTGAAAGGGAGAAAGTAGAGCAATGAAGAGCCTCTTCCTGACTCGTAAATTTCAAAAGCCTAGCCCTTGGGCCAGATTTGTGCAGAGCTATCAGGTGGGCCGTGTTCTGTGGCACTGCTGAGGCCCAGGGTGCGCGGACAAGGGGCTGTGTTCCCCACCCCGGGGAGGGAGGGGTGCTTTGGTCTTAACGTGCACCAAGATGCCCTATGGTCACAGATGGAGAACACGGGAATCAGAGTCAGGCTTCACACACAGACCCCGCACACTGATGTCAGAGGGACGCACAGAGGTGAGATCATATCCTTGTCCCCTTTAAAAATATCTGCTTGGCACCTGGGTGGCTCAGTTGGTTAAGCGACTGCCTTCGGCTCAGGTCATGATCCTGGAGTCCAAGGATCAAGTCCCACATCAGGCTCCCAGCTCCATGGGGAGTCTGCTTTTCCCTCTGACCTTCTCCCCTCTCATGCTCTCTCGCTCAAATAAATAAATAAATCTTAAAAAAAAAAAAAAAATCTGCTTGCTTCTTGATGCCTCTGGTACAAATCTGTACTCGTTTCCTCCAATGCCCACGGCAAACCAGGACCATCCAAGAGAACTGGTCGTGATGATGGAAATGTTCTGTGCTGTGCCAGCCACGTGGCGGCAGGGCATTTTAGAGTAATTCAAATTGAGGTGCCACGTGTGGCCAGCAGCCACGTGATGGGCAGTGTAGACACTGAACATCCCATCACTGAAGGCGGTTCTGTTAGACAGTGTTGTTCCTTCGGAGACCAGCCCCGAGACAGGGTTTGGAATTCATTTGGAAGGGGGAGGTGGGGGGAAGATGAGGCAGGGAGGGCGGGCAGCCAGAAGAGAACATGTCTGCACTGGGAGCACCTAGACCCCAGGGATGCAGGGAACTCAGGCGGTCAGTGTAGAGCCCAGGCGGATGATCTCAGAATCATCCAAGGATGATTGATGTCTTTCCTCACGAGTCCCCATCAGTCATTGACTGAGAGGGGCTCTTGGGGGGCCTTAATTCTTGACTGTGAAGGCTCTGGGGCCAGAGGGCAGTGGTTGGGTTGGCAGGGCCTGAGGGGCTGGGGCACCAGCAGTGTCCACTGCCCCCCTCCAGATAGGATCATAATGTTTCACGCATATCCTTAGAGACAGTTTTGCATATATAAATATGAATACACACAATACCTGTAAATATGTTTTTCATAGTTTTCCATTTATACACATGGATGGGATCGCTCGGTCTGTACTCTCCCGCACTTTGCTCTTTGCACTTACTAGTATATCCTGGAGCTATTTTGGAGTAGCTGTTGCTTTAATTTCCGGTGCTTGGCGGTCTTTATCACGAAAGAGTTCAGACTTAAAGAGAAAAAGAGCTGCAATGGCTTGGCTGAAAGAATGCAAAAAGGCAGGCTGTTTGTTGAGACTGCAGAGTTCGGTTCAAGGCATTTCAGGATGGTGTGATTTTCCTGTTAAAAACAAATGGGGGACACCTGGGTGGCTCAGTCGTTAAGCGTCTGCCTTCGGCTCAGGTCATGATCCCAGAGTCCTGGGATCGAGCCCCGCATCGGGCTCTCTGCTCAGCGGGGAGCCTGCTTCTCCCGCTACCATTCCCCTTGCTCATGTTCCCTCTCTCGCTGTGTTTCTGTCAAATAAATAAAAATCTTTAAAAACAAAAAAACAAATGGGAATTTGCTTGGTGCTAAACTCCAGAGGTGTGTGCACTGAGTAGACAATAGAGCTTACAATCAATAGATGAACCTTCTAGGCTGCCGCCGGGATCCGAAGGCAGCTGTCTTCAGGGGCATCGTGAGGTCCGGGTTCGGGCCCCAGCCCTGCCAGGGACGTGCTGTGTCACGGTGGAGGCCTCTTGACCTCCAGGGGCCTCTGTCTTCTCATTACTCTGGATGGCTTCAAGGCATGGACCACGGGGGGGGGGGGGGGGGGGGGGGGGGGGGGGGCGCTTTCAAACCCAAATGCCTTCGGGGCTCACCAGCCAGCTGGGAGTCCCGTGAGGTTGCTGCGGGTCACAGAGAGGAGGGGGACCACAGCTAAAAGGGGACTAAATCACACACAGCCCATCTCCCCGGTTGAAATCTTTAAAGGAATCTTGATCTTGGCCCAACAGAGCGTACGCATGGGCTGCTCGCCGCCCTTCAGGGAGAGTGTGCACCCTATGCATGGGAGCTGTGATCTCTGCCCGGAGGACGTAGCAGTAATGTGACTGCCTCTCCCACAGCTGCACTAGGTGGGACAAGCAAGGTCGGACCATGGGAATGCCTCTAAAATGTGAGTGGCTCTGAACAGTGAGGGTTTACTTCTTGGTCTCACGACGTGTCCCTGGTGCCATGATGCCAGCATGCGCACGGCCGGAGGCTGACCCCCACTTCCTCCCCTTGCAGCTCCTTGGGGCTGACCAGCCAGGGCTGCGTGAGAGCCACACGCGGGCGGGGCCAGGCTGGGCAAAGGAACGGAAACTTGTGCAGGGGGCTCGTGAAGGCGGCTGCTTGCGTTTCCCTGGGCAGACCTGGTCCTGTGGCGCGGGTACCCTCCAGGGCAGTCTTCCGCTGTCTTCCGTAGCTGGAAATATCTGGGCACAGCCTGGATGAGGCACATGTCCCTTCGGACAGCCAGCTGAATGTGTGTATTCCTTTCTTCTGTTCCTACAGTTTATTGGGTAAGGCTGTTGCTCATCTGGCTCAGTTCTTTATTCTTGGTTTTGGAAACCTCCAGAGTGACATTCATCGTGTCTCTAGGACAGTTCTTCCTCGTTGCCATGGCACTCGGTGCCTGAGCTCATGCCAGCAGGGGCCCCGCCAGAGTGGCGGCACTTGATTTCTGGAGAGCCGTTTTAGGTTTACATGAAAATGGGGAGAAAGTTACAGAGACGTCCCATAGTCTGCCTCCCCACGTGCATAGCATCCCCCACACCCCACGCCACTCGCTCCGGCCGTACCCACATTATAGGGGACGAGCAATCACGGACACATCATCATCACCCAGAGTCCACGTTTACCTTGGGGCTCACTCTCTGTGGTGTACATTCAGTGGCTTGGGACCCATGGATAATGCCACGTACCCCTCATTATCGTGCCATACAGAATATTTTCACTGCACTTACGATCCCACTCTCCTCCGTTGATTCATCTCCCCCAACCCCAACCGGGAACCACTGATCTTGCCGTGGTCTGCATAGTTTTGTCTTTTCCCAAGTGTCCGCTGGAATCATACAGGATGTACCTTTCCAGATTGGCTTCTTTCACTTAGTAATACACATTTAAGGTTCCTCTGGGTTGTTTCATGACTTGATAACACATTTTTTTGATAACACATTTTTCAGCACTGAATACTAGTCCATTGTCTGGATGGACCACAGTTTATTTATCCACTCGCCTACTGAAGGACACTTTGGTTGCTTCCAAGTTTTGACAGATATGAGTAAAGCTCCTATAAACATCCATGTATATAGATTTTTGTGTGGACGTAAGTTTTCAACTCCTTTGGGTAAATACCAAGAAGCATGATTATTGTATTATATTGTAAGAGTATGTTTAGTTTAGCGAGAAGCTGCCAAACTGTGTTTCAAAGTGGCTGGACCATTTTGCACTCCCACCAGCAATGCAGTAGAGTTTCCTATTGCTCCACATCCTTGCCAACATTTGGTGTTGTTGGTGTTCTGGATTTTGGCCATTGTCTAATAGATGTGTAGTGCTATCTCATTATTGTTCTAATTTGCATTTCCCTGATGGTATGTGATGTGGTGCATCTTTTCATATGCATATTTGCCATTTGTACATCTTCTTTGTTGAGGATTTTTGCATCTGTGTTCATGAGAGATGTTGGTCTGTAGTTTTCTTATACTGCCTTTGTCTAGTTTTGGTAGTAGAGTAATGCTGGCCTCATAGGATGAGTTAGGAAATATTCCTACTGCTTCTATCCTTTGAAAGAGATTGTAAACACTTGGTATGATTTCTTCCTTAAATATTTGGTAGAATACACCAATGAACCCATCTGGGCCTGGTGCTGTTTTGCAAGATTATAATTATTAATTCAATTTCTTGAATCGATATAGGCCTATTCAGATAATCTATTTCTTCTTGTGTGAGTTTTGGAAGATTGCGTCTTTTAAAGAATTGATCCATTGCATCTAGGTTATCAAAGTTGTAGGCATAGAATTGTTCAGATTCCTTTACTATTCTTTTAATTTCCATGGGGTCTGTAGTGAATATCATTTCTGATATTAGTAATTTGTGCTGCATTTTTTCTTTGTTGCATTTTAATCTACTCATTCTCTGCCTTTTGTAGTTTTAACTAAGCATTTTATGAGTCTATTTCCTCCCTTTCTTAGAATATCAGTTATACTTTTTTCTTTTTTACTTTTTTTAGTGGTTATCCTAGTGTTTGCAACTATATATGTACAAAGAATCCAAGTCCACTTTCAAATAACACTATACCATTTCACGTGTAGTGTACCTTAAAATAACAAAATAATCCTAATTCCTCCCTTTCATCTCTCCTTTTATTACTGTCACTCATATCACTCACACATAAACACACGTAGGCGTGAACACTCCTAAGATATATACACAGGTATATATAATTGAATACATTGTTGCTATTAGTGTGAGCAAACTTATCTGTTAGATGGAGAATAAGAAATAAAAGAAAAAAGTAAAAAAGTAAAATAATCTGACATCATCCACAAAAATCAACTGAAAGTGTATTAAAGGCTTGGATGTAAGACTTAAAACCACAAAAGTCCTAGAAGAAAATATAACGTGTAAGCTCCTTGATACCAGTCTTGGCTTTGATTTTTTTGGATTTGACACCAAAAGCAAAGGTAACAAGAGTTAAAAACCAACAGCTGTGACTACATAAAACTAAAAAGCTTTTTTTTTTTTTTTTTTTTAAACTAAAAAGCTTCTTACGGCAAAGGAAACTATCAATAAAATGAAAAGACAACCTATGGGATAAGAGAAAATATTTACAAGTCATATATCTGATAAAGGGTTAATTTCCAAAATACATAAAGAATTCATACAGCTCGGGGCGCCTGGGTGGCTCAGTCGTTAAGTGTCTGCCTTCGGCCCAGGTCAGATCCCAGGGGCCTGGGATCGAGCCCCGCATCGGGCTCTCTGCTCTGCAGGAAGCCTGCTTCTCCCGCTACCATTCCCTCTGCTTGTGTTCCCTCTCTCGCTGTGTTTCTCTCTGTCAAATAAATAAAATCTTAAAAAAAAAAAAAAAGAATTCATACAGCTCAAGAGAAAAAAAAACCCATTCTGATTAAAAATGCGCAGAAGATGTGAACAGACATTTTTGGCAAAGAAGGCATACCAGTGGCCAACAGGTACAGGAAAAAGTGCTCAACATCACTCATCATCAGGGAAATACAAATCAAAGCCACAGTGAGGTATCTTAGTGAAATGTCATCTCACATCTTTTACAATGGCTAGTATCAAAAACAAACAAACAAATAGCAAGCGTTGGCCAGGATGTGGGGAAGAGGGAACCCTAGTGCACTGCTAAGGAGGGAACACAAACTGGCACATCCACTACGGAAAACCTCAAACAATTAAAAATAGAACTACTCTGTAATCCAGCAGTCCCACTTCTGGGGATATATCCAAAGGAAATAAAATTACTACCTGCAGAGAGATCTGCACACTAATGTTCCCTGCAGCATTATTCATGATAGCCAGAACGTAGAAACACCCTATGTGTCCACTGACAGATGAATATCCAATGGAGTATCATTTAGCCAAAAAAGGGAGATCCTGCCATTTGCCACGACATGGATAAACCTTGAGGACATTATGCTAAGTGATATAAGTCAGACAGAGAAAGACAAATACCACATGATCTCGCTTATATGTGGATTTAAACAAAACAAAACCGGAAAACCCTATAAACTCATAGATACAGAGGACAGATGGGTGATTTGCAAGAAGCAGGGGGCGGGTGAAATGCACGATGAGGGTTAAGGGTACAAACTTCCAGATATAAGAAAAATGAGTCCGGAGGATCTCATGTTAACAATACTGTATGAAAGTGGCCAAGAGAGTAAATCTTAAAAGTTCTCATTATAAGAAAAAAATTGTAACGATGTGTAGTGATGGATGTTAAAGTAAACTTACGGTGGTGATCGTTTTGCTACATGTATATGTATATACATCAAATTATTATGTTGTACACCTAAAACTAGTGTTATGTCAATTATATCTCAACAACTTTTTAAAATTAAAACAAGTAAAAAGAAAGAGAAAAAGCGAGATCCCTGTTAGAATTTAGATTCCAAAAGAGGCAGCTGGATAGGTTAACTTTTATATATATATACTGTTGAATCACTATATTGTACACTTGGAACTAACATAGCACTGCGTGTTAACTATACTGGAAATAAAATAAAACAAAAAGATAACCATTAAATGATGGGTTTTGTTTTCAAATGGTCACATTTCAGAGCTGTTTCTTAGGCCATGTCTCACGCGTGACTCGTTAGCACACACCCACAGGCATTTTGGTGGGATGGACTGCACCATTTCCCAAAGAACCTGACTTCTAACTTGGCAAAATGAATGTACTCAGACATTCTGAATTTTTCCTTGGGGCAGACCAACTTTCTGAATCCCTGTTGGACTAATATATTACAAATATTTTAAGGCAAGAGTGGGAGTGTAAAGCATAACCTAATTCTCTTTCCTAGAGAGATTCTATTTTACTTAAACTCTATTTTTACACTAGTTAGATTCCTGGTCTTTGGCCAAGCACTTGCCTTGCCTGTCTGACCTTGCAGAGACTGGGGCGGATCGCAGCATGCTAATTAAGAGGACTAGAAGTAGTTGGCAAAGCTTGCTGGCTCCTCATTTTCCCATGATCACCTCCATCAAGCAGCCCTACCACCAGCTGAGGGAACAGAGATTTTCAATTCAGCTGGGACAAATGTTCTGAAAGGCTGTGCCCAGAGGAATGAGCAAATAGGCAATGTTCCCCAACTACTTGAGTGTTTAAAAAAAAAAAAAAAGTTCCGGAATAAAACAATCTTATCAAGATATGCAGAGAAAATATTTAAAAACAACAACAAACACATTGCTGGTCATGTCGGAATTTGACAAAATCATGTAAAGATAGAAACTGTTAGTGTTTTGTTCAGGAGGGAAATGAACCACTACACATATCCACACTATCTTGAACAATGAAATTGCATTAAAATAATTAAACTCTACTTTAAAAAATTAAATAGGTAGATAGGTAGGTAGTTTGGGGGTGCCCGGCTTGCTCGGTTGGTAGAGCATGTGGCTCTTGATCTTGGGGTTGTGAGTTTGAGCCCCACAGTGGGAGTGGAGATTACAAAAAAAAAAAAAAAACCTAATAATAGGGGCACCTGGGTGGCTCAGTGGGTTAAAGCCTCCGCCTTCAGCTTAGGTCATGATCTTAGGGTCCTGGGATCCAGCCCTGCATTGGGCTCCCTGCTAAGCAAGGAGCCTGCTTCCCCTCCCTCTCTGCCTGCCTCTCTGCTGGCTTGTGATCTCTCTCTCCCTGTGTCTGTCAAATAAATAAATAAAATCTTTAAAAAAAATGATAAGCGGACTTTGAAATAAAAAAATACAAAAGATATTTTTATTTTACCTTGACTGATTCCTTCTTTGGTGCTCTTCCTTTCCCCATGTGGATCCGGGGTTCTGACCTGTATCGTGTTCCTCCTTTCCGAACTTCTGTTAGCATTTCCTGCGAGGCAGCAAATTTCCTCAATTTTTGGTTGAGCAAGTCTTTATTTCCCCTCCATGTTTGAAGTCTAATCTCACCAGGTACAGAATTCTCAGTTGGTGGGACTTTTTCTCTCAACACTTTAAATGTTTCAGTCTACTCTCTTCTTGCTGGCACGCTTTCCGAGGAGAAGTTGGATATAACTCTCTAGGTAAGGTGTTTTTTCCCTCTGACTTCTTTCTGGAGCTTTTCCTTTATCTTTGGTTTTCTGTAATTTGAAAATGATATGCCGAGGCGTAATTTTGTTTTGCTTTTGGCATTTATCCTGCTTGGTGTTCTCTGAGCTTTCTGGGTCTGAGGTTCGGGGCCTGACATTAATTTGGGGGAATTCTCAGTCGTTATTGTTTCAAGTGTTTCTTCTGTTTTCTTTCTTCTCCTTCTGGTATTCCCATCCTGTGTATCTAACACCTTCTGTGGTTGTTCCACAGTCCTCGGATATTACGTTCTAGCTCTCTGACCCCCCGGCCCAGTCTTTGTTCTCTACTTTATCCCCGAGGGCCCTTAGCATATGAATCGTGGCTGTTTTTTAAGTTCCTGGTCTGATAATTCCCACATTCCAGCTATGTCCGCTTTGGGTAGTTGCTCTGTCTCTTTGAGTTGTGTTTTTGTCCTTTGTGATGCCTTGTGAGATTTTCTTGCGAGCTGGACCTGAGGCTGCTGTGCTAGGCCTTCTCGCCGGCGGTGGTGAGGAGAGCCCGCCGCAGTCCTACGATTAGGTCCGTGTCCGGTGGCGGGTCTGGCCCTCTGGACCGTGAACAGGCGTTTCCCAGTGTTTGCTCTCCCCACCGAGGAGGGGTGGGATGGCCGCAGTGGGATTACTTTCCATCCTCAGGTCAGTTAGGTTCTGGTAATACCCCAGCAGGCTCGGCTCTGGTTAAAACCAGCTTCCCCTGAAGGCGGGCCCTGTTAAGACAAACACAGCGCTCTCCCGCTTATTTCAAAATGGTTCCTGTTCCTCGTCCCCTCCCGGAGACCTGAGGGGATTTTCCTCCAGTATTTATTTTTGGAATCTAGTCAAGCTCACCATACTGTGCCCCCCGGGATCCCAGACGCTTCATGGGCACAGAGGTTTGCGTGTCTTCCCCTCTCTTCCGGATCCCAGAAGACTTGCTGGTTTTTCAGTCTGTTCAGCTTTGTACTTGTTATGAGGATGGAGCGGTGACTCCCAAGCTCCTTGCGTGTGGAACCAGCCTCTGCCGGTTTTAAATCTCCACCAACAAGTGAATGAAAGGGATACATGCACATGATTTAAAAGTCAAATATCCTGCGTAGTCCCGAAGCCCGTGATTCCACACCTGATTCCACTCCCCGGAGGCCACCGCGTTCAGGTGGTCCTAAGTGCTAAGGAGGAGACGAAGGCACCAGAAGGGGGTAAAGGAATGCCTTCCTGGTGGAGGGGCTGCAGTTTTCAAGAGGACGTTCAGAAGGTGACACGCGGATAAAGGAGGGAGGGAGAGATTTATGTGGGTACTTAGAGAGTAAGCTGTCCGGGGAGAAAGTGAATACAAAACCCTGGGGCGGGAGTGTGCCAGGCTATTCTGGATCACTGCTTCTGAAGAGGAGGAGGAGGACCACGACGTGTGGTGGAGTATGGGGGGGGTGGGTATGTTGAAATGCAGATTGACTCAGTAGGCCTGGGGTGGAACCTGAGACAAGGCATTTCTAGTGAAATCCCAGCAGGTGCTCACGTTGCTGGTCCAGGAAGCACACTTGGGAGCGGCGAGATCCTAGAAAGAGGACCTCAGAGCAAACAGAAAGGGGCCAGTAGGCGGAACCGATGTCACAAAGCCCACAGGGGACCAGATCCTGCCAGGCCTTTAAAGGCCACTGTAAGAAGTTGAGCTATTGTTGTGAAAGAGAGGGGAGCGGAGAGGAGATGTAACCTGGCTTCTTCTTTAGAAGTGTCTCCGCAGGGACGGTTCTTCGGACCCAGAGGCAGCCACGGGAATGGGAGAGGAGGTGGCACCAGGCGCATGCGTGATGGATTGGCTGCACGAGTGGGCGGAGAGTTGCTTGAACAGAGTTGCCATTTCTGCCCCTTCCCTCACATCCATCTCTCCAGTTCCACTGCCGCTCCTCTAGCCGGGCCCCCTTACTTCTCATTACTGCAATTGTCCGCGAACAGATACTGCAAACGGAGTCCAGGCACCGCAGCAACACCACCCAGGACCTTGATAGGAATGCAAGTTCACGGGCATCACCCCCAGACTATTGATTTGGAATGGGACAGCAGGGCCCAGGAGCTCCCCAGGGGATTCTGACACACGCTCGAGCTTGAGAACTAGTGATGACCACCATACTTCAAGTTGAACATCGGTAGGTCCTCACACCGTATTTGCAGAAGCTGATCTAGACCACTGGGCTCACCCTTTGGCTGCACATCCCGTTCATCTGGGGAAGGATCCACATGACTCCAATGTGCAGCCGGGTCTGAGAATCTTGGGAGTTTGGCAGGCGGGCCTACCTTGTTTCCCACACACAGCCATCGTTTCTGCTCTCGCTGGGCACTCTACCGGGAGTGTGTCCGTGCCACTTCCATATTGCCACGACTATCCACTCTAGGGACAGAAGGAACCCAAATAAAGCTTCTCCTCCAGCTGGTCTCTGATCCTCTTCTTTGAATTTCCTGAAGCCCCATGGGTGACTTCTATGGCACTTGGAGCCTTCTACATTGTTCTTTGTTAAAATGTGGCCTCATCCAATGTATAGTGTTGCTCAAGCTGTGTCCTATGCAGTATTCGTGTTCTGTCATATACAAATGCCCATTTTGTGGAACAACTGTACTTTGGTCAAAACAAAAACTGCGGGGTGCCGGGGGGGGTGCAGTCAGTTAAGTGGCCGACTCTTGATGTCAGCTCAGGTCTTAATCTTGGGTTGTGAGCACAAACCCTGCGTTGGGCTCTGGTGCTTAAAAAAATAAAAATTGAAAAATATTGCACACAATGTGATTTTTGCACATCGCGCTTTGGGGTTTTCCTCTCAGCCCTAGACAACCATTTCTTCTTGCTTTGTTACTACATCTTCTTTAATGGAGCTGGAATTCATAGAACACGAGAACAGCCATTTTGAAGTGAACAAGTTCCCCGGCATTTAGTACATTCACAGTGTTGTGCCACCACCTCTATCCATGCAGTTCCAGAACTAGATTTTCATCACTGCAAAAGGAAACCCCACACCCACTCCCCATTTCTACCCCACCTCCAGTCATTAGGCATGTTGTTTCTTTTTTGCTTTGAATCTATTTGCTCATCAGAGAACTGGGGATCATACTTCAGTGGGTTGTTAGAAGAAACGAGGCAGGTAATTTGTGTAAGTTGTCCAGCACCATACACACTGAGTACCTAACAAAGGTCGGATCCTCACTTCACTTTCCCTTCAGTCTTGTCATTCTAGTGTTTGAGGTGTCAGATTCCACAGTGCTCAAAAGAAGATGACAGGCTTTGTATATTTTTCCTTTAGCAAAATAAAAATCTATCTTCCCCTCTGAAAGGTGGCACAAGAGTAACTGGTATAAATACAATGACCAAAACCCAGTATTACATTTTTTTT
>CM053612.1:94499641-94514439 GCA_028646535.1 Procyon lotor | reverse complement strand
TGGATCAACAGAAAATCTTTCACGCTGGCGACAGTACACATGTTGCTGACTTCCAGTGGCCAACGTTACATCCAGCCCTGAGACGGGCCCCCTGGGACTTTGGTGACATGCTTATTTCTCAGTATAAGAGAAATTTCCCTGAGAAGATGCATAGGAGGAGAGATTTAGTGAATCCAAAAGGAAGGGGGTGATTGATGGCTGGGTACCCTGTACCCCGGCTCAGAACTTGAGCGGAATGACTGGCCAGTACTTGGGCTGCTTCCTGTCACAGTGCTTGTCGAAGCTCAGCTGCACGGCGGCCTCCATGGCCTGGATCTTCGCGGCGCTATCCCCGTACAAGCGCTTCATCTCGGCCTGGCGCCGCTCGCCAGGCCTCTCGGACGGGGGATCCACCGAGCGGCGGGTGCTGTAGTACAGGTCGTGGTCGGCGTTCACGTAGTCGTCCAGGCGCTGGGCGTCCAGCTGCTGCTGCCGCCCTGAGAACGAATCGACACGGCGGTGAGCCCGGGGTGCTGCTGCCGGCTCGGGCCCGGCTGCGCCCGCCCACACGCCAAGGCATCACCCGCACACCACCGGCCGCGTGCCTGGGAAATGCACCGTCCGCTCATCCGGGAGGCAACCCCGCTAGAAGCGACAAGAAGCCGCCAGGAAACGTGGCACCCAGCACCGTCAAATCTGGGCACTGAGCCCCGAATACAGCTCATTCTCTCCCATCCGCGCGGCCTGCCCACAAGCCGTGCCGCTGGGAAGGGCTGGCCGAGCTCGCCTGGTTTCACACACTGTACCAGACCACGGGGAAACGAAACCCTTCCTGCAGAGTCCAGGGTTGCAGGAGGTAGTACTTCCGCCCCCAAATGACTGGGAAAAAGTCAGCCCCGTATTAGAAGTGCTGAGTTTAGGTGTAACTTGGAACGGGGCGAGCGCTGGTGCTATAGAACTGCGGCGGTGATCCCAGATCCTTCCACACGGCCAAAGCATGGAGCCCGCCGGGAAACAGAGTCACCTAGTACAAGACTTGCCCAAGGAAACAGGGCCGAGCCGGGCTAATTCTGCCCATGGAAGGAAGACCCGACTTCTGCGCTTCCTGCTATGTTAATGGATCTGCAGCAGTGTGCTCGCTTCCTCACTATGGGATTTGTCTTTCCACTTCACAGCTTAGCTTAGGCTAAATTTCAAGCGATAGAGCTATCTGATTTTAATCCCACTGATTTAAATGGAGTCTTGTAAAGCAAGAAATTCAGTATATTCTCCCCTGTATAGTTTTTCCTAAAACAAGTCCTAGTATCAGAACGTCTATTCTTATGTATATAGAAGTAACCTAACGCTGCATAAGGTAAAATTTAGCCAACTGACAGATTTTTATAAGCGACTGTCGGGAACAGAGAAATGGCTAACAGAGCACGCAATGCGCACATCTGTGGCTACTCTTGCTACCGAGAGAAATGCTACTGAATAGAGTGAAGGTGGTTATAGGGGATAAAACAATGACATAAATAATCATTTCTTTTTTTTTTTTTTGGAAGTAGCAGAATGAAAGCTTAGTGGAGAAGGGAACCCAAAAGTGAGCAGCACGGTATGTCTGTGGCTAGGCAGCCATGCTCCTAAGTCCGTTCTTTGCACGTCTCCCCTTGGAGTTGGAGGGAAGGAGTTTTGGACCCCTGGGAACACGAAAAACGTGGATGGCCATTTCTGAGTTAGCATAATCGCAGCTTCTTTCTTACAGCAGGTCACCTACAGATAGGCCAAAGGACTGTGCAGGAAGTAAGCACAATGTAATTGTCCCCTTAGCCACAAAAGAGAGACATAGCTGACCTACTGTGAAATGCAGAACTGAACCAAAACACTGGCGTAATGTGCAAACGAACGTGAGGTCAATAGGCATTTGTTTCTCGGTTTTGGTCTTTTTGCCAAGTCCAAAACATCAAGATGTTTAGTTCCCACGGGCGTTTAGATTGCATACCCCCACCCTCCGAAGACTACTCCTCTGAAAGCGTGGCATTTCCACATTAGCCAGGGACAGCAGTTCCCTCTGCCACCTGTGGGAGCCTTGGGCAGTTAGCAGCCCTTGGGCCGGGAGGAAATGATCCCGTGGGGCGGGAGGTGGGGGGCTGTGGGGGGCCCAGAGCCTGTGCATCTACAGGACAGAGGTTCCCAGACTGTAGTCCTTTTACTTTCACATCTGTCCCAAGACTATAATCAGCCTCACCGACAGATCTAGTGACACAGCAGATGTTCGACTTCCTGTCTAAATCTGAGCCTTCGCGTTTACAAGTTTGCATAAACACCGGATCCTGGCTATCTCAGCAAGTGTGGCTCTCTGCCGCCAGGATATGTGAATTTAACCTTCTTCCTTTTGCATCTTTCTTCTTCTTTTCCTGATATCAACACAGTTCTGTTTCTCTTCTGACCAAAACTATCTTATAGGTAGTAAATGGGTGTAACAATTCTACACCGAGATGCTTTCTCGTATGGCTGACATCTGTCGATGAAACACTGTTAATACGAGCCGAGCGCAGCCGCCAGTCAACGTAGCTGGTGCAGCTTTGCAAGTTCACACTTGGCACGTGGGTTACCGTCACAGAGTTTTAGCTAATGAAACTCATTCCGCGTAAGTATAACAGAATAGGGCACCTAGGGGGCTCAGTTGGTTAAGCGACTGCCTTCAGCTCAGGTCATGATCCTGGAGTCCCGGGATGGAGTCCCGCATCGGGCTCCCAGCTCCACGGGGAGTCTGCTTCTCCCTCTGACCTTCTCCCCTCTCATGCTCTCTCTCTCTCAAATAAATAAATAAAATCTTAAAAAAAAGAGTAACAGAATAAAAGGCACAGCCCTCTGTTCTCAATTCTCTTCTTGTATCTCCTTCCTGCCCAGGTCTCCTTTTGAAAATTTAAGACTCAATCTTTGCAAAGGGCAGCGTCGTCTTCACCAGCCCCGGGAGGACGCGATGCCTGACACTAAGCAGGTGCTCAGGAAATGGCTGCTGAGAGAAAGTCTGGGCCATACATTATTTTTTGTAAACAGCTGTTTTTTCCAGATGCTGTTAAAGAAAAATGAGGACAACTCAGGGACAGAGAAACAGATGGTCAAATCTCAAAAGGTGCCGGGCAGAGCTCCCCTCCCGTGGGTTCCTCTGGCAGAGAGGCTGAGGGACACGGGGGCACCAATGAGATTGGGTCTGATCTTGCTCCTTTACATCTGAGTCGCTGTACCTCTACTTACTTAAACAACTAAACAAAAAGTCTTAAGGCTGGACTACAAATTTGAAAACCAGTCAATTTAAAACCAAATGCCCTCAGACTGCTGGACTTGGGAAGTCCAGCTGGCATCTGAAAGTACTTTAGCTTCTACCAACTTAGGGGACCAAGCAGGCCTTGCAACAGAATATACTCGTTTGAAGGCATCACTTATTCTGTTTTCTATTTATTGCTTTCTTCCTCGCAATAAAGGAAAGGATTCTCAATCACTAGCAGTTTTTCTTCCTGTCAAAACAAAGTGAGGGCTCAACCAGATGGAGAATCATCGGACTGAAGCAGAGAAGTAGAAGCTCACACTCCAGACAGAGCAGGTGCCGCGTCACGGAGAAGCTGGTCATTTTTTACTGAAAACGGCTGTGGGACTCAATGTTCCCCAGGGCTTTTTTGCTTAGAGGCTATTCAGTCATGGGAACTTGTTCTAATACAAATCAGAATATATTTTTAGATCCCAGATTTAATACAGGGCTGGAGTGGGTTGAATAGTGTCCCCCCACATTCACATCTACACAGAACCTCAGAATAGACCTTTTTTAGAAACAGGGTCTTTGTAGAAGTAATTAAGGATCAAGATGGGATATCGGATTGGTTGGGACCCCAAACCCAATGAGCGTGTCCTTATGAGAGACTGAAAAGGACAGAGAGAGAGATGGGGGGAAACTGGGTAAACAAGGAGGTAGGACTGGAACTATGTCCCCACAAGCCAGTGAACACCAGGAGCCACCAGCGGCTGGAAGAGGCAAAGTCCCAGAACCTTCGGAGGGAGTGGGTCCCAACACCTTGATTTCAGACTTCCGACTTCCAGAACTGTGAGAATAAATTTCTGCTGTTTTAAGCCCCCAATTTATGGTCATTTGCTATCGCAGCCCTAGGAAACTAATATGCATATAGGGTTAAAACAAGAAAACGGTAACATCCTATTAAGGAAAAACGCTACTGGATCCCGTCTGGGTTCAGGATATATAACCTTGATATTTTCCCCCCCAATCTATCAATTTACATGATGCTACTACCAATGTGGACTTACAGTTAACAAAGGAAAACAAAATCATGAGGAGTGACTTGGATTTTAGAAGACTGACATACTGGGAAAACATTCATTCAGTATTCCACAGATAATTAGCCCAAAGGCAGAACATTTTGGAAGACAAAGCACTACGACTAGTGAGTTTCATTCAACGTTATTTTTCCTCATTTTTCTAGGATTAGCATGTCCTTCTGACTGTATTCTCTGCTATGTTGCCAAAATTAATGATTTTAACACAACCTAGCACAAGCACAGGCTTGATTTATGTCATGAGTGACTCACTTCTGGCTTGTCACTCCTAGCTTGTCAGCGACACACCCGGAACACAGGTGCTTGCCAGCAGACCTGGAGCCGTTTCTTTCTTTCTTTTAATCTTATTTATTTATTTTACAGAGAAATAGAGAGAGCACAAGTAGGTAGAGCGGCAGGCAGAGTAAGAGAGAGAAGCAGGCTCCCCGCTGAGCAAGGAGCCCAATGCGGGGCTCCATCCCAGGACCCCGGGATCATGACCTGAGCTGAAGGCAGACGCTTAACCGACTGGGCCCCCCAGGCGCCCCCTGGAGCCGTTTCTGCTGGGCCTTCATCCTCACCTCCCATCCCTCTCCCCCTGACAAAGGAAGTCAGTGGATAATTACTGTTTTCACTTTTAGAATAAAAGTGCATTTCCATCTCGCCCTTCCACTTTTCTATAGCCTTTTAGATGCGTCTTCCTCCGACTGGTTTTCCGTACCTCGAGCACCTGAACTAGAGGAGACAAACACACGCAGTGGACCTGTGCCCAGTCAGGAGGACGCCACGCTTTACTGCCGGCCACTAAAGCACAGTGGCTCAGTCAATACCGCACCGTACGCCTCACTATATCCTCCAGCTTTTCCACGGAGGGTGGCCTGAGGGTGAACTGGCTGGGGTTCCAGCTGACTGACGGGAGGTCTGGTAACGAAAACTGGTCTAAACCTTCCAACTTCAGTGGACACAACAGGATGGAGCAGATGTCTCCCAACAAATGTCTAGAAGCACCTCTGGGCCCTGTGGTAAGAACAGCACTTTGAGTGCTAAGTGGGGAGTGGACTTACCCCCTTTCTTTCTCTCTTGATCCCAACTGACCCCATCCCTCGAAGCCTAGAGCATACTCCATTTTCCACCACTACCCCGTGAAATTTCTCTGATGGCTGAGTTCACGGACTCTACTCATCACTGCAAAGGTACCCGTGGACCAGGCCACAGACGGCTCTTCTACGTATCAGTTTTAACTGGATTTTGTCTCCTCTCCCCAACTGGGTTTAAGCTCTTTGTAAATATGGCTCTGTCTTGACCCAACAGTTACCCCCAAAACACAGGGGATAATATCTGACTGGCTCAAGCCTGAGACAACAGTGGTGGTGTTCGTTTCGGAGGGCCTTCTTCTCTGCTAGAAACGATAACTTTTACTCATTTCCCTTCTAAGTATTAGGACCATAGCCTTGCAGTCTCTACTGATGGTTATTTATGACTAAAACATGGTACTTTTCTTAACCTAACAATAAACATTTTTCCTAAGAAATAATTGAAAACATAGCTGACCTTTAAAACTCCACAACTGTCTACTTTCCCATAAGTAATGGTACCAGTGAAGTTTTGAATAACGGAAATATCTCATTAGGAAATGACATATAACATACTCAAAAGCACGTCTGTTCCCACCACACAGAAGGAGTTCTTTATTTTCCTAGTTTTTTTCTCATTAAAATATGTTAGAGATTATCTGGAAGAGCAGTGATCATAAACAAGAACATGCTGTCCAGTATGAAGGATTTCATTCCAGGAAAATATTAAATAAGACTCAGAAGATGATGAATTATGTAACATATAGATTCCCGTGGAAGTGAATACTACTAAAAAATAAAGTCAAGTTTAGCTGTGTTTTTCCCTGCTAGTGATATATTCCATAAAATTCTGTGTTCTCTAGAATCAAGGCAAAGTTGAATTTGCCTTTATTGAGTAAGTAGCTGCTAGTGGTTCAAAGAGCAAAGCAAAACAACTTTCAACTAAGTGTTCACACTACTCAGGTCCCTAATCACTACTAAAATATATCCCAACTGTGTATGTAGCTAAACTTCCACGAACATCTCTCGTGAAGGTAACGGGTTGGAAAGCACCATGGACATTCGCACTACTTACATCTGAGTTCCACCCCTCAGTCCTGCCCGAAGGAACAGTACGGAGCACTATTCATCCTGTAGGCCACCAAAAGTGCCGGTGAAAAAAATCATGCCTGTTGTTTTTGGTGGTACAGGGTCAGGCTTCGAAATCTTTAGCAGTCAGATCAGACTCTGACCCCACAGCATGTCCTCGCCCTTGCCAGACAATCTCCACGTCTCCCAAAGACCTGATAATATTTGTAGGGCAGACTGTAGGACACAAAAGTATCCCAGAGACCCTATGACAGGCAGTTTTCAATTATGCTCTAGCTACACATTTACAAAGCACAAAGAAGCAGAAGCTCGATGTGTTTAGTGCTGTCACTAGTAATATAGATGCGGGTTCATTTTTCCACGTATTTTACTGTATTGTTACATCAGGCAAGAATGTCCTTGAAATGGACTAAAAGTTGTGTTAATGACTACTTTGATGAAACTATGTTAACGACTAAATTGGATTGACACCAAAACTTTAATTCTTTTGCTTTTTAAATATTCTAAGTCAATTTAAGAATGTAAAAAGTGCAGAGCAGAAATGACTTTAAAGGATGAGTTATTAGCAACTAACCATAACAACTAACATTTCTTGGGCACTGACTTCGTACCAAGCATGGTCCTCTCACTTATCTTTTATCATCTCACTGACTCTTCCTAATGACCACTCCATTGCTTAGGACCCCCTTTCACAGGTGAGGTGACTGAGGCACAGCCTGGTCAGGGTAGGTGACCTATGAGCTAAGTGCCTCTGGCTGCTAAGTGGCGGAGGTGGGCAGGACTCTGTAGCGTGAGTCCTTCTGCCACAGCTCGCTCCGTATACTGGTACGAATACTAACGTACACGCGGAAGAATGAGGTTAAAGACAAGGCCTGTATGGGTTTGCACAGAAATCCCGTTTTTATTGGTTTGCTGTCTAGATCATGGTAAAACAAGTACGTGACAGTTTCTTCAAAGGGATGGCAAAACCTGTGTAGTTCGCTTCATGTCCCATTTGCAGACTGCACATTGGGACAAGAGAATTCCCACAGGGGGATTGTATTAGTTTCCTAGGGCTGCCGTAACAAAGCACCACCAACTGGGTGGCTTAGCGTAACAGAAACTTCTCGTCTCACAGGTGTGGAGGCCCGAAGTCTGAGAGGGGGTGTGGGCAGCAGGGCCATGCCCCCTCTGAAGGCACTAGGGAAGATCTGGTCCAGGCTCCTCTCCTAGCTTCCAGTGCAGAACTCCAGTCTTCACGTGGCCTTCTCCTTGGGTGCATGTCTACTTCTGTGTGCAAATGTTTTCTTTTAGAAGGGCACTGGTCATACTGGATCGGGGCCCACCCTAAAGAGCTCATTTTAACTTGATTACTTTTGTAAAGACTCTATGTTCCTATAAGATCACATCCTGAGGCTGGAGCAGGGGAAGGTTAGGACTCCAACAAATCTTTTTTTTTAGGGAACAAAATTCAACCCACAGCAGGGATGACAACAGTGTAATCTGGAGCCTTGAAGCCAACTCAGTGGATTTGGGAATAATATAAAACAAAATACGAAGTTCATCATGTTTATAAAGCATTCAAAGCCTAACTCACTTTGCAAAATGTCCCATACAAGCATAACAAGTTAAGCACTTTATGGGATATTTGAAAACCTCTGATTTAAGGCTTATAATTAATACCAAAATCATTCATTCATTCAAAACAGCATTAAGTGCCAGGCCCAACTTAGCAGGTAATTTTTATGACTTTTCTTTTTTAAACTTACCTAGAATTCTACCTGACCAAGGCAAGAGGAACAGGGATGGTTCTTAGCCATATCTGTAACTGAACTGCTGACGTTGGAAAGACACATTTCGTTACTTTATTTTCATTATCATCACATCTATTTTTTATTGAATAACTATATATCAAATTTATTTTAAATTAGCAGATGATTCAAAATGGCCTTTTGGATGACTGGGGTTTGCTTCCATCCCTAATTAGAACTGCTATCATGTAAGTATCAATCTCTGGTGGGAAAACACGTTACTCTATCCTCTGGTAAGGACAAAAGAAAGAAACCCCACATCCATCATATTTTTTCAAAAGCTTTAAAAAAAAACCGGCATTCCAACCGAATGTGGACATGCTTGAACACCTCCTCTCCTTCACTGTCGTATATACTTTTAAGACACTAAAGGGCACGATACTTTATACAAAGCCCACTGCTCAGGTCCTGGCCCCTCGTGGGGACCGATCAGCCCATCATCAGGAAAACACAGATCAATCAAAGATGGAACCCCACCTTGCCTATCCCCAGGTCTCCATGTTTCTGTTTATCTTGTTTGCTTCTATCTATTAAAAACATTCTAAGTAAAATATCATATAATCAGAACTCAATAAAAACAATACTGAGACTAGATATTGGTTATAAGAAGAAAAGCATTTGTGTATCTGTTTGAGACACGTCAAATGTAAACAGTCTGGTGAATTTTCATAGTTCTAGTTCTTTGCAGCAACTTGGTAAGAAATTATTAAAAAAAAAAAAAAAAAGGAAATTCCTGCTTCGCCATGGAAGAGAGAAAAGCATTATCACGCTTCTGTAACCCTAAGAGCAGACTGCTTCGACGCGGGATCGAACCAGAAAAGTCTGAGTCCTAGACATTTTGTGACTGTTTAGGTTCACACTGACCTCTACTCTGGACGCCGCTTAAAAATTAAGACCTGGTAGCTCACTAGCACCGGGGAAGTCTCAGAGCTGTGTAGCAATGAGGTGACAGCAGTATTTTAAAAACCTGGCAGTCTCAGGGACAAAACCTGATCCCTAATTTTGTGCTGGAGGAAGCGGCACAGGAACTGGGAGTCAGACAGACCTTGATCTGAATCCCAACAGCTCGTTACTAGCTATGTACCATGGAGTAAGTCAAGCGAGCTTCTGAAAGGTCACCTGCCTCATCTGTGAAATGGGTGCAATGCCCTTGAGGGGCTGGGGTGCAGATCAGGGAACACACGCACACCCCCGTGCACACCCCCCCATCTGCGGTCTGATACTCAGTAGACGGCAGAGGTACCACTGGGACAAGCTTTGTTCTAGAGCTAGAAAAAAGTCCTGTCTGCAAATACCTCTGGAAATGGACAGAGCTGAGGTGGAACTGGATGTGGTACGTTAGGAAGTTATAAAATAACTCGAGGGAAGAAGGCAACGCGAAAGGCAGGGCCAGGAAAGGAAGCGCGCGGGGCCGGGCGCACACTTACGTCGCTCTTCCCTGTGCCTCTCGGTCTGGGCGAAGTACTGGCGCAGCTCCTCCGTGATCTCCATGTTGCTCAGGTCGCACTCCACGCCCCCATCTGACTCGGACTCGGCCTCCTCTTCGGCGGGCCAGGCTCGGCGTTCTCTTGCACGGGCTGCTGGATGCTGCCCAGACCTCCTGGGATGTGAAGAACCGCAGTGCGAGTCCGTGGAAGCCAGGACATGGTTACGAGAGGGCCGAGGAGACTTGGCCTTGTTGGCGTGAGGGC
Source organism: Procyon lotor (assembly GCA_028646535.1). Lineage (NCBI taxonomy): Eukaryota > Metazoa > Chordata > Mammalia > Carnivora > Procyonidae > Procyon > Procyon lotor. The sequence continues at coordinate 94,504,509 of CM053612.1, read as the reverse complement.
TCTGGGCAACGGCTTCAGCGGGGAAGGACCACGGGCAACCGAAGTAAGATTCCACGGCCTTCCTGTAGGCACTGTGGTGGCTTCGCATCCAGGCCATCGCCTGGTGATAATGGCGCCAGTATCTTGCATATACCGGATGAAAAGACCAAGGGTCAGTAGCTTTCCAGGAGGCCACCTACAGAATAAAGGGAGGTGGAAGCCAGACACTACACAGCTCGTCCTCAAGAGAAGCCTCAAATATTTAATTGGCTAAACAACACATATCTACCGAGTATCTACTAGATGCCTACTCTGCATCCGGACGCTACTCCTGGGCCAAAGAGGACACAGGGTCAGTCCATGCCCACAAGGGACACCACGTACGTGGGCGTGAGGTACGCGCGGGACTCAGTTCAAGGTTATGGCCACAATAAAGTGGGGACAGAGGCTAATAGTTATCATTTTTAGGTAAGATGCACGGAGAGATACAGACATCCACCATCTTGGGCCTCTCTAGCCACTGGAACCTACGCCTAGTTCCAGGAACCACCCGGATGAACGTTCTCTGGTCCCTATCTCGCTACCCCCTACACATCTGCGGGTCTGGCCCCTCCCTCGCTACCCCCTACACATCTGCTGGTCTGGCTCACTCCTCAGGGGCTGGACAAAAGCTATCTAGCAACCTACCCGATGGTGCTTTTACTTTTCGCTTTTGGACGCATTTGTTTCTTTGGTCTTCTCCATCATGGAATGAGAATACCAAGACTCTAAAGGCTAAAATATACCCTTTTCTCATGAGTTAAAAAAAAAAAAAAAATCTTACCTTTGCTGCCATCTCTGGTTGTGGAAGTCCAAATGGGCACTGAAACTAGGAAAGAACAACCACAGTGCAAACCTCTGGTCAGTACACACGCGTGATACTTGTGGCTGCTTCACAGTTTACAAAGCAGCTCCTCAGAGGTTGCCTCTTCCAAGTGCCATGCCTGACCTTCACGCGACATACGCTATAGGGCCCTGGCACCCGGGGAGGGGGCCCCATAGGTATGATCAAATGGCTCAAAGAACACTGCGTTTTTCAAATATTTGCTTACCTATTGAAGGTAAAGACTGGAAAGAACCATACAGTTAGTAGCTAGTACCTGTAGAAAAAATATTAATACAGAATATGAACTAAAAATCTACAACTCTCCCTGCCTAACCACTCTGCATCTTTGCAGGAGCAACTGTTCCCTGGAGACTCTCCACCAAGCGCCCGCATAGAACGCCTTTGCTCAATAGCCTTGCTCGGCCAGGATTGACTCCTTTCGCCCCTACCTACCTGCTTGTGATGTACCGATGTGGCAGAAGATACCTAAAGGTAGAGTTTAATCTGCAGCTGTACCTTCTATGAACTACTGAAGAGCTACTCAAATGCCAGGGTACTAAATGCCAGAGCTACTAAAATGCCAGGGTGTGTCGGGATGTACTTAAAAAAAAAAAAAAAAAAAAAAAAAGAAGAGCTAAACAAAATATCCTGGGGCATCTGGCTGGCTCATTCTGCGGAGCATGGAACTCGATCTCAGGGTCATGCGCTCAAACTCCACATTGGGTGTAGAGATAACTTAAAAAAAAATTAAAGTAATATCCTAAAATGCACGAGAATTGAACCATCTGTGAGGTGAAACCATTAACACAACATGATGCTGAGCAAACAACTACTCGGGTTTTGAAAATCTGGGAAATCAGATACTGAGGGAGGCCTGTTTTTCTTCCTTCACTTAATTAGAGGGCAGAATTTAAATATCTCTACGCCTTAAGAAATAAACTTCACTTATTTTGTAATCTCTTTCAGATGTTTTGCTATGGTTAATGTGGAAAACTGAGATGTTAAATTGACCACATCTTTTAAGATTTAGCCTGAAGAGAACCATTCACTTTCTTTTTAAATATAATAGGCTTTCCAATAGGCTATTTCTAAGAGGGCTGACCCGATCTTCTGTAACTATATCTTAACCACAGCCCACACTTCCTGTTCCCTGTTCTAAATTCAGGAACACACACACATGCAGGGAGTGTAAACTGGAGAAAAGCTAATCAACGCAGTGAAAATATAAGTGTAAATTAAGTTCACATTACTTATACAACTATAATTTAAAGGTTTAAAACGTGAGCAATTATCTGAAAACCTGGCTAACTGCCTATGTGCTTTACAAGCTACTGAAGGAAAATAAAAGTCAATACGATTAAGGGGTTAACCACCCAGAGAAGTAACACCAACACAAATGAAATTACGGTAGAAATCAGTACATACTTGAGTGCTAAACTGTAAGGGGCAGCCTGTAAGTGGCTAATTAATCCTGGCCTGGTTTCATATTTGTATCACTGAAATCTGAATATTTTTCTAAGAGCCTGCAGCACATAATGCCATTAAAGTGACCTTTAATGTGCGTCTTAGATCAATGTAAATATAAATTATCCTGAACTGGGAAGTCTAGCTTCAGCCTCAAATATGCCATAAACGTTATCCTAACTGAACGCTACTGCAGACCTTAGGAAATCCTGCTTTTATTTATAACTGGGAAAATCCAGCCTGGGTTTAAAAGTCACAGTACCAGTCTTCTGAAAATGTCCAAGATGGCTTGGGAGAGGTTCCACTTTGCCGAGCTAGACGTGCAGGCATGCACCGTCAAGGAGACAGCCCTTTAAGAGGCTCCGGTGTCATTCACCACCTTCACCAGGCTGCTCGAATGTCAATGGCAGTGATTAAAAGGGGGCATGGAGACCTAATCTGAGGAGAGGCTACTTATTTATGCCTTTGATTCGACAAGTAATTTGCTAGAAGGGCCGCCACGTTACACGGTCTCAGAGATCACACAACGGATGCCCTGAGTGCTTCTGCGAGAAGGAAGCCAGGACAGTGGGCTGAGGCGGCTGAAGAAAACCGGTTCCAGGGTTTGCAGCACAAGCAGCTCGGGGTCAGCCTGGTGTGCCAGTACCCTATGAAGTAGACCCACTAGTCAGCTAAGGCACTGGACGCTTTCAAGACCCAGGCCGTTAAGGAAAGCTGAATTTATCTTAATGATGGAATACAGGCATCTTTGACATCGATTTTATTCTGATAGTACTTTCCTGTCTTGGCCACTGGGACACTACTGATCAAATCTGCAGCCATCCTCCGGCAGGTTGAGAGTCCGGGAGCTGGGTGTCGCATATGCTCATTTGCCCCTGCCTTTATTGCTCTCTCTCCCCAAATTCCAAAACCTGTGTATCATATTCTTTTACATTGGAAGTATTTTAAGACTCCTAAAATCCTAAAGACAGTCAATTAAAAGTAGTTCCTGAGAATGAACAACAGATTAAGTAAATTCTCAGAAATGAAATGAAAGAAGGTCTAGAAAAATAGGTCTAAAGGAGTAACAGCTTGCACATAGCTTTATAATTACTGCTTTGCTCTTTCTAGCATTACTTTTGGTATTTTATGCCAGCAAGATTTTTGTGTAAAGGGCCAAACAGTAAATATTTAGGGCTTGTGGGCCACATACAGTCTCTGTCACACATTCTTCATATTCCTTTTTTTTTTTTAAACTTAAAAACAACCCGGGACAACTGGGTGGCTCCGTTGGTTAAGCGTCTGCCTTTGGCTCAGGTCCTGGGGACCTGGGATCGAGCCCTGCATCGGGCTCCCTGCTCAGTGGGGAGTCTGCTTCTCCCTCTCCCTCTGCCCACCACTCCCCCAGCTCGTGCTTTTTCTTTCTCTCTCAAATAAATAAAATCTTTACAAATAAATAAATAAATTTAAAAACAACCCGTTGACAAAGTAAATACCATTCTTAGCTCCTGGGTCGTAACAAAAACAAGCTGTGGGCCATCCTTTGCCAGCCCCAGTTTCATGTGAATACATTATTCAGCTGCACAGACTCTGCTCTCAGTACACAGGGTGCTCTCATTGTTGCTCATTCTCCACTTGGCAGTCCGTGGAGGAACTTTGTGATTCTCTCTTGTCTCGCAAATGATTAGGCTCAGAGTAAGCCTAGTGGAAGCAAGACAATGGTGATGATGACCACCAGCAATCCTGGTGACCAGCTCTTAATAGCTCGGACAAAAGAATCGTTTGCATGACTAAATAAGGAAACCGGACCATTTCTTAAACATCTACATAGACATTTAAAGACTTAATTTAAAAAAACCATACTCCTGCAATCCACTGGGCTTAGAACGCACGCGTAGTACCATGATTTCTGACGGAGACCCTACTAGCTGCTGTGGGTGGGACAGCAACCCAAAAAAGATGGGAAGCAGGAGAGAGCTCCCAGAGTCTCTTCCCTGGAAGAAGGAATACATATCCCTTCTTGCTAAGTGCAGCAGTTAGCTCCTAAGGAAAGGCGATAACCTCCTCTAAGAATGGGTCCTGTTAACTTTTTCAAACCGGCTACTCTTTCTACAGAGAATTCAAGGACCTTCAAAAAAAAGCCTGGGTTTCTGAAAAGCCAACATGAAACTAATTCTAGACATTAAAGCAACACTTTCAGCCACCAGTTCAAAGAGAAGCAAGCTTATGGTCACAGCAGACTTAGATGCCTTTCAAAGGGCTTTAATTTTATATTTCATTCGCCACCTCTTTGGGAGTGTCTCCTACTCCTGCGGCACACGTCCTCATGGACTGAACAGCAGCTTGCCTCCTAACGGGATGGTGGGGCTGAAAGAAAAGAGAATGGCAATGTCAGGGCAGGCCGGGATCCACAGTACCACCAAACAGGCCGCCCCCCCCCCCCCCCCCCCCCCCACCGAGCACAATGGCATAATAGTCACTACCCAGCTGAGCCCGGTCGAGCACAGAGACTGAATTCACTGTCTGTCCTCAACCACCAGAGGAGGAAGGAAAAAAACAGCGCTGAGGTCATTCATGAAAC
>CM053612.1:94458822-94499541 GCA_028646535.1 Procyon lotor | reverse complement strand
AATATACATGAGGAAGAACAGACAAGAGCTTTGTCATTTTCAATGGAAAAAATCTAACTATTTCCATCAAGTTATTAAAAAATTCCACAAGTAAGTAATGTGGCTTTGTTGAAAGGTAGTGACGGTGTACATATATCTCTTTTTACTGTGTATTTCTATTCCTATAAATATAGGATCTAGGATGTGTCATTGCAACTAATAAATAAAATAAAAACACAAATTCTCCTCAAATAATAATGTGTACTCTGCAACTGTATATTCCTATCCTCCTCTTCCAGCAGAATTCTGAGAATTAAATGCATGAAAACTCACCAGCTTTGATTTTTTGCAAAGAAACATACCAGAAGTCAGTCATTAAGTTAGGCTGGCTAAAGCCCCTAAGGTCAAACCTTTCTAATAAGGCTCCCAGTGGTTTGGTTCTCTGAATCAAACACATAATTTGGAGGATCTAATGTAGGCCTTCGGTGTATGTTTCAGGGTAGAAGGGGGTCTGCTGGAAATTGCTCAAAATAAATGAAGGTACAATGAGAAATGGAAATTACATGAATTGAGTCATACGTAGTTCTAAGGAATTTCTGTATGTGTAGTGATAATCCTATCAGAGAGGATGTCTTCCAAAAATGCATACACCAGTAGTAACTTCCTCAACTAAGATAATAAAAGGTTTTTTGACAGCATTGCTTCCTGCCTGCCACCCCCAGGTTTTTGATGGCAGTTTCAACTGGCCCGATGCCGTCATGGGCTCCCTCCTGTGGGTTAGCATGGTCCCTGCCGGGTAATGTGGACAACAAAGATGGCTCAAGACAAATGTCCTCCCACAAGGGCACACAATATCCAGTTCAGAGAGCCGGCACCTCACTGTCTATAACCACCGTTGTTAAAACTGATGGGCGAGGGAGCCAAAAGTTTTATTTCCTTTTCATTCCTTCAACCCCAAACGCCAATTCACTCTCTTCTGGATGTCACAGTTAGAAGTGATGTCACAAAGGAAGGCCCAGCATGGGCAAGGAGAAAGACTGGAAGGATGTTGTTTAGCGTTCTTCCTTTTTAAAAAAAAATACAAATAAACTTCCACCCACAGAATGGCATTGTTTAATTTGTCAGCAGGGTGATGGGTTTGTGAATAGATTTAATTGCAAGTTCACCAAATCCCCATGTGGCTAACATCAAAATCTTAAGTGAAATATGAGGCCCCTCAAAAGCAAAGTGACTCTCTGACTCATGAAAACAATAGGCAATGGAAGAGATGAAAACTAGGATAAGCAAGGACAGAATAGTGATACAACTCAAACAAGGAAACAGGTTAAGTTCACTTCACTGCAAGTGTATCCCTCACAAAGCAAAACCTAGCGTGACTATAAAGGACCAAGGGTTGAACAGGCAGGTTATGCAAGTTCAGAGCTTATCAGCAAAAGCCATGACTAGTTTAAAGTGGTTAAGCCCACCAGTAGACTGATCAGGAACTTTATTTCAAGTTTACTTCTACAAGCACATACATAGTAATTCCATTTAATCACTGTGTTTTCTGAATTTATACAGCACTCACTACATCCCACTCATGTAATCAATTACTTGTAGGCATTGATTCTGTAATCGAGTTCTTTTAAATTTCCCATTTTCCTTCCAGCATAAAAACCACAGCTATATTTTCCTGCCTTTGGATGCTGTTGAGATTGTTGTTTCCTTCTAATAGTCTCTCCTCCTTCTACCCTCCCTAAGTAAACTGAGCAGCTAGTCATGCAAGTAACCGTAAAGCTCCAAATCTTTTCAGGAAGCATATGTTTAAATACATTAATATGTTTTCAAAACTATTTTCAAATCATCTGATCTTTGATCAACCACAGTTATGCTCTTTTTTCACTTGTCCAACTGTTTTATGGCCGGATTTCCTATTGGAGAGAAGGGGTCCAAGAGTTCTGCACCGACTTTGTAATCTCTCCGGCCTCCACTCTGGCCTTAATTAATCAATTTTCTCCCATCCTTCTCTTCTCACCCCATCTTTAAATGCTGCATCCTAAAAACCAAACTAATCCTTTACCATCTGCAAAACAGTTTTAGAATGAAAATTTCTCTCTGGAGCTTTAGTTTCTATACTCTCCCAGCAATGAACACAGAAGAGATCTGTACACCTTCTGTGAGTGAACCCGTCTTCAGTTATAACTATGCCAAGTCACTACACAACGATCTTTAAAAATATACCAGAGCTCTTGGCCTTGCTATCCCAAAGGGGGCTGTTAGAAACTGTATTTTTAAGTTGTATTTGTAAATGTTATCCCCACCCCACAAGTCATGGAAACCCTGAGAGTAAATAAGCCCAGAAGTGTTATTAATCTTTAGACTTCCTGGTAATGTTCTGACTTATGGTGCAAAACAGCTGAATACAGACACTGGCCTATGAAACAGCTTTACAAATCATTCCTGAAAAAGATAAAATTGTTCAGAACCATCTGATCTGTGCTAAGGAACTCCCAGGATTTCAGAGCTAAAAGGTACTTCGCTGGTCTCTGGTTCAACTCCACTTAATTACTGAAGAAGAAAAGTGGGCAAAGACCTTCTCCACCTCCAGGGGCAAGGCGTATAAAGGACCACAGGTGCCCAATGTTCTCTAGATAACGTCCACCAAAATTTCTGACCTCCCACAGAAGTCGAGGTGTGAGGAAAAAGAACGAAATACCCAAGTTTTGAGTACACGGGCCAATATTCCAGACATCCCTCCAAGGATGAGGCTACCCTGGGCGACGTTCTGTTCAGATACTGGGCTGTATGGCCAAAGCCTCAATTCACTTTCCAGACTTAGCTTAACACAGTGTTACTCAGCACCTCAGAATCACGTGGGGGAGAAGTTTAATACAACTACTGATGCTTGGGTCCCATTTCTAGAAATTCGAATTTAACTGGTCTGGGATGGGCCCCCGAGCATCAAAAGTCCTCCACTGATTCCGAAGCACGGCGGCTGAGAGTCTCTGGAATCAGTCCCCGGTCACAATTAACCAGCAACGATTCAGGAATCTCACGGGCGCCGCGGGATGAGACTAATTACGACAACGTGACAGGCAAGCCCTCGGCTCTCCCGGCAACTGAGGGAGCCAGGCTCCGGGGCCTCCAGGCTCCTCCCTCACTCCCCAAAGGAAACCCAGCCGTCCCCGGAGTCACCTCGTGGGCTCGCAGCTCGCGGATCCCGGGCGGTGGGCGAGCAGGGACCTACTTCCTGTGAGGAGAAAGAAGGGGCGCGAGAGGGAGGGGCTGTTGCCCGGGAGACCAGAAATGCACTTCCGGCGCGGATCACGTGACAGGCGCGCCGGAAGTTCGCGCAAGGGCGCCGCTGACGCCGCGTCCGCTCCGCGTTCTGCGCCGCGCGGGGGAACTGTCGAGAAATGAGGCTCCGCCTCCCGGGGCGGGGCGTAGGGAATGGCTGGAGGAGGCTGGTGGGCCAAGGGTCTGGCACCTGTATCTGCGGTGACGCGTGTGACGCTGCGGGAAGAAGGGGCTTTTGTCCCTGGGCCAGGGACTTTTCGCCCTCCTCTCAGCTCCCTTATCTCCCCTTTCTTGTCTTTAGTTAGCCTTTTTTTTTTTTTAAAGATTTTATCCACTTGACACAGAGAGAGAGAGATCACAAGTAGGCAGAGAGGCAGGCAGAGAGAGAGGGGGAAGCAGGCTCCCCGCTGAGCAGAGAGCCCGATGTGGGGCTCGATCCCAGGACCCTGAGATCATGACCTGAGCCGAAGGCAGAGGCTTTAACCCACTGAGCCACCCAGGTGCCCCTCCTTTTTTTTTTTTTTTTTTTTCTTTAACTAGCAAGGCTTGAGGTTGTTGCCCAGGAGGACACGCCCAGACTTTGGAAATAGCGTTTAGTTTATTAACCTCGGGAGCCTCGGGTTCTCGCCCATCAGATGGGAATAATCCCTAGTGCACCGTGCCAGGTGAGATATAGCGGACCAAAGTTCGAACCTATTAACGTTATTTGTATCACAGGCATTGTCAGCAACGCTTGCCCTGTTAGGATCACGGAGGATTTGTTAATAACCAAGCAAAATCCACCGAAGTCTAAGGAGCAGATCCTTTCTGGGGTAATGGGCCAACCGGGGCAAGAGCCCTAAAAAGAGCATTCTTTTGTCTTAGAATTTTCATTTCTGGGAACTTATTCTAAGGGGAAACAGACGTTAAACCCGATATTCATTGTAGAATTATTTTTAAAAGTGAAAACGAAAAAACTTAAGTGCCTAATAAGAGCAAATGGCTAAGTCAGTTAGGCTCTACCTGTGGCGTGAATATGACCACGTATTCCTATATTACAGAAGAATCAAACAGTATAAAAGATTAACAAATACGTACTGGCTATGCGACAAAGAATGTCAATACCCCATTTTACTAGTGATAATACGTTAGGGAAGGACTGTTTAGGTTAAATAAAATGAGGTTAAAATTAATTTCACCTTTCTCTTTTTACTTTCTTAGTATGACTGCTAGAACATTTGAAATGACGTATGTCCCACGCATCATTATATATTTCTATTGGACACTGGTATTCTATTTACCAGATATACAGTGGTGAACAAGATAGTTTTTGGCCTCATAAAAGTAACACTCTGTTGAGTACAGCATGGACAATGACCAAGTAGATAATGTCATTGTATATCCTGGTTATATGAAGAACATAAAGCAAGGGTAAGGGCCAGAAAAGGTATATGTATCAAGGGCGGTTATTTTAGATGAGATCCTTCCTCCCCTGTTCAGAAAATGGATGTGGGAAGAATGAGATCTCTATGCATAGAATGGGAAGGGGATGTTGGGAGTGTGGTGTCTTCTGGGCAAAGTCAGCTACGGATTGAGGCTGATAAATCATTTGGGCCTGGTGGAATCTCTCCCTTAGGGAAGAAACCACACTAGGAAAGGAAGGCAAGAGAGAAGAGGGGTAAGATACCAGGGGGAAAGAGCTCAGGGGGCCACTGGGAAACACAGAATAAAGCAGGCTTGCAGTGGGTAAGTTTCAGGTTACTGGAGTAATACCAGTATATATGCTATAGTACCCTGGGTGTGTGTGTATATAAATAGTGAATATATTATGGTATTAGATAGCATATTACTTTGGTTGCTGTCACAGAGACTCAAAAAGAGAGTGGCTCAAACTGTTAAAAGTGTATTTCTATCTCTCTGGGTATCAGGTGTCCAGAGTAGTAAGGTAGATGCATGGGGCCAGGGCCAGGTGAAACTCAAATTTCACCTATCTTGGAGCTCCACACTCCACGGTTTGTTGCCAGGGCCCGCATGGTCAAAGACATGGTCAAAGATGAGACACCACTCTACCTTCCTTCCAGCCAGTAGAAAGGTGGGGAGGGGAAGCTGGAGCATGTCCCTTCCTTCCGAGACAGAGTTTTCCCCCTAGGCACTATTCATATTTGGGGCTGGATAATTCTGTGTTCTTTTGGGGGGCTCTCTTGAGCATTGTAGGATTTTAGCGGCATCCTTAGCTCTTACCCACTAGATGACAGTAGCATCCCCCAGTGTGACAACCAAGAATGTCTCTAGAAGTTGCCAAATGTCCCCTGGAGGGCAAAGGCACCATTGGATGGGAACCCTTGCTTTAAGTGCACTACTACCTAGAAGATACAACACTTCTGCTCAAATCCCACGAATGGCCAGAAATTCATCCCTCAGCCATCCTAAGGGCAGAGGAGTCCTGGAATTGTCTGCTGGCCAGGTGCCCAGCTTAAAGTTCGCTAAAGGAGGCAGCAAGATTCTTCGGCCCCCTTCTTGCCACAGGGAATGGAAACTCTGCAGCCGATTGAGGAGGGGGGGACCTGTTCTTTTCATCTTCCAGAATGAGTTTCAGTCATTATTCATTTCAATTCACTTGCATAAAAATACTGGTGGTGGGAAACACTAAGTACCTAAAAAAGTGAGGATGCCACGTGAAAAGGATGGGCATTGCTACTCCAGCGGGCTGACCAGGGAGAGAAACTGGATTCAGAAAAGGCAGAATGTTGGATTTTTCTCTTGTGTTGGAGTGCCATCTGGTGGAAATTCACGAGTCCTACCGCTCTTCACCCTCTCTTGTGCTGTAGCGCCGTCTGGTGGAAATTTATAAATCCTACCGTTCTTCACCCGCTTGCCTGGAATGGGCTTTCACTCTTGCCAGGCGTAAACCTCAAATTATAAATAACCCTTAAGTGGATTTTGGCAAAACTGTAAGGGTCCTCCTCTTTAAGACGAGGAACTCTTTAAAGTAGGGTTTCTCAGCTCCAGCACTATTGACGTTCGGGGCCAGATAATTCTTCACTGTGGGCGCCGTCCTGTTCACCCGAGGATGTCTAGGCCAGTAGTCCCCCCATCACTCCCCTCTCCCCTGGTGACAACCCCAAATTACCAAATCTCCCATGGGGGCCTCATCGCTCCCCGCTGAGGACCGTTCCTTTAAACAGAGTATTTAAGGGTTGGCAGTCTATCAAGGCCATCTGCCCCAGGGTCCCAGCACCTGGAGATGAGATTGACTGGGGGCTGCCCCAAGGCCGAGAAAGCGGGTGTGAAATTTCTTTAAAGCCCCCAGGGCAAGGGCATCTATAAATAGAGGTCATTGCCTAAAGCATCAAGGCCTTGGAATAGGCCCAGACTGTGCTATTGGGGGACTCTAAAGTCCTCCTCAGGGATGAACAGGTGTGGATGATCGTGCTAGGTGTGGGCAGCCGTGGCTCCTCTCTTGGGGGCTTTCTGGCTCGCCCCAGGCCTGGTCCCTGTCTGTGGCCTGAGTGTTCTCGAGAAGCTGGTTAGGAGCCAGTCCCCTTGCCTGGATCAAGCGAGCGAGCTAAAGGACCTGCACACGGTCCTAAGTTCTTACCCAGGAGCTGCATAAAGGAAGGTCCGTTTTGATGTGAAATGCCGGGGTCCAGGAGTGAACAGTCAAGAAAGGATTCTTGGCAAAAAAAACACAAAAAACAAAAAACCAAAAACCCCACAAAAACCAAAAATCAAAACCAAAAGTGGTTTTATTAAAGCCCGGGGACAGGACCCGTGGGCAGAAAGAGCTGCATGGAGATTGGGAGGAGCGACTGATTATATACTCTCAAGTTGGGAGGGGGTTAGGGAGAGCCTAAGTCTCTAAGGAATTGGGGAGCAAGGTTTTCAGGACCTTGAGGGGTTAGCAGCTGTTAAGGTCATTTGTGACTGTCTAGTAAGACCTTACTCTTGAGACCCTTTGGATGTATATCAGTGGACCACAGGTTTGGAGGAGGATTGCTAACACATATCATGGGGTGGGGGGAGTGGAGATAAAGGAAGTTTCCAGAGGGATTTTTACAGCCTGGAGGTCGGGCTACTTTCAAGCTAAGGTTGCCTTTCGCCTCTAGCAAAGTATTCACATCCAGGCAACTGAGTTCCAGCAGGAAGGTCACTCTGCCTGTCTCGAGTGCTTGTCAATGGGCCACAAGTTTTCAGGACATTTAATTTTTTCTACGTTTCTTTTGCCTTTGTTCTGCACCTCAAGTTTTCCAGGAGCATTGCCGAGTGGCAGCTTCTGCCCCCCCCCCCCCCAGGGCCTCTCCTACACTTTCCTCCTGATCTCAGCTTCCTGTCAACTTTGCCCCGCCTTCCTGTGCCTCTGTCTCCACAAAGGACCTCACTCCTGACAAAAATGAAAATGCCCAGGCCCAGGTCTCATCACTTCGCCTCTTGTTTCCGAGGAAGACGTATCTCAGCTTCTGCCTCTTTGCTGCCTACCATTATTTGGCCTCAGCAGGGTTTGATATTCTTGGCCACGTCCTCTTTATTATTTTACTTTATTTTTTGCAGTCACCACATTCTCCCTCCCCAAACGGCGCCATAATATATGTGCTCATTGCACAGAACGAAACATAAGAAAACCACGGATCTCAGAAGACACATGTTCCTAAGCACAAAGGAAAACAAGGAGAATCCCTCCCAGCACCATGACTTTAAAAGAACCACCCTTTAAAATTAGTGTACATCGTCCCACTTTTGTTTTATGCTAATAACTTTAAACACACACATACTACTCTTTTACACACACACACACACACACACACAGAAAGCCAAGTGGCTTCCTGGGGTAGATCCCTATTGGGCTTAGGGTGGACGGTGCTTGTGAAAAAATGAGCTTGGCCCCAACACCCATGAAAGGAAAATGGAGTAAGTAGGACTGGGTAGTACAGGGTTTCTCAGCAGAGTACTCTGACGTTCTGGGCCAGGCCATACTTTGTTGTCGGAGCTGTCCTGTGCATCTCTGGTCTCTACCTTCTACACGCAGTACCACACTCATGTGTCATGTGTGTACACACATCCCCCCCCCAGTTGTGAAGACCAAAAATGTCTCCAGACATGGCCAAGTATCCCTACTGGGGGTGAAGGGGGGCAAAATCACCCCTACTCGAGGACCACTGGGGTAGAGAGAAAAGTTGGGCTAGGAGACGGCCTAACATCTGTCTTCATGGACCCCACAGGCATCTCGGGAGCTAGAATGGCCCTTCTGAGTTGCCACCAGTTGGGCGGAGATGGGTCACCCATTATTCTCCGTCTGGAACAGTCACTGGCCAGGGCTCCTAGAAGGGGGCCCAGCTTTGCGTGAGTTGGTTTCCTGGGGCTGGAGCAACACATCCTCTGCTGAAGGGGGCGGGGGCATCCCGGTGTTCACGACATGTTACTCTGCGATTATCAGTTCACTGCTAAGCATCTTCGACCCAGTGACAAATCTGAGAACTGGGGCCATGCCTTATTTGGTTGTGTGTTGCCCAGACCCAGCATTGCAGTCAATACTGGTTAAGTGAAATAATGAAATGAAACGGGACAATAATTGTGGTTATGTGCATCTTTGCCAACTGAAAAACCATGATGAAAGGATTCATTATGCATTTGCTTGAGACATGCGAGACTCCAAAAAGATTAACCCATATTTACCTTATGATATTTAATCATGCGTTCTTTTTTGAAGAAGTCACAAGGGTCAGTATCAGCCGACAATATTAGCAGTTCTGAGCTTATCTTTAACAATGTTTGGAATCTTCGGTAGACGAGATTCTTTAATTGTAATTTATAAAGAGGATTAGGGGATTGGTGTGGGATAGAGCCAAGTGTTTGTGAAATATCACTCAGAATTCAAGTGCTGAAAATTTTTGCTTAAATAGATAGGATTGTAAAGCACTATGTCTATGTAGAGCTCCTCAAAGCAGTACCCTGTTCATCCAGCAGAGGGCACAGCTGTATAGAGTTAGCAATGGAGAAATACTTCGGAAAAGTAACGGGGAAGTGCGTTGGTCTCACAGCCATAGACTTCAGGGACATACGCCATCCCATGTAAATTAGTGGAACTGGGCATCTGAAGTTCAACATTTAAAAAAAGTTGTATCATCCACCAGCTCAGGATTAGGTTAATGTCTAAATAATTCTGTTCATTTCAACTGGCATTTGAACCCATCAACTGGCATTTCAACCCATCAAAAGCATTTGAACCCAACAACGTTTAAGGGTTTTTTTTAGAGCATAATTTCACGTATGGTGTGTTTTCTCTACTCACCAGGTGCTTTACAGGTCACGACACAGAAGTAAAGCACACCTACCTACACTGTGCAGTATGCTCTTTATAGATTACGGGGGGGGGGGGTGCGGGGAGGGGAATGTCAGGTTCATTCCTCCCCACCCCCCGGTATTTTCTGATTTTGCTTGGAGCGGATACTGGACACCATGAGCTCATGTGGTGAAATGGACAGAACCGCTCTAGGGGATGAAAGATCTGGTTTTGTTCCTTCCTGGTTGCGCGGCCTGGGTCAAGTGATGACTTCTCAGAGCCTATCTTCATCTGTCACTAGAGGAACAAGAATGCCCACTGGGCCCTCTTCACAGATGGACGCTGTGTGCTCGGTGTCGGAGCCGAGGACAGGCGCCCGGTGCAAGCGGGGATCCTCTGTGCTGTAATATGCAAGGAACTGACAACAGCAGCTGTCAGCAAATGTCCACCAGATGGCGGCAAAAGGTATTAGCTTTCTCTGCGAAGCCCTTGACTCAGGGTGCTCGGGCCAGTTGGAGCAGGATCCGAGCGGAGGTGGGGGAGGGTGGGGGGGTTAGGTTGAAGCTAATCTCAGAAGGAAGGGTTTTTTTTTTTTAATTCTTTAAATTTTATTTGTTTATTTGACAGAGAGGAGAGAGATCCCAAGTAGGCAGAGAGGCAGGCGGAGAGAGAGGAGGAAGCAGGCTCCCCGGTGAGCAGAGAGCCCGATGTGGGGCTCGATCCCAGGACCCTGAGATCATGACCTGAGCCGAAGGCGGAGGCTTTAACCCACTGAGCCACCCCGATGCTCCAGGAGGGTTTTGATTAGTGTTAGCACCACCTGTAAAGTAAGAAATGCTTCACATACCTTCCTCACTTTAGCTTGCTAATTCCATTTTGGGGACATATATCCTTTGTTGGTGATTGAAAACTATAAAAGAACATAATAGCTATATATCTATACCTATATGGGTACAGATGTTTATTACAGTATTGTGTTGAAAAACAAAACTCAACTGAGTAAATGTAAAGATCTTGGGGCGCCTGGTTGGCTCAGTCAGTAGAGGGTGGGTGCCACTCTTGATCTTGACTTGTGAATTCAAGCCCCACCTGGGGCATAGAGTTTACATTAAAAAAAGAATCTAATTGGCTTTATTAGCTGATTCACGAAAGGAGCAGTACCCCAGCTAAAAAGTACTTGAACAGAGATACTGGAAAGTGGGGCGGAAAGTTATTAGCAAAAGAAAAGAAAGGATTTTTTTACTTCTTGTTTTGGATGGAATGGAATAGGAGTGCTTTTATCACGCAGATGACCTCACTAGTGCTATCAGGACATTTCAGACTGACTGTTAAAAGATCTCATTCCTGGGAGAGGTTGAAACTAATTAAGTCTGCGTTTGCTTTTGGTGGGGGGGTGGCAAATGGCTCCCTTTTGAGCTTTGTGTTTGTTTCTTCCTTCCTTTCCTCCCTCCTTCCCTCCCTTCTTTACTCTTTCTTTTTAACAATTCTTTACGGATAATTACTAAGAATGGAGGCAATTTAGGAACATGGAATGTTAGGCAGCCATCAAAATGAAAATTAAGAATATTACCTACGTGCATGGAAAGTAAGTCTGGTGAATAAGTAAAATAAAAGCAGAATGAATTATGTGTCGTGTTAATAACTAGGGTGACACTGAGAACATATGTGGCTGGGAAACAAACAAAATAATAACCCCTGACATGTCAGAGTTACTAGTCTTGCTCTTTCTGTGTCTCTCTGTCTCTGTGTGTGTCTCTCTCCTTTGGGAATCACATTATGGCTGTTACAGTGATATTTGCAGAACACGACACTTCTGAAGAGATTTTCATGCTTGTTTGATGTTTGAAATACAGTAATGCCGGGGCACCTGGGTGGCTCAGTCGTTAAGCGTCTGCCTTTGGCTCAGGTCATGATCCCGGGGTCCTGGGATCGAACCCCTCATTGGGCTCCCTGCTCTGCGGGAAGCCTGCTTCTCCCGCTACCATTCCCTCTGCTTGTGTTCCCTCTCTCACTGTGTTTCTCTCTGTCAAATAAATAAAATCTTAAAAAAAAAAAAAAAAACACAATAATGCCTAATGTATCCAGCCTGTTCTGGAAGAAGTGGCATATTTAAATGACTTCTGAATCTGATTTTTTTCCGTTACACGTTGTTTTTTTTTAATGGATGAAAAAGTAAAAGATCTTTTTTGGGGGTGGGCTCCTGAGTGACTCAGTTAAGCAGCTGGCTCTTGATTTTGGCTCAGGTCATGATCTCAGGGTCTTGGGAGGGAGCCCTAGCCTCTGAGCTCAGCGTGGAGTCTTCTTGAGGCTTCTCTCTCTCTCTCCCTCTGCTTCTCACTCCCCTTCCACCTCACTGGCTCTCTCCCTCCTTCTAAAATAAATAAATCTTTTTTTTTTTAAGATTTTATTTATTTATTTGACAGAGAGAGATCCCAGGTAGGCAGAGAGGCAGGCAGAGAGAGAGGGAAGCAGGCTCCCTGCTGAGCAGAGAGCCCGATGCGGGGCTAGATCCAGGGCCCTGAGATCATGACCTGAGCCGAAGGCAGAGGCTTTAACCCACTGAGCCACCCAGGAGCCCCATGTAGACACTCTTTTAAGGAGACTTTCGACCATAATTTATTCAACCCTACCCTGTTCTGGAAGGTATTTATGTACTTCTAGAGCCTAGAAAAACTCATGGCACTCCCAAGCCTTCTCTTTATTCCGTTTAATTCCATTATTTATTTTTACACCCAAGAAAATTGGCAATAACCACAAAGGAAAATAAGCAAACCCATTCCCTGATCTTCAGAGTAGTCATTGAAAGATAACTTGTAATTGGATGTAATTTTTGGTTTCTTTTGCTTAATTCTGATGAAGCTTATGGATTCCATGGATAATGTGTAAGGAGTGACCTACACTCAGATCCATGTATGAGAAGTGACCATCTTCTAAGAATCAATCCAAATTGCTGGACGTATTTTTGTTCAGGGTGATTAGAAATGATAATCAATACTAGAGAAATGATTAGAAGGTGTAGCCTGTCCGGGGAGTGAAAGGAAGGATGCTTGGAGTGAATAGCAGTGTTGTATCTGCATTAGATAAGATTTGCTGGTCATTGTGTTAGAAAACAAGTTGAAAAAATGGTCATCTTTTCCTTAGTTTGAAGGTACGTTATAAAAACTTACCATGTCCTCTTGTTATCTGATTAAATCCCGTATTAGAAATGCATTTGTTGCATTTGATGCATCAATTGAATTCTAGATTGTTCCTGGTGGTAGGGACGAGGTGAACTTGTAGAAAAATCGCCCAATCAGAAATACTGGAATAATCCAAAAGAAAGTGTTTAGAGCCCTGAAACCATCCCAAACCATATTTTATCCAACAATTTAAGAAATCTCTTCCATAACAATTTTACAACGTTGTAAACAACTATGAAATAACTAATATCGTTTCCACATTTTTTGTTCATTTCCTACTGGAAATGATGACGGGAAACAAGAGGGTCACAATTTTGATGATCACGAACGTTGATTATAATATATGTACTCAATTTATTAGGTAACCGTTTGGTTTTCTATTAAGCTAAACAAATGCAATCAGTTTAATATACATAATTGATAAGACCCATAGAAATAAAGTACTAGTTGAATAATTGATAGCAGTGGTTCTTAGCTTTGAATTCATCCTAGCAGCACTTGGAGAGCTTTTAAAAACCCTAAACCCAGGCCACATCCCAGACCAATTAAATTAGAATCTCTTGGAGCTGGGACTCAGACATCAGTATTTTTTTAAGCTTAGTATATGATTCTAGTATGTAGTTTGGGAAACACTGGCTTATAGAATATCTGTTTTTACTTTTAGGTAAGCTTATGCACATTAGGGACTCTTTCTTTACCAATCTTTACCAGCCTCTTATTAGCCTTTAGGGATTGTTTCTGTTTCTTTTGCTTTATTTATTTTTTAAAAAAGATTTTATTTATGTATTTGACAGAGAGAGAGATCCCAAGTAGGCAGAGAGGCAGGCAGAGAGAGGGGGAAGCAGGCTCCCTGCTGAGCAGAGAGCCCAATGCGGGGCTCGATCCCAGGACCCTGAGATCATGACCTGAGCCCAAGGCAGAAGCTTTAACCCACTGAGCCACCCAGGCACCCCAATATGTCTCTTTCTATTTTGGGGCCTTTGTGCCTTTTTGTCAGGGTCCTTGAGATCATTTGCTTGACCCTACCCCTGACAACCTCAGTGTTAATATTTTGTACTTTGGTGGTAGGAAGGGAAAAGGGGTTGCAGCATGGAGTTTCTTCGAACAGGAATCTGCTTTGGACTCCAAGTGGATATTCAGAGGCCACAAGCCTACAGAGAACTGTTACATTCCTTCCCACCACACCTTTCACTTTGACACTTGTGTTGGGGTGCGGTGTCCGAATAAAGAAGCTTGTATTGGGTAAACGAAAACAGTGTCAAAGGTATTGTTGCAAGTGCCGATTCTAAGAGAAGAGGGTTAATGCCAACGAACACAGTTCAGTAATAAACTTTATACTTATTATTAATAAGAGGCAGATAGCTTGCCACAGGAGTCACACTCAGCCAAGAGCTCCGTGCTGTAAATAGACTGGGGAATCATTACTACGGAAGGAGTCAAGGTTATGGTCGTAATGAAACTGTAAGGGAGGGTGTAGGGAGGAGAGAGAAGGGGCTCAGGATATAACCCAAGAAATATCTGCTCGACTCATATTTCTGATGGACCTACTATGTGTCTGCCAGTTGCTTTTCTTTTCTTTTTTTTTAATGAGCTATTTTATTTTATTTTATTTTATTTTAACCAACCGCCCCTGTATGTTCTTTAAAAACGTTATTTATGGGCACCTGGGTGGCTCAGTTGTTAAGCCTCTGCCTTTGGCTCAGGTCGTGATCCCAGGGTCCTGGGATCGAGCCCCACATTGGGCTCCCTGCTCAGTGGGGAGCCTGCTTCTCCCGTTCCTGCTTCCCCTGCTTGTTTTTTCTCTCTCACTGCCTCTCTCTCTGTCAAATAATAAATAAAAATCTTTTAAAAATATTTAAAAATGCACTGAAAAAATAAACGTATTTGGAGGAAAAAAGAAGAAAAAAAGGAAAAAAAGAAAAAATATTTAAAAAATGAATAAAAATGTTATTTGATATGCATTTTCCGGGTCATCATCCCTCATAATCAACATTTAAATTAGCTTCAAAATATTCTTTCAAATGGCTATATTGAAATTTGCTGGACCATTCTTCTATCTGGGGACATTTAGGCTGTTTCCAGATTTTTACCATTATAGACAGATTTCCCTGCATACCGATTTTCTAATGTTTGGATTATTCTCTTAAGCTACTTACAAGATCCATTTTTGAAGTGTTTCTTTATCCGTGAAGAATGTATAAAAGAATATGCAACTGGAAAATCTTGTGCGCTGGAGAAAAGATTCTATCATGGATTAATATTTATCATCAAAAGTTTAAACCGGCATAAAGCTCCCATGAAAGAGAAGGATTCCAACCACGAAGTGAACACGAGTTGGGCCCACCTACTCTGATATCCACTTGAATAAAAACAGAACTCCCAATGCTTACTGTTTATTTATTATTGCCTAAAAGTAGATTTCTGTTGCATAAAGCACGGGAAATAAAAGCAAAAGGAAGAGGGACCCCTGGGTGGCTCAGTGGGTTAAAGCCTCGGCCTTCGGCTCAGGTCATGATCTCAGGGTCCTGGGATCGAGCCCCACATCGGGCTCTCTGCTCAGCGGGGATCCTGCTTCCCCCCTCTCTCTGCCTGCCTCTCTGCCTGCTTGTGATCTCTCTGTCAAATAAATAAACAAAATCTTAAAAAAAAAAAAACCAAACACTAAAAAGAAGGAAGGAATGTCCTCCTCTCTGGAAAAAATCTCGCCTCTTTTTCTGGGGCCGCTGGAGGTACATCTTTGAATCAACAGCAGGTCTGACCCACCTCCAGTGGTTGGGCCTGAGGAAAACCACCTCCTGGCGGTTTTAACAAATGAGTTCTGAGACTGCTGGGCTCTTTTCAAGGAAGTCCCTTTGGAGAGAAGTAACATTTGTTTCTTTTTTCTTTGGTCTTCTGGTTAGTTTATATGTATTTCAGAACAAAATTCATACAAATATGTGGAAGAAAGTTTCAGTGGGCTCTTCTATTTACTTCAGAAAATTGATTTAAAATTGGAGTGATGGGGCGCCAGGGTGGCTCACTCGGTTAAGCGGCTGCCTTCTGCTCGGGTCATGAACCCAGGGTCTTGGGATCAAGTCCCGCATCAGGCTTCCTCCTCAGTGGGGAGTCTGCTTCTCCCTCTGCCCCTCCCCTTACTTATGCTTGCATGCGTGCACTCTCTCTCTGAAATAAATAAATGAAATCTTTAAAAAAATAAATAAAATTGGAATGAGGGGGTGCCCAGCTGGCTGAGTTCCACAGAGCATGTGACTATTGATCTTGGGACTGTGGGTTTGAGCGCCATTTTGGCTGTAGAGACTACTTAAAAATAAAATCTTAAAAAGATAAAATTGGAGTGGCGTTAATTCCCAATGCATTAATTAGACAGCTCGTGGGGCCCATCTTCTGCTAATTTAAATAATTTCCCTAAGTTCTATTTTGTCACTTTTGTATGCAAAGATATGCCACCGAACTAATTTGATTGTTACAAAAGGGACTTCTTTGGACTCTAAAAAAAAAAAAACTAGACCTTTAAAAAAAAAATCTTTGTCAGATTTGGAATACAGAAATACTTGCACATTTATTATTCACATTCAAACACATATTGAGCACCTACTGTGCAGAAGGCAAGATGCTGGGTTCATGGTCTTAATTACAAAATCGAGGTGGGAAAGTTGTATTATGAATGGAAAAGGGCCCATTGCACAGGGATTCTCGGAGGATTTTCTAGATGCCAGCTTTATTTCAGTTTCCTTTTTTAGAATGCAGAGGTAAAACCCAAACAGGATGGAGGCAGCGAAGGGCCTGGGAGGGTGTGAGCAGCCAAAGAGCAGTGTGGAGCTTGTCTGCCTTTTCGGTGCTGGGAAGAGCGTGAGGCCTTGTCAGTGGGCCCGGTATACGGGAGAGAAGCAGATTTATCTCACTGTGCAATTCTGCCCTGGTCCCTGCATGGGGGGCACATGCCCCCAGGGAAGTGTGTGCAAAGCTGTCTTCCCTTGAAATCTCTTATGCTTCTTTAGAAGAAAACGAACAGCTAGACCCCAAGCCTCAAGACTGACTCAGCTGGTGGCCGAGGAGGCTGGCAATCTATTTTGCAAAGCTTCCTGGGGGCAATGCTCAGGAACCGCCAGTTTTGGGAACGTGTACAAGGCACCCAACCCTCATATCCCAGTGTTGCCTTATGAGCAGGATGCACATCCGAATCATCTGGGGACGATTCAAAGAGCGGACGCCCAGGTCCCATCCCTAGAGATTCTGGTGCCATAGGTCTCGGGTGGGCCTGAGCGCTGGGATTTTTCCAAGCTCCCGGCTGACTGCGATGGGCAGCCAAGTTGGGAACCACTGGCGTAAAGGCATCCAATCCCCGTGAACCATCCCTCTTGCTGTGAAAGCTCAAAGGGAAGGAATGGTGCCCATCTGAACAGATTCAGAGAATTCAAGAGGATTGAGAGATCAGAAGAAAGGATTCAGAGCAGACCGTTGAGGAGGGAGCAGACGCGCACATTGGTATCAATGTGACACCGTGGTGAGTCCTCTCAGAGACAGTTGTGCCTTAGCCTTCAAGGGGGAGGAGGAGCAGGGAACACAAGCACTCCTTAGAGGATCCGCTGCTTCTGTGAGGTTCATAAAGGGGCCAGTGCCTTCGTTATGAAATGAGGCCTTTGTTTCCAGGGGACAAGCAGTGTCCATACTTCTCCAGGGCCAGTAGGAACGTTGAAGGAACCCCGGCGGGTGATTTCCTCACTCGGAGACAGGACACCCTGTCCGAGGGAGAGGCGGCCCATGCGGTCACAGAGAATCTAGGCTGGTTGTTTCCGTAGACTCGGTACTTGTAACTGTGCATTGCACTGGGTTTCTTCTCATTTATGAATGGCACAGCAGATGGCAGTCCGAGACAAAAAAGGAGATGGGTCTGTGACCATCTCCAACGGGGGCACCTAGGCAAGAGAGCAGAGTCTGGGAGCTGCACAGCATCTGCAGAAGCACTGTCTGATAGAACTTTCTGGAACAATGGCCCCGTGCTGTTATGCACTGTCCACTACAATAGCCACCAGCCTCTTGAGCTCTTGCGCACTTAAAATACGGCTAGCGGGAGTAAGGAACTGACATTGTAACTTTATTTAATTTTAATGAAGTCCGATTTAAATTGAAGTAGCGGGGTGCCTGGGTGGCTCAGTGGGTTAAAGCCTCTGCCTTCGGCTCAGGTCGTGATCTCGGGGTCCTGGGATCGAGCCCCACATTGGGCTCTCTGCTCAGGAGGGAGCCTGCTTCCCCCCTCTCTCTGCCTACTTGTGATCTCTCTGTCAAATAAATAAATAAAATCTTAAAAAAAATAAATTGAAGTAGCATCATGAGGCTAGTGGCTTCCATATTGGACTGTGCAGCTCTAGAGAATGAGGTTTCTTTTGTTTTGTTTTGTTTTAAGAAGGGGGAGGGGCAGGGGGAGAAGTGTGCAATTCTTGTGGAATTCCAGCACTGTTGGGCTGTCCAGACTCATCCTTCATCGTCAGCCAAAGCATCTCGATGTTCTCTCTCTCTCTCATAGCTCACACAGGCTTAGTGCCTCCGGCGCACCTAGCTTTCAGCTAGTTTTACCCATTCGGGGGTCTGGTTCACTCAATCAGCTGTCCTAGCCTCTTCTAGTGGCCTTCATTTTTTTTTCCCCCACTTAATATTTTATTTATTTATTTGAGAGAGAGAGAGAGTGAGAGAGAGAGAGAGAGTGCAAGCTGAGGGGGAGGAGTAGAGGGAGAGGGAGAAGCAGACTCCCTGCCGAGCAAGAAGCCTGATGTGGGGCTCGATCCCAGGACCCTGGGATCATGACCTGAGCTGAAGGCAGAGGCTTAACGACTGAGCCACCCAGGCGCCCCTAGTGACCTTCATTTTCAATCGTTTTTATTCCTCCTGTTTTTCAAATGTCACCAACTGCCTATTCAGTATGTGCTGCCTTTGGCTGAAATACGTTATTTGCACCTTAAAAGAAATCTTATTTGTGTCACCTTGGTCCTTGTTGCTAAGTGAGTACTTATAGATCATTTTTGTACATAGGAATCAAGCCTCTTCCTGAGAGCAGACAGGGAAAAACAGCTTGCTCCTGTGGTCACTAGACAGATGGGTGGTCTTCCTCACAGACCATGTGATAACTTAAAGTTTGAAGATTCAAATTACAAGTGGTAACAAAACACAATTACCACCTCACCTGCAATTCCACCGCCTGACCTCTGGGTGGTGGTGTGTTCAGTCCAAGCTGCTTATGCGCCCTTGTAGCCAACCGGAAGCGTGCTCATTGAAGTAAAGATCGACATGCGTTTTGTCCCTCAAAACAGGCTGCTTATAAGACAGCTGAGTGTAAGTACCACGGCATAAGAGATCACATTTGTCACTTGAATTTTCAGCCAGCGTTTTCATCCAGGAGGTGGAGAACTGCAGGGATCCTTGCAGATTCTGGCGGGGAGTGTTTCACGATTTAAGGCCTGGGGAATCTTGTGTTTTCCAGTACGCTTAGATTTTTAATACTGGGGCTCAGGTGTCCTGAGTAAAGACAATTGCAGCTCCACTTGTGAGAACCCAATAGCAGAATGCTAATCCAGGAAAAGCTGTGTTCCACATTCTGCTATCTCAAGAGAAACCTCATTTTGTACTCATTTCATTTCTGCTGTTCACTCTCCATGCTGAATAATAAACACAGGCATAAACTAGAAAAAGATATTTTCTCTTCCAGGAGATGGAATTGCCGAGAAAACTCTGGAATTAAAAAAAAACCACCCTAAATATAAATCTCGTCAGACTTGATAACTAATGCTTGAAATTTTTATCTACGCCCAGTGGTGAGAGCTACCAAAGACTGTATTAAAAAAAAGCATCCCAGTTTGTCTCTGAAGAGGTAGGGTGTTTATCAGTCAGTATTATATATGAAAAGTTCCCCACAGACTTAACACAACCTATCAAGCTCCCTTGTTTTACTGTGTTTGTAAATCAGAGCGTGTTTGAAATACAAAGTAATGGTGAGTTCTGATGTGTGGTAAAGGGTTTCCATTAGTGTCAACTTTTTCTTCCAACACCTTTGCCTCGTGCTCCCATGAGGAAAATACTCGTTCGCCAAGGGAGCACATGCTGAGAAATGGTAAATATTGGAAGGGGGCATTGAACATTTATTTACTTTTTTTTTTTTTGAGGGGCAAGTTCTTTGTGGGACCTGAGTCACGGTTTTTGAATATTCCTAAGGTTGGTATATCAGGTGAGGTACAGCCAGAAGGAGGCCGTGCAAGTTATTTGAACTCTCAGTGGAATAGTTTGTGAAGTTCTGAATTTTCACACAAGGTGCCGCGAATCGCCATCATCGTTATCTGATGTGAAAACTAAAGTTATGTATTTTAGCAGTTTCCATGATTCAGACGCAGATAGAGTGAGGCTTATTTTAAAAAATTGTGTTTGAATCTGAAAAATTTTATTGTAGAAGAAAATGCTAATTATGAAGGAAAATGCTCAAGCGAAATTGTTAGGTGGACAAAGCGAGTTGCCAAAGAGTATGGGCAGAGGATTTCCAGTGTTAGTGATGGCAGAAAATTTTGGATTGGACTAACTCCCCTACATCTATAAATTGTAAACCTCTGACAAAATATTAGCAAAGCAACTATTTGAAGGCACTAGAAAAAGACAAGTGGGCTAAAGAAACAGGATTTGACTCTTGAAAGGAGGGAACGGCACTAGATAAGATGCAAGTTTCCGCAGCTCTTTCTTGGAAGGCATTCTCCAGTCTAGGCTAAAACTCATACTGAAAGCTGACATCCTATTGGCCAGAGGTGTCAGAAGATTGAATTGGGAGCTGCAAGAGTGGTTGGAATTTGGGTGGTGAAACATCTAGAAAGGAGGGAGTCACAAAGATGGCTGCATACAATCTCCCATTGAATCCTATCTATGCATCTCATATATGCATACTAATCTGGGTATAATCTCCCCTTACATCTTAGGTTGATCCCTGCATTGAACTTGCACCAGGGAGCATCCAAGGATACAGTGGAAGGCAGCAGCTAAAAGGCTGAAATATGTGGGCAGAGATTTAAGCTCCTGCCTGCCACAGGGGAGATAGACTTTGGAGTTTGAGTCTTGCCTAGTTATAGAGGTTTGGCAAGTACTTTTGGATTTCCACTGACATTCCAGAAAGGCCATGCCTAGGGTGCTAAAACTTTGTCACAGAACTAGGAGATCAATTCTAACACTAAGGACAAATCAAAACGGATTCCCCCCCCCCCCGACAAAGTGTAAACCAAGCCTCCACAAGATTAAGGTTACCAGTCTGTAATTTAATAACCCAGTAAAACAAAAACCAACAGTTTCATAGAGAAAAACTGAGTTCAGATTCTTTAAAACACACTTTTCATAATGTCTAATACACAATAAAAATGGCAAGATATGCAAAACACAGAAACATGTGACCTAAGAGCACTGCAAATGAGAAATATTTGCACACATGCAAAAGGCTCTTTTGGTGGGGCGCCTGGGTGGCTCAGTCCGTGAAGTACCTGCCTTTGGCTCAGGTCGTGATCCTGGAGTCCTGGGATTGAGTCCCCCCCCCCCCCATTCATCTGAGCGGGGAGCCTGCTTCTCCCCTGCCCTTTGCCCTTCCCCTCTCGCTCTCAAATTGATCAATAAAATCTTAAGAAAATACTTTTGTGCGTCTCTGAATATAAATGTCAACCCTCTTCAAAGAAGATTAATGTCCATAGCACTCAGGAGAGGTGGCAATTTAGGTTTTGTGTGTATGTATGCCTGCGTTTTTTTTCTGGTATATCTCTAGGTATCGAGATACTTCCTTAAGCCAGCCTCTTTCAGTGTCTTCTTATCTTGATGGATAATTGCTTAGAAGATCCTTTTGAGGCAGGTAAAGCCAGAGAGAATACTATTATATTGTAGACCAGTGAGATGATTGATTTCTAGAATGTTCTTCTTACTGCTCCATCATCGATATTTCTATAGTTTGACTTTTTTATTATCTATCATGAAATTAAAGAGCCGTTTATGTGTGAAACTCACTTTTCTTTAAGGACAACTTCCTTTTATTATTTAAGAAATTTTTAGCATGAAAGAACCACAGCTCCATAATGATGCTTTGTCTTTAGTTCAGAGTAAAGTCATTATATGCATCCATGCCTTCTTCTATCTAGTTGACTGCTCTTTACATATTAAGAGAGGAAATACTTTGTCAAGAAACTTGTATAAGTATCTTAAATTTGTATGAGGACCAGGCGTTTACAAATAGAGAGTCATGGCTTTGTATCCTGTGTGAGTCACTGATTACAGCTTCCTCCCTTTCCTTCATTCCCTTCTCTCCTTCCTTTCTTTTCTCACCTCCGAATCCCTTTCCTCCCCCCTGATTTATTCCACAAGCCTACCACGTGCTAGCATCTGAGAGGTAATTCCAAAGGAAAGTTGGAGATGCTCAGGAATACTAACTGGGACTCAGAATTTCTTATTATATCAAATCAAAAGAGAATGAAAATACATGTAGGAATTCTTCAATGGGGACACCACAGGACCAAATGGTTTCTCTTCCCAAATTGGACACTTCCGAGAGGGAACAAGGTACTATCACTAACTTAGCTAGCACAACAGCCATAAATGGGACTGTCCCAGGCAATCTAGACAAGAACAAGCTCATCTAGGCTGCTCTTGTCTGACCGTGAGGGATGGCTGTAGCTGCGTGCGTATTTGTACATGGGAGTGGAATGAGGGAATAGTGTCTCAAGACAGGGAGATGCCTGGTAAGGCAGGTTTTGTCTTTATGGGTTGAGGTAAAGAAAAGTAATCTATTCCTGTTGAAGTCTACAGCTGTCATGAATATTGTTACAAATACAGATTTCATTTCATTTTTGTGGTTTATGATGTTCTGAATATCGGTGGGAATATGGTGTGGTGGGAAGCTATTTTATTTTGGGGGTGGCCTGTCTTCCTACTGATTTTTTGGTGTGTGCATTGTGTGTCTGTTTATGAGAGACAATCTGTTTGCTTATTCGTAAGAAAACGTCCCTTTGATTCAGTTTTTGGCCTGCTCAGCCCTTCTCTCCATTACTGTTTTGCTTTACACTAATCAAAATTATAGCTATTGACCTACTCTGAAACCATTCCGGTTTTATGAGTATTTTTGCACATGAAGTGCCCCTTGCTTTTGCCTATAATTGGTAGAGTGGCTGCAGGATCATTTTTACATTTAATTGGTTGTTCTTGACTTTCTTTTAAGTAATTTTTTTATGTGCCAAATAGCTACTGAGTAGTCTGACGAGAATAGCGTACATCAGCTGAAAAGCAGGGTCACATTCTTGGGTCTGCACTGAGAAGGAGGAAGTTTGTAAAGGAAAAGTGTGTAGACCCTGAAGTGGGCAATACAAATGTGATGACTTGCACTTAATTCAATCACTTGTTACTTTGATTCTATTTAATTTGATCAAAAACCCATGAAAGCAAATCGTTTGTAATAAGGGCAACACAACTCCTCCTCTTTTATTTTGATAGATGTTAATTACGGCAGGCAGGAGCTATGGAGTCATTCAATTACTGGCTGTAATAATGTTGTCATTTAATTAATAATGCATGCCTCATATCTGAGTGAGAGAGAAGAGCGTGAAGGTTTTGGAGAATGACTGCAATAACAAAAAAAATGTAATTCAGATACACGTGATGAAAAGTCTAAGAACTATTTTTTTTTTAAAGATCTATTTATTTGTTTATTTGACAGAGAGAGAGAGAGAGAGAGCGCACAGGCAGGGGGGTGGCAGGCAGAGGGAGAAACGGGCTCCCCTCACTGAGCAAGGGGGCTTGATCCCAGGACCTGGAGATCATGACCTGAGCCAAAGGCAGACGCTTAACCGACTGAGCCACCCGGGCGCCCCATCTAAGAACTATTGCTGAGACTAAAGGCCTGCTATAGCCTCCAGGGAATGGAAATGATAGACCACGTCCAAATGCTTATTGAATAAATTCTTCCTCAGTGAAAGAAGGTGGGAGGCATTTTGCAACAATTGTTAATAGCGAGGGTACCGACCATTAAAAATGGAGATGTAGTAGTAAATAATACTAATACTACTACTAATAGTACTGATGATAACAAACACATATAGTGCTCATTCTAAGTCTGGCAATGTCTCTCTCTCTCTCTCTCTTTTTTTTTTTTTGGTAAAGATTTTATTTATTTGACAGGGAGAAACACAGTGAGAGAGGGAACACAAGCAGAGGGAATGGTAGCGGGAGAAGCAGGCTTCCTGGCGAGCAGGGAGCTCGATCCCAGGACCCTGGGATCATGACCTGAGCCGAAGGCAGATGCTTAATGACTGAGCCACCCAGGCGCCCCTAAGTCTGGCACTGTCTTAACACAAGTAGTGTTTAAACACGAGTAGTCTATTTGGGAGGTCAGGGAAACTCTAGTAATGAGTGTGGAAGTGAGACAGGGATGGAAAGGCAGGCAATAAGGGATTAACAAATATGTACCACTAAGGGCATAGTGGTGCCCTGGTGGTGAAAATTTCACTGGTGAAATTTTGGGAGCCAATGTGAAACCGTATCTGAATTATCTCAGCTAAAGGACAAGGAACTGGGGTACTTTTTTGTTTTTAAAGCTTTTATTTCTTTATTTATTGGAGAAAGAGCAGGTGATGGGCAGAGGGGCAGAAGGAGAGGAACAAGTAGGCTCTGCAATGAACACGGAGCCAATCTCGGGACTTGATCTCAAGACCCCAAGATCAATGACCTGAGCTGAAACGGAGAGTTGGCCGCTTAACCGACTCAGCCACTAGGGCGCCCGGGAACTGGGGCATTTTTATATACCAACTCTCATCGGTCATTTGTTGAGAGGTGCTCCCAGGAAACATTCATTCAGTAGAACTTCTAGCCCTACAATAGGTGGTCAAGGCAACTACAATGCCAGAGAGAGCCTTTAGGCCAGGAGATGTGGGGGATGACAGTAGTAAGTTGGGCTGCAGGCACTGAAATGGTTTAAGGCTAGAGACCCTAACAGCATTTACTACAGTCCTTGATAATGTCCACAAGTTCAAAATCAGGATATGAAGCAAGATGTATAGAATGACCTCATTTTTGCAATCCCGCTCTGCATATGTGAACACACACAAATATGTTAACCCTACCACTGGCTTGCTGTGCTTCTCTTCCCCCCAACCCTCTGGGCTCTGGATCCCATCCTCTTATCTTTTTGAGCACTTCACACCTTTAGCCAGTCTGTCTGCTCCCCCTCCCCCTTGCCCAAGTTCCCTGTCGAAGACTTTTGTCTATTGTAATATTTGCATCTGCTACGCAGATGCTCTACTAGTGCTCATGAGATGTCTGTCCTGACCAGAGATTGAAAACACACAGCTCAGCCTGGACCACAACAGTTTACCTAAGATATGCCGAAATGTGGTTTTCTTTGTATTTATTCTGCTTGGGTTTCATTGAGCTTCTGGAATCTGTGGGTTAGAATCTCTCGCTGGTTTCCTTGGTATTGGAGACATTCTTTGCCATTTTTGCTTTGCCTCAAACATCAGTTCTGTATCATTCTCTTTCTCTCCTTTGTTTCTAGGAGTCCTTTTATGCTTGTATTAGGCCTATTCTCCATGTCTCACATGGCCATTATGCTCTTTCTTATATTTTCTATCATTTTTATCTCTGTGCATCAATTTGTATGTATCTAGTCATTTGTCTTTCTCTGTTCAATTGTATCAAATCTAATATTAAACCCATTTATTGAATTCTGTTTTTTAAAAAAGATTTTATTTTTAGGCAATCTCTACACCCAGTGTGGGGCTCAAACTTACAACCCTGAGATCAAGAGTTGCATACTCCACTGACTGAACCCGCCAGGTGCCTCCCACGCCCCGCAATTTATCGAATTCTTAAGTGTAGATATTTTCTTTTTCAGAGGGAGTTCTAGAACTTGTTGGCTTTTCATTATGGATTCCAGGTATCTGCTGAAAATTTTCATCTTTTCCTGTATTAATTATTTTAAGAGTCTATCAATGCTAACTATTTTAAGATTTTAATATCATGAATCACTTGTCATTCTGTTTAGGTTGCTTATTTTCTCTTGGTTTTTGGTTAATTATTCCTGCTTTTAATTTTTAGCGTGGCCTATAATTTTTTAGTGGACTCTAGATATCATGGGCAAAAATTGTAGAGACTCTGAATGATATTAACCTCATCCAAGGAGGGTTAAGTTTTCTTTTGGCAGTCAAATAAAGTGCCAGTGGCTCACCTTGGTCCTCTTGAGCCTCGGCTTTTAGGTTTTGTGAGGGATGATCTATTTTGGTCTTCCCTTAATCCTAGAGCATATTTCTATGTCTTGGTGCACAACGTAGGAGTGTTTACCAAGCTTACGGTGTTTATCAAGACCCTTCTACCTTGGTAGAGTTGGAGCTACCATGGACTCCTTAGCACCATGTGGCTGTTGTGACCTCTGCCTAATTTGTTAGCCCTGGGGTCTCATCCTGTGCATAGGCAGCTTAGGAAGCAGCTGATTACTTGAGGGGAAATTTTATGCAGATTTTGGGGCTCGAAATCTCTCTGGGACTTTGCCCTTCCAGTTCTAGCCATATTGGCAGCTCCAAACTGTGCCTACCATGCCCATCCCCTCAGCTCAGTAACATGATGCTGCCTGCTCGGGCCATGAGTGTGAACAGCTCTCAGAGAAAACCTAGGGTGAAGGTGGAGCTTACTTCTTATGTTCCAAACCCTGTTTGGTTTGCCCGCACGGATGCTTCATGGTGTCTTCGAGTTGTTTTTTATATCTTGTTCAACATTTATAATTCTTTTCAGCATGAGTGTTAGTCCGACATGAACTGGTCATCCTTTGGGCGATGCTGAAGTGTCATTTCCTCAGAGAGGTGTTCTCTGGCTACCATACCCAAAGTGTCCTCTCCCTCTATCTCTTCTTCATCTGTTTCTTAGTTTTTTTTTTTTTTCTCTAAGGGAAGCAGGCTCCCCACTGAGCAGAGAGCCCGATGCGGGGCTCGATCCCAAGACCCCGAGACCATGACCTGAGCTGAAGGCAGAGGCTTCAACCCACTGAGCCACCCAGGCACCCCTATTTTTTTTTATTAAAAAATTTTTGTTTAAATCATCTCTACACCCAAAGTGGAGCTTGAACTCACAATCCCAAGATCAAGAGTCGCACGCTGCACTGACTGAGCCAGACAGGCGCCCCTGCTTCTTAGTTTTCATTACAATATGTACTCTCATTTGTTTATTTACTTTTTTTTGTGCCCACTAATCCCCTGAATGAATGTGCTGGAAAAATTCTATCCATGGAACTCTTATGGGCTCTCTCTTAAGTTAGTGGGTTGTAGAGAATGGAGGAGGGGGAGCAAAAGACCTCCCTACTTTGCCAGGGGTGAGCTTGGTAGGAGGGGTTGCTAGTACCTCCAGGGAATGAGCTGTAAGGTGCTGGCATGGGTGTCTATGAGCTGACAAACCAGGTCCTGAGGCTGTCTCCTACTATGAACATACAATTCATCTGCACTCTTCCCCGGGACATGGAGGTAGACTCCATTATCCCCACTGCCCAAGGGACACACAGAGAAACAAGATTTGAATCCAACCCAAATCTGTTTGACTTCAGAGCCGATGTTCTTTTCCCCACATCTTCAGATCACACATTTTAGTGTGCATATGTTTCTGATTCTAGGTCAAAGCTGAACTCAGTCATCTGCTTTCGGTGATTTGGATATTAGTTGCCCAGTGGACGTCACCGGGAGTCTCCTATTATGGCAGTGAATTAAATTCGAGGTTCAAAGACCTTATTAATGGCCTCTAATTAAAAGAGACCATTATTGGGGTACCCAGGTGGTTCAGTCTGTTAAGCATCTGACTCTTGATCTTAGCTCAGCTCTTGATCTCAGGTTTGTGAGTTCAAGCCCTGTGTTGGGCTCCATGGAGCCTACTTAAAAAAAAAAAAATAGACCATTATTATTAAGTGAAAAAAAGCAAGGGGCATTCCAGTATGTACAATATGGATATAAAGAGGGAAGGAAAAAATGGATTTGCATTTGCTTGGGTGTTCAGAGAAAACTTTTAGATGATACATAGAAACCAGTATCATGGGAAGGGAAATGGGTAGAGAGGAACGTGGTGAGAAGAGATTTTTTTTTTTGCTGTATGCCCTTTCGTAACTTTGAATTTTGCATTTTGAAAATTTAATGTGTATTCAAAAAATTAAATTCAAAATATCCATGTAACACCCGTGCTGATATAAGTGATTAATATTCTTTGCTTTGGACTATCTACTGCACTCCTTATAAACCTTCTATTTCAGGCTCCTCCTGCCATGAAGCCAGGTTTGGACACATCATGTGGACATTCTGGACAAATTTCCCATAGGGATACATGGAAATTATAATTATAATTACATAATTATATTATATTTAGCTACCCAATTGATTGAATAAGGTTTCCAATTATCTTGATCTTGCATCGTACTTTTTCTATGGGATTACACATTCCAAGTTTCCTAAAATATAGACATACTAAATGAACACAACACAACTTTCATAGGTTGTCATCATTTAGGTAAAATATCCCTGCGACTAATTAAAAAACAGTTTTGTTCAGCATTTTCATCTTCCTCTAGGTAGAGCTGCTAACTTTGGTGTTGAAAAGGGAAAAGTCAGGCTTTCATTTTAAAAGAGAAAACTCACTTTCTGGATGATGACAGGAGTGAAGAGTGTTAAGACATAATTCTGTAATTCAAGCAGACTCTTAGGAATCAAAGAAATTCTTTGATGATCCAATTGCCTACTTAAAAGAGAGGATTTTTTTCCCCTCTTCTGTTCTCTCTAGGATAACTGGTATTATTCATCATCTGAATAAAATGTGGCCTATAAGAGAAAGAAAGCATGCACTATGCCTTTGCACTTAGTGTATTTTTCTCCAGTGGACTTTCTTTCACTTACTCCATTAGAGCAAAATAAATGATTCTGCTCCTTAGTGTCACATACGGTCATGTCTAAGTGAGGCTTTATGTGTATCTTAAGACTCTTTTGGCTTAAAGGCAGCAAATGAAGTCTTCAGCTTCTTAAATCCTAGGGAGCACCATCGGAGTGCCTGAATAACACTGGAAACAGTGTACTGATGACTGGGCAATTCTAGGTCTCAAGAGCCTTGCTAACTGAAGACGTGTCACACCACCCCCTTCATTTCAGCATTCTGCTCTGCAGATGGTGACTGCCCTTTTCCATTTGTGCTTTTCCTTCTAAGTGAATCACTCTTGGTTTCTCTGCTCCATGTCAAGGAAGACAAAGGGACTGCTTCACAGGATGAAGCACCTAGCATGTGTGTGGTACGTGGCAGTGAGTCCTTGGTACATGGGATTATGATCTAAAAGCAGGAAAAGGGGGATTTGTTTGAGTTCCAGTTCCCCAGGAGCAGACCATAACAGGAGCATTGGAGAGCAAGTGATTTTCCAAGGAAGTGTGAAGGTGCTCCCCAGAGGAAGGAAGGGCTCTGGAGAGGAGGGAAGGAGGGAGGGGGCAGGACAGGGAACTCTCAGCCTCAGCCTAATCCCTGGGAGCTCTGGAGGGTGAATGAGCCTCAGAGACCAGACTGCCTCCAGGCCTCCAGGCCTTAAGGGGAGGGAGCTAGGTCTTCCTTATTGCCACACTCCTGGGAAGGAAGTGAAATCCCAGACACATCTGCTCTCAGTACAGGAGGGAGAAATGGTTACAGAGGCTGGGGACAGTGCTCTGAGGAAAGTTGTAGGGCCAGCCTTCAGAAGCAAAGCCCATAGAGGCTAGGTGAAGGATGCACAGAACCTACAGAAGAAATCTGAGATGGTTGGGGCAGGACACCCAGCATGTCTGCTGCAAGGTCAAGGTGGGGCCTGCTTCAAGGGCATGTGACCAGTGCAATTGCACAGGGTCCTACCCTCAGAGGGGTTCTGCACTTGGGACTCAGTGCTCTATAGTCCCCATCTTGAAATTCTTAATTTTGTCTCCTACTGTATGTTTTGTAGGTGAAGTCTGATAGGACAGTGGCACATGCATGTCCCTTTCTCCCACTGCCTGATGCCTCTCTGGAATGGGTTCTTAGCCACTAGTGTAGCTGCTCTGACCCTTGTTCCTGGTGCCCACCTGGCCTTCCCCACTCCCCCTTGCCCAGTGACCATTGTTGACTTCTGCTTGGACAACCACTGTTGTGAGGGTATGGGCAGCGGGGACGGGGAAGGCCAGGGTTCCACAGCCCTAGAGGGACATGTCTCCCGAGGCAAGGGAAATAAAAGCAAAAATAAACTATTGAGAGTGCATTAAAAGCAAAAGCTTCTGCATGGTGAAGGGAACAGTCAATAAAACTAAGAGCAACCTACAGAATGGGGGAAGATATTTGCAAATGATATATTCAATAAAAGGTTAGTATCCAAAAATATAAAGAACTTACACAACTCAACACCCAAAAAACAAATAGTTAATTAAAATGGCCAGAAGACATGAACAGACATTTCTCCAAAGAAGACATCTGGATGGCCAACAGACACATGAAAAGATGCTCAACATCACTCATCATCAGGGAAATGCAAATCAGAAACTCAATATCACCTCACACCTGTCAGAATGGCTAAAATCAACAACATAAGAAACAACAGGTATTGGTGAGGATGTGGGATAAAAGGAACCCTCTTGCAACATTGGTGGGAATACAAACTAGTATGGCCACTGTGGGAGACAGTATGGAGGGTCCCCAAAAGTTAAAAATAGAACTACCCTATGATCCAGAAATCGCACTACTGGGTATTTACCCTCAGAATACAAAAACACTAATTCAAAGAGATATAATGCACCCTGATGTTTATAGCAGCATTATTTACAACAGCCACATTATGGAAACAGCCCAAATATCCATAGACCGACGTACAGATAAAGATGTGGTATATATACACAATGGAATAATATTCAGCCACAAAAAGAACAAAATCTTGCCATTTGCAATGACATGGATGGAGCTAGTAAGTATAATGCTAAGTGAAATGAGTTAGTCAGAGAAAGACAAATACCATATGATTTCACTCATATGTGGAATTTAGGAAATAAAACAAATGAGCAAACAAAAAAAAGAAGAGAGAGAGACAAACTAAGAAACAGACTCTTAACTATAGAGAACAAACTGTTACCAGAGGGAAGGTGGGAGGGTGTGGATGTGTGAAATAGGTGATGGGGATTAAGGAATGTGCTTGTCATGATGAGCACTGGGTGATGTATAGAAGTGTTGAGTCACAATGTTGTACACCTGAAACTAATATAACACTGGATATTAACTATATTGGAATTAAGATAAATGAAAAAAGTAAACTACATAAAAAACTAATGACAAAACTATGGTGACTAACATAACACACTAAAAAAAAAGAAAACTAAAGTTACTCATCAAAAAAGTAAAGATAAACAAGTGAAATTAATTTTAATAATCTATTTTATTTAACCCAATATAGTCAAGATAGCATCATTTCCAACTGTAAGCACCATAAAAATTATAAATGAGAACTCCTATATGTTTTTCATGCAAAACCCTCAAAATCTAGTGTGCATTTCACACTCAAGGCCCAACTTCATTTGGATATTAAATTTTTATTTGACATACTTAGTTCATGTTTAGATTAGAGTTGAAGACAGATTGACCTATGCAAGATATTCTATGTATACTTAAAAGCTTCCCAGTAGCTGCATTGAGCATTTATTTTCCTATTTATTTATTTTTAAATTTTTTAAATTATTTTCCTATTTAAATGTAAAATTAATTAAAATGATAGAACATAAAAAACTTAGTTCCTCCAGTGCTCTAGGCATATTTCAAGTGCTGGAGAGCTAAACATAGACAGTTACCACTGAATTGGACAGCGCGGCTCCAAGATATGGAGGCAATTAGAGGCAGCTGTGGGAAGCTTTCTGGCAAGGGTCTTGAGATAAACTGGGAAAGAGTCAAAGGACAGGAAGTGAGGCAAGAGGAAGGGGTACAGGAGGCAGGACCAACATCTTCTCAGGTGCAGAGCCAAAGCACGTTACTGTCTTTCCAATAGAGAGTTATTGAGTGCCAAGGATGCATTAGGCCCTGTTTTGAGTGTTGGAGGTATGGGAATTGTCCTTGCCCTTGAATTCATGTTTGTGGTATATGTGGCCAGGGCCTGGGTGGAAGATAGATTGTAAACATGTCTATTAGATTCCTGTGGCTGCTGTAACAAAGTACCACCAATTGGATGGCTTAGAACAACAGAAATCCAATTTATAATAGTTCTAGAGGCTCTATGCCTTAAATCAGTGTGTGGGTGAGACCGTGGTCCCTCTGAAAGGCTCCAGGGGAGAATCCTTCCTTGCCTCTTCCTTTGGCAGCATAACTCCAATCTCTGCCTCTATCTTCACGTGGCTGACTTCTGTCTCTGTGTACAGGTCTGTGTCCAAATTTCCCTCTTCTTATAGGGACACCTGTCATACTGAATTAAGGGCCCACTGTACTCCAGTACCATTCACAGGTATCTGAGGTAAATATTTCAACCTATCTTTTGTGGGAGGGGATATGGTTCAACCCATAGCAAAATGTAATCCTGTAAAAATAAGGTCAATAATTTCAGAAAGTGCTTCAGTGAAAATAAGGCAGGGCAATGGGATTAAGAACAATGGGTAGAAACTAGGCTGGAGCTAAATCTCAGAGGAGGCATAAGCTGAAGGAATCACTGCCTGCCAGCTGGGCCAAATGTGCCCAAGGGTTGACAGCTGTTTCACTTCCTCCTCCTTGACCTTCCTAGTCTTGCAAGGGGATTCCAGCTAGTGGCTATAGGGAGTTGGATTGGAAGCTCTGGGGAGTTTGGTGTTCCCTGTGGTCTCTTACTCTATTGCTCTTTCTTTCTTTTTTTTTTTCTTTTTAAAGATTTTATTTATTTGACAGAGAGAAACACAGTGAGAGAGGGAACACAAGCAGAGGGAGTGGTAGTGGGAGAAGCAGGCTTCCTGCAGAGCAAGGAGCCCGATGCGGGGCTCGATCCCAAGACCCTAGGATCATGACCTGAGCCTAAGGCAGACGCCTAATGACTGAGCCACCCAGGCGCCCCTCTATTGCTCTTTCTTCAGCTCCTTGTTAAACTTGTGAATTAAGAAGCACCACAAACAAGGATGAACTTATCAGCCAACATTTCATCCCCACTACATGCACAGTAACCCAAGAACAACTATGAAGGTGGGCAAGACAACTTGGCCCCAAACCCAGTTCTATGAGACTCGGTCAAGTGGGCATAGACCTGGACTGCCAATAAGTGTTATCAATGCCCATACCATCGTGGTGTCACCACTCAAGTATCTTCCCTTCCTCTCTTCTGACTCGAACTTGATTTTATTAAAATCTACAGCTGTACACTCTGGTTCAAG
The DNA here is from genome assembly GCA_028646535.1 of Procyon lotor. Classification (NCBI taxonomy): domain Eukaryota; kingdom Metazoa; phylum Chordata; class Mammalia; order Carnivora; family Procyonidae; genus Procyon; species Procyon lotor. Next base: position 94,466,491 of record CM053612.1, on the reverse strand, counting down.
TCCCCATTGGACCAAGTCTGGAATCATAAGCGATGTCTATGGAAAGGAAAGTGGGCATAATACCAGGCTCTGAACATTACTCTTGAGTTAATTCTGTTGTGGATCTACAGTTAAATTATTCTCTATGGCAAATATGCACAAAGATAATTGAGAAAGTTAGAATAAAAACAAAAAACCTCACTCCTTCAAAAACAAAACCAAATTTCAAAACTCCAACCAACCAACCAACCAACCAACCAACCAATCAAACAAAACACAAAATGCTGCCGTCCCTTTCATTTCTAAAGTTAGAACCCTAATTTTCACCATAACAAACATCAGTTCCAGGTGGACTAAGATTTAAACAAGAAAAGTAAATCTTTCCTAGAAAAATAGGTAAAGAGGGGCGCCTGGGTGGCTCAGTCATCAAGCGTCTGCCTTCAGCTCAGGTCATGATCCCAGGGTCCTGGGATGGAGCCCCGCATTGGGCTCCCTGCTTGGCAGGAAGCCTGCTTCTCCCTCTCCTGCTCCCCCTGCTTGTGTTCCCTCTCTTCCTGTCTCTCTCTTTGTCAATAAATAAGTAAAATCTAAAAAAAAAGAAAAAAGAGGTAAAGAGTTCTAATACCCAATTACTCTGTGTGTGTGTGTGTGTGTGTGTGTGTGTGATTTTTCCCACACTACCAAGGAATTCTTGGACACCAGCTAGTGTCCTACAATTCAACTCAAGTCTGATGCTATCTACCCAGAGACAGCATCAGATTTCACAAGTTAAGGGCTCAGTCCCACAAGTCTGCGCCCCACCTCAGATGTCCGTCACAAGCCCCAGGGGTCACCTGTGCTCTGACTGACTGGCTACAGATCCGAGGTTCCAACAGCCTCCACTTTGGATTTGATTAGTTTGCTAGAGTGGCTCACAACTCAGAGAAACACTTTGCTTACTAGATCACCAGTTTATTGTGAAAGGATATAATTCAGGACCAGCCAGATAGAAGAGAGGCAGAGGACAAGGTATGGGGAAGAAGTGCAGCGCTTCCATGCCCCCTCCAGGTGTGCCAATCTGCCCCACACTTCAGTATATTAGCGAACCTGGAAGCTCTCTGAACCCTACCCTTTGGATTTTTATGGAGGCTTTGTTACATCATCACGATTGATTAAATCATTGGCCATTGGTGATTGAACACAGTCTCCAGCCCCTTGCTAGTCTCCCCTCGCTAGAGGTCAGGGGGTGGGAATGAAAGTTCCAACCTAATCACATAGTTGGTCCTCCTGGCAATCAGCCCTCATTTGTAGGTGCTTTCCAAAAGTCACCTTACTAACATAAACAAAGGACATCTTTGCTGCTCTCATCACTGAGGAAATTCCTAGGGCTTTAGGAGTTTTATACCAGAAATGGGGAGGAAGACCAAATATATATTTCTTATTATAAATCACAGTATCTCAACAGGAAAATATTTTCCTAATCTTTTTAAAAGGATTTTATTTATTCATTTGAGAGAGAGAGAGAGAGAGAGAGAGAAAACACAAGCAGAGGGGAGGTAGAGAGAGAGAGAGGGAGAAGTAGACTGCCTGCTGAGCTAGAAGCCCAATGTGGGGCTTGATCTCAGTACCTGGAGATCATGACCTGAGCCAAAGGCAGATGCTTAACCATCTGAGGCACCCAGGAGCCCCAATATTTTCTTAGTCTTGACATGAAGTCTCCCTTAAAGAATGACAATGAAGTCAGAAACATTAAGATATTGAGAGATTTAACTTCACTAAAAACACTAAAACACCTTACAGGTGGCCAAAAATACCATAAATTAAAAGACAAATACTAACCCATGGAAAAATATGCAACATATATGACAGAAAAAAAAATATGGGGGGTATTAGCTATCATGTAACAGTCTTACAAATCAATAAAATCAACGGCCCAATAGAAAAAATGGGCAGAAGATGGACATAAACAATCAGTTCTTTCTTTTTGGAGATTTATTTATTTATTAGAGTGTGTGTGTGTGTGTGTGTGTGTGTGTGTGTGTATGAGTAGGGGGAGGGGTGGAGGGAGAGAATCTTCAAGCAGACTCCCCTGTATGCATGGAGCCCAATGTGGGGCTCAATCCCACTACCCATGAGATCATGACCTGAGCGAAAACTAAGAATTGGACACTTAACCACCCAGGCATCCCAACAATCTTTCTTTCTTTTCTTTAAGATTTTATTTATTTATTCATCAGAGAGAGAGAGAAACTGAGCAAGCAGGGGGAGGGGCAGTCAGAGCAAGAAGCAGATTCCCCTGTTGAGCAAGGAGCCCAATGCTGGACTTGATCCCAGGACCCCGGAATCATGGCCTGAGCCGAAGGCAGACGTTTAACTGACCGAGCCACCCAGGCATCCCCCAACAATCAATTCTTAAAAGCAGTTCAAATGGCCAATGCATGGGTGAATATATGCTCAACTCTGTTAATAATGAAAGAACACAAATTCAAATAAAAAGATACAAATTTTGACTTGTGGGTTGCTAAACACCAAAAAGATTGGTGATGCCCAGGATTGTGATGATATGAAGAAGGGAGTCCTCACACACTAGTGGTGGAAATCAGAATTCATACAAATTTGGGGGTGGACAGCTCGGCAACATCCATCACAGTGACTGCTGGGCATACCTTTTGCCCAAGAAATTTCGCTTCGAGAAATGTATCCTGACAGTGTAACCAAGCAAGAGAGCAAAGATACTGGAAGTCTTATTACAACACGGTAATAGTGAAAAAAAGGAAACCACTCAAGTGCCCAACACTAGGGGACCGTATTACTAAATGATGATCCATTTGTGTAATGGCGGCTCCCTTGGCCATTCATAAGCCTGAAATACGCATAGAGACATGAAAATAGGCTCATGATATATTTGGTTTTAAAACTGAGTTTTGGAATATTCAGTACAGTAGGATCCTCATTTGGTTTAAAAAGATGATCTGAAAATGTTTCGTTAAGAGCAATTTCCTCTAGAGAGTACATTAGGGAAGACACTATTGTTTCTTTCAAGGCAATGGCAGGCAGGGTTTCAGAGCCAGACTTCTGGGGTTGGACCATGGGGTTCCAATTCCAGCATCGCTATTTACTAGCTTTCTATTGCTAGGCCTGTTTCTTAATCTCTTTCAGCTTCTGATGCTTCATCGTTTAAATTGGGCACAGACACAGTGTCTAGCTCCCAGCATTCTTGTGAAGATTCAGACCCCTATGTGTTGGTTCATTTCAGCACAGTGTTAGCAAATGGCCAGGGCTCAGTCCATGATAGCTATCGTTATGACCTCTTTCTATATGCCTTGCATTTTACAATAAGCATCTATCACTTTAACTGTGAAAAAACAACACATATATGAGGTGGCCAAAAAGTGGAAACATAGGCATATATGCATTTAAATGGCTTATTGGTGTTATATCACAATATAACAAACCAGCATCTCTGAGTCCTGACTTTATGACCCACCCTGCCCATTTACTCTTTTTTTTCCTAGATTTTTTTTTTGATTGAGGTGAAACTCACATAACATAAAATTAACCATTTTAAAAGTGAACAATTCAGTGGCATTTAGTACATCCACAATATTATGTGGTCACTACTTGTATTTAGTTCCAAAGTATTTCTTTTCTTTTTTTTTTTTTAAAGATTTTATTTATTTGACAGAGAGAGAGTGAGAGAGAGAGCACAAGCAGGGTAGGAGCAGCAGGCAGAGGGAGAAGCAGCCTCCTCATTGAGCAAGAAGCCTGATGCAGGACTTGATCCCAGTACCCGGGTATCATGACCTGAGCTGAAGGCAGACGCTTAACCCACTGAGCCACCCAGGAGCTCCCAAAATATTTCCATCACCCCAGAGGGAAAGTCTTTATGTGTTAAGCAATCGCCTCTCATTCCCTTCTCCTTCCCTGCCCTTGGGATACACCAGTCTGCTTTTTGTCTTTATGGATTTATCTATTCTGGATATATATATTTTAAAGATTTTATTAATTTATTTGAGAGAGAGAAGGAATGAGAGAGAGCAAGCATGAGAGAGGGAAGGGCAGAGGGAGAAGCAGATCCCCTGCTGAGCAGGGAGCCTGATGTGGGACTCGATCTGGGGACTCCAGGATCATGACCTGAGCCAAAGGCAATCGCTCAACCAACTGAGCTACCCAGGGGCCCTATTCTGGATATTTTTAATAAACTGAATCATATAGTATGTGTCTGGCTTCTTCCATTCAATATCATGTTTTCGAGGTCCACCCACGCTGTAGCAGGTGTCAGACCTTTGTTCCTTTTGATGGCCGCATAATACTCCATTGTATGGATATAATATATATTTGCTTATTCATGTATTTGTTGGCTCTTTCCACCTTTTGGCTATTGTGAACCATGCTTCCATGAACAAGCATGTGCAAGTGCCTGCTTGAGTGTCTCTTTCAATTCTTTCGGATAGATACCTACTAATGGAGTTTCTCGGTCAGACGGTAATTCTAGGCTTAACTTTTTGAGGAAATGCCACTGTTTCCCACAGCAGCCAAACCATTTTACATTCCTATTGGCAACGAATAAGGGTTCCAATGTCTCCACCTTCTCTCTAACACTTGTCCTTTTTCATTTTATTGGATTCTAGCCATCCTAGTGGGTAAGAAGTAGTGTATCTCATTGTGGTTTGGATTTGCATTTCTGTAATGGCTGACGAAGTTGAGCATCTTTTCAGGTGCTTGGTGGCTCCTTGTCTATCTCGTTAGGAGAAATGTCTGTTTAAGTCCTTTACCCATTTTTTACCCCAGTTGCATTGCCTTTTTGTTATTGAGTTGTAAGAGTTCTTTATATTCTGGATGTATATTTGCTTTTGAAAACAAGACTATGACTCATCCTTTGAGGACTCGACTCAGATCCTCCAAGAAGCTGAACTTCCCCAAGTAGAATTTTATTTCTCCTCAATTAGAGAACATGCTCCAAATGATGGCACGTGGCTACTGAAAAAAAATCTGCGGTCTCGCCTTTAATGTAAAATGAAGGAATACAAATGATTATGACCAAAAGAGTTCTGACCTTCGTGATTATTTACTTGAACCTTTAACTTGTCTGCAATATCTGAATACCTTATGTTCCGGTAAAGCAGAAGAGACAAAGTGTTCCTAGAATTTTGTTCACCAAATATTGTGGCTGAGCTCTTAGGAAATGATTTGAAAAACCATTTATGTACTTCGAAACCCTGATGTCTGAAACACAGCATAAGACCGAAAACAACGTTATCATTACAGAAGAAATGTACTTAAAAATAATGCATCTGTTTCAGAGTTCCCCAAATGGGGACATCTCCACATTACAATTTCCCTCCTCCGGCTCAGCTTCTTCCTATGTCAGAAGGCACCTTGCTCTTTGCTTAGTTGTTTTACCTTGATTTTGTCAGTCCCCGCTTGAGCATTTCTCAGGCCTTGACCATCAGATGGACTTGAGGAACTGATTGCAGCCAGTGGGGACTGCATTATCCTCCGGTCTTCTGTGGGAATGGCTGAGGTCTGGATTTGATTCTAATTAAAAGCAGACAGGGGGGTGCCTGGGTGGCTCAGATGGTTAAGCCTCTGCCTTCGGCTCAGGTCATGATCCCAGGGTCCTGGGATCGAACCCCGCATGGGGGGGGGGTCCTTGCTCAAAGGGGAGCCTGCTTCCCACCCCCGCCCCCGCCTGCCTCTCTACCTACTTGTGATCTCTCTGTCAAATAAATAAATAAAATATAAAAAAAAAATAAAAGCAGACAGGGATCACTGAGGTGAAAGCAGCAGAGAAATAGGAGTCTGTCTGTACGGTCGTTCAGGTGTATTTGTGGGGGTGGGGCAGGGGGTGGTGGTGGAATGTGCCAGCGGGAAGCTGGGAAGCAGATATCCTTGATGCAATCAGCAAACTTTTTCTATAAAGGGCCAGGTAAGTAAATATTTCCACTTTCACAGGCCTGACAGTTTCTGTTGCAACTGTTTAACTCTGCCACTGCCTAGCTTGGAGAAATAGCAGGACTCTGCTTCAATGAAACTTTATGTCCACAAAGGGGGCTGCGGGCTAGATTTGGCCAATGCACGTCTACATGGTCCATCTGAGGTCTGGCTGCTATGTTTCTTCCTCCTGCTCCCACCCTTTTGAGCATTTCTGTGTTTATAACCCACATAAGGAAGGTGACCCAGGGAAGGGAGAGAGATGCTGCTCACGCCCGGAAGCTCATTTTCTGTTAGGATTCTGCTAATGCATTGGTCTGGGGACAAGGCTAAAGTCAAAGCTAATGTGGGATTGACGATCCATGGAGATCTGGACACATTTTTGTAGCAGATTGAACTGGAAGAATGAAGAACTGACTCTTATTTATAGGCCTAAAGTAAATGGGGAGGCAATTTTTCTCAAGAGGTTGTGTGTCCACCACTCTTTTTCTCTGATGATGATTTTGGTTCATATCTTGTTTGTTTTCTCTTAGTAAACTCGATGCCAATGATCTGGGCGTGATTTCCATGTAGATTATTCAGTCATATGCTGGGTTTTCCTTTCCTAACATAAATACTCCCACGATGGCCTTTAATAACTTCTGAGAAGACCCTGGAGTAATAGCATGGAATGGTCTTTTGTCATGCATTTTAACGCTATCAGATGGGCAAATGTATGCTAAGATGACAGTAGCTTGGAAATGTCCCCCATCTTTATCCTCATATTAGATCCCATTTTTGTCCTTATTTACATTTTTTTTTTTTTTGCTTTTTTTTTGGCCCTTATTTGGACACCAGTGTTTACAAAAGAGAAAAGAATATTCACAAATCAGTGGTGGAAAGGGCAGATTATGTAATAAATGATAATGGAAAAATTGAATTCAGAAGAACAATTTGGAAAGAAAACAGTTTAGGACTTTGCCGCACACCATACACTAAATAAGTTCCACAAGATATGAAGGGTTAAATGTAGGATATGCAGTATAATAAAATCCAGGAGAATATATGGTCGACTCTTCAAATGATCTCTGAGTAGGAACCGCCTTTCCATGCGTAAAGCAAAGGGAGGCACCGAAATGGAAATGTTGATAGATTTCTACATCTATGGCAATCCGTAATCTGCGACCAACTCATAAAATTTAAAACCATCTCTACAACTGAAAATATAAAAAATAAAATTAAAAGACCAATAAGTGAGGAAAATATTGGCCAAGAAGAAGAAGAGTTAATATGTCCACTATATAAAGAACCCAGGTGACTTTAAAAAACAAAGAATATTTCAGTAACGAACCAGAAAAGGGCACACAACAGACATGGAAACAGTCAGTGAACATACAAAGTTGTCCAACCTCACTAGTAGTTTGAGAAATGCAGAGTAAAACATGATACTAATTTTCATCCATCCAATCATCAAAAGGTAAAAAGTGATAACAGTCAAAACTGGCAAGGGTACAGTGAGACTGACACTTTTGGACATTGCTGGGGGGGGGGACTATACGCCTTTCATAAAGCAACTTAGCAGTGTGTGTTGAGAGCCTGATATTCATATTTTCTGGCCTAGGTGGTCAGGGCTAGATATTTATTAGAAATTCATCCAAAGATATATTCAGAGCGCTGAATGAGAAAAATATGCAGCCAAGAATACTATATCCAGCTAGGCTCTCACTGAAAATAGAGGAAGAGATAAAAAGCTTCCAGGATAAACAAAAACTGAAAGAATTTGCAAACACCAAACCAG
>CM053612.1:94407251-94458322 GCA_028646535.1 Procyon lotor | reverse complement strand
AAAAAAAAAAAAAAAGAAATCCATCCAAAGGAAATGATCAGAAATTTGACAAAGATTTTCTGCAAATGCCTGATACAATATTTTTTTAAAACTGGGGAGAAAAACATGGGGAGAAAAACTATGGCCTGTGGGCCCCCCACCTGACGCAGCCTGTAAGCTAAGAATACTTTAAAAAAAAAAAAAAGATTTTATTTATTTATTTGAGAGAGAGAAAGAGAGAGACAGAGCGAGCAGGGGGAGGGGCAGAGGGAGAAACAGACTCCTCGCTGAGCGTGGAGCCCCATGCGAGGGCTTGACCTGGGGCTCAATCCCAGGACCCTGAGATCATCACCTGAGCTGAAATCAAGAATGGGATGCTTAACTGACTGACCCACCCAGGTGCCCCAAGAATGGTTTAAATATTTGAAAAAAAATTCAAAGGAAGACTACTATTTCATGACATGTAATAATTATATGAAAGTTTTACTGGAACCCAACCATACCGATTCATTGACACAGTGTCTATGGCTGCTACGTACTTTAGCAGGGGACCCGAGTCATTGGACAGAGGCTGAAGGGCCCGCAAAGCCTCAAATACTTGCTATCTTGTGCTTTTTTGAAATACTTGCCTCTGGCTTTTTGCCAAGTGCTGGTATAATAAATAATGGAATGCTCACATGATATAATATTTGTAGCCATTAAAATGATATTTGCAATTAGTTTCTAGTAACCGAGAAAATACTTATAACATCTTGTTGAGTGAAAAAAATATGGAATAGGGCTATTTATACTAGAGTTTCACAAGGAGTATTCTGTTGGCTAATAATAGAATTCATATATTGAGAAATCTGAGTTTAAAAACTTATGCAAGACCTCTCCTGGCTTTTACTATGCTACTTTGCAGAGGGAATCTCTATGAGGGAGAATATGGTATGCTATGTTCCCTAATTTTTTGTTCATGGATCCCAGTGTTTCATGGAACATAATCTTGGAAATGTTGATTTATATAGAATGGTTTCCATTATTCTAAAGTATATTTTATGTTCACATGTGCATGTACACACGAGATAAAAATGAGTCAAAACTTTGACTATGTTCGTTTCTTGGTGATAGGATCATAGATAATTTTGGGGGTTGTATTTTTATATATTTTCTAGAACAAGCATAAATTAATTAACAGAATACAGACTGATGTCTGTTAAAGGAAGAAGATTCTCGAATCAAAGTAGAACCCTTGAGTAAATTAAGAATATGTAGAATACTGTATACATTTAGCAAAATTTCAAGTCATTCCCATTTATCCAGTCTGTTTTCTCATCTGCCCCTTTTCTTCTCTATGTATTTATGTATGTATATATTTAGGTAGATACCATTTAAAATAAATGTCTAGACCACTTAGGACAGGTTTCATATTTTAATAGAGAAGCTAATCTTGTTTTTTGCCTCCAAGTAAGTAAGAAGCATCATTTCATCCCAGTCAAACTGGACCAGTTTCTTTTCTTCCTCCTTTCCTTCCTTCCCTTCCTTCCTTCCTTCCTTCCTTCCTTCCTTCCTTCCTTCCTTCCTTCCTTCCTTCCTTCCTTCCTTCCTTCCTTCCTTCTTCCCTTCCCTTTCTCTTTCTTCTTTTCTTCTTTCTTTCTTTCTTTCTTTCTTTCTTTCTTTCTTTCTTTCTTTCTTTCTTTCTTTCTTTCTTTCTTTCTTTCTTTCTTTTTCTCTCTCTTTTCTTTCTTCCTCCCCCTCCCCCTCCCCTCCTCCTCTTCTTCTTCTTGTTTTTTTTTTTTAAGTAAACTCTACTCCTACCAGGGGCTGGAACTCATGACTCTAAGATCAAGGGTCATATGCTCCAGCTCCACTGACTGACCCAGCCAGGTGCCCCCTCCTCTTTCTTAAGTAGAAGACTAGGTTTTTATCCCTTCCTTGTTAAAAATTTTTTTCTCCCAAATACGTTTATTTTTTTAGTGTTACAAGATTAATTGTTCATGCACCACACCCAGTGCTCCATGCAATACGTGTCCTCCTCAATATCCACCACCAGGCTCGCCCAACCTCCTACCCCCCCTCCAAAACTCTCAGTTTGTTGCTCAGAGTCCAGAGTCTCTCATGGTTCATCTCCCCCTCTGATTTCCTCCCATTCCCCTTTCCCTTCCTTCTCACAATGCCCTCCATGTTTTTCCTTATGCTCCACACGTAAGTGAGACCATAAGATGATTGGCTCTCTCCACTTGACTTATTTCACTCCACATAATCTCTTCCAGTCCCGTCCATGTTGATACAAAAGTTGGATATTCGTCCTTTCTAATGGAGGCATAATATTCCATTGTGTATATGGACCATATCTGCCTTATCCATTCATCTGTTGAAGGGCATTTTGGTTCTTTCCACAGTGTGGTGATTGTGGCCATTGCTGCTATGAACATTGGGGGTACATGTGGCCCTTCTTTGTACTGCATCTGAGAATACTAGTTTTTAATTTTTATTTCTCTTAGAGAGGGAGGGAGGGGCAGAGAGAGAGGGAGAGAATCTTAAGTAGACTCCCCTCCTAATGTGGAACCCTACTCGAGGCTCGATTTCACTACCCTGAGATCATGACCCAGGCCAAAACTGAGAGTCTGACACTTAACTGACTGAGCAACCCAGGCTCCCCAGTTTCGTTTATTAAATAAATCTTTTACTTTGGAATCATTTTATATTTACAAAAAAGTTGTGAAGATAGTTCCGGAACAACCTTCACCAGCTTCCCTTGACGTTGACACCCTTCATAACTGCAGTGCATTTGTCCATGCTGCAGAATTAACAGTGGTATGTTATGATTACTCCAGAGCTTGGATGGGTTTCCATCAGTCTTTCACTCATCATCTTTTTCTGTTCTAGGATCCAGTCCAGGAAACCACACTGCATTTAGTGAACTGGTTTCTTTTAATTCACTAAGACCTTTTAAGAGTGAGCTCTAAGTCAGTTATGTGATTTATCAAGCCCTAAGTATGGGTGAAGTATCTGGCTGTCCCTTGTTAAATTCTTTTAAGTGGATAGGTGTCCAAGAGACCCCTACTTGGGTTTCCAGACTTCACATGGCCTCTGCTCTGGAGAAAGAGCTTTCAAGTTTACAAGGAATTTTTACAAATACCTCAATCTGTCATCGCAGTCACCCCATGGAGGAGGCAAGGCACATGTCAGTATGTTCTTTCCCACTTTACTGGCTGAAGAATGAGACCTAGAGACAGGTACACCTGTGTACTTGCCCAGGCTCTCATGCTCAGAAGGACCCCGTGTTGGTTTAAGGCTCTGGTGCAACCTTTTTAAAATTCTTTCACATCTACGAACAAGGAGCCCTGCATTTTCATTGTGCATGGGTCCTTGCAAATTATGAAGCAGGTCTTGCCCAGAAGAGCTTGCCTGGCTCACCTGATGGCACATGGAATCAGAGCAGTTGAGTAAATGTTTGTGTTCTCTGACTTGGAGTTTATGCTTCCTTCTTCTACCCTACGAGTTCTGTCCACCTTGGGACCTATGATCTTGAACCCAGCCTTGTAGTCCATTCCCCGAAGTCCCTAAAACTCTACTTTTCTGGCTCTGTATCAAAATGCCTCAGCATTTTCACCTATGATTTTTGCCTTGGCAACTTTGACTTCTGTGTGAAAAACAAATCAATCTGAAAACTTCCTTACCTGTGGCTTAGACAAAATGCTCTGCTAATTTCTGTTCATAATAATTTCCTACTGGTGGCTGCGGCCTCAGCAGCTCTGCATATCATATTTATTAAACAGGTTTGAAATAAAATAAAAATGGCTCTATTTTGTTTCCAAGATTCGTTAATTAGCTCATGCTGTTGTCAGACCTGAACTGTGAATTATAATTCTTTTCCTGAGGGGAGATATTAATTTTTCTGCAGACATGGAAACATTTGGCTGAGCAGTTTGATTTTAAAATCAAGGAGCAGTGCTTAGTGGCCAGATAGTCAAAGTAACGCTTAGTGGCCTGGGTGGCAGATTCACATTATCCGTGTGGTCTCAGAAAGCACTCGATAACATCATTCCATGGCTCTCTCTCTCTCTTTTTTTTTACTTATAGATGTATGTATTTTTTAATAATTTTTTTATTTTGTTATGTTAGTCACCATGCAGTGCATCATTAGTTTTTGATGTAGTGCTGCATAGAGCACTGAGTGTTATATGCAAACAGTGAATCATGGAACATTCCATTGCTTTCGAGAGAGGTGAGGCCTTCACCCCTGGCTTTGTATCATGGACAGAAAGAGTGGTTTTGTCTGGGAGCAAAGGTCTGGATTGATCCATTCTTCCTTAATTTTAGCCCTATAAAGGTCTGTTTATATGGGTCCTGGTTGTCCAATAGAGTTCTCTCACGGTCATGTTCACGTTTAATTTACAGAAGCAACCACAAGAATTTAGGAAAGAGAGGGAGGGGGGAGAAGGAGAGATTGTGCAAGTTTAAAAATATTTCTGGATGGAAAAATATATGATAAAAAATACAACAGACAAGATAGAGTCAAATAGGCACAGTACATACGACAGGCAGAAACTTATTATCTCTAATTTTCAAAGAATTCTCACAAATGGATTAGAAAAGAATCTTTGTATTTATATTTATAGACACTCAAATGCAAGTGATTCATAAACTAATGAAAGGAGGCTTAACCTCGTCAGCATTCAAAGAAATATGGATTTGAAGAACAATTTTCACTTGTCCAGTTGCAAAAAAATAGAAGATTGATAACATTCAGTATGGGTGACAATCTGGGAGAACAGACATTTGTGCATTGCTGGGGGAAAGCAGATATAGCACCTTTATGGAAAGCTATATTTTTATGTTTGTAAAAGTGAAAAAATGGATATGCCTTTGGCCCAGCAATCCATCCTACGGATTAAATGCATCGTAATGGAAGGTATAATTATAGGTATATCCAGGCAGCCTTTTCCTGTAGTGTTAAAACTGGAAACAACACAAATGTTCCTCAGCAGAAAAATGGCTGAATTAATCATGCAACATCTTACTCGGAATGATTACTAGAAAAATGAATTATAGCTATATATATTGACTTAGATGCAGGGATACATTATGAAGTAAGGGGGAGAAACAATCTGGGAAAAATAGAGTATGATACGGGTTTGGCAAAAAAAAAAAAAAAAAAAAATAGACCCTCTCTCTCACCTGCCTGTGTTTGTATTCCAGCATAGTGAGAAATGTAGCAGAATATGCCCTGAATTATTATTATTGGCTATCTCAGGGGTTTGATTGGATTGGGGGATAGACAATGTGTGGTAAGGACTTACCACTATATGTATTATAGTCAACGTTTTAAGTGAATAGAGTGTGGGGACGCCTGGGCGGCTCAGTGGGTTAAGTGTTTGGCTCTTGATTTCAGCTCAGGTCATGATCTCAGGGCTATGAGATTAAGCCCTGCATCAGGCTCTGTGCTGAGCATGGAGCCTGCTGAAAATTCTCTCTCTCCCTCTCTTTCTGCCTCTCCCCCCTCCCTCTCTAAAATGAATGAATGAATGGAGTATGCCATTGTGTTTCAATTATAAATGTACAAATGCTTATTTATTATAAAGCAACGCAAAATAACATTACATTTTTCTAAAAAAAGAAGAAAAGATTGTTGATTTTTGAATGCTCACCTGTGTCCTATTTGTGTGTGTGTGTGTGTGTGTGTGTGTACTTACATGTATCTCTCTCTCTCCCTCACTTATGTATTGGCATAAAAAATACATATAGTTTAGGATCTTGCTTTAGTCACTATTTTGAAGGGGGGCAGGAGCAGAGGGAGAGAGAGAGAGAATCTTAAGCAGGCTCCACGCCCAGTGTGGAGCCCAACACGGGGCTTGATCTCAAGACCCTGAGATCATGACCTGAGCCAAAATCAAGAGTCGGTCGCTTAATTTGACTGAGCCCCCCAGGTGCTCCAGAATCTTGCTTTAGCCACTTAACTGCATTTCCCATGGCATTTTAAGATCCTCCGTAATATATACATTTTTTAGTATTATAGCTTTTAATGTCTTAATGGTATTTAATTTAAGTGAAATATCATGATTTTCTTAACTGTTCCCCTAATGTAAAGCATATGTTATTTGTAGTTTTTTGCTATTATGGCTCTTGCTGCATGAATACTTCTATGCTTATTATTTTAATTCTGTTCATTCATTTACAAATATGTTCTCTAGTATATGATTATTATTCAAACCATATAGGAATATTCATTGATCTTGTCATACACTGCCTTAGCTATGAAATTTTACACCAGATATTTGAATTGAGATTCACTGTAATCCCTTTCTGTCTGTGGGCAAACCTTCTAAAGGCAGATCTGAAAATAATTTGCAAAGTGTTGCTTTCCTCTGTGTTTTACTGATATCCCATCATAAGGGCACATATTACCACTTGTTCATTACAGGTAGAAATTTTAAGTATACCAAAATGCTTATAATAGCTGAAAGGCTCTCTTAAGCAGAATTTGACAGCAGTATTGAAAATAATAACAGTAATTTGCATTTATCTGATATTCCACTGCGTGACTCCACTTTCTTTTTTAGAAGAATGCATTGACACAGAATTTCTTATGCTGCTCTGCTGCCAGCTCTGCACATATTGTTTAAGCAACCCTTTTCACTTGCCTGAGTTACAACAGTTTACTGGTGGAAATCAGAGAGATTTCTGGGGCTCTCTGTCATCGATGTTTCCATACATCAACATTTCTCGTTTTTCTGACATAACCCTTTATCGTAGGTTCTTGTCCATGTTTAGGAGGGGATTTCACAAGCACCAGTAGGCTTTGAGATGCTCCCCCTCCACAACTCTTTTCTATTGACACACGTGGGATTGAGGATTCAGGTATCTCACTCTGACCTTTTTGTCTCTTATAAATGACTCAACTATACCCATGAGTCAATGGATGTGCGGCGCTGGATTGTTTTCTGTTACCTTTGGGGCTTGCCAAGTAGGGTTGGACCTTGTCCTTCTTTCTCTCAAGACAGAATTCCTACTGTGGATATCTAATAAAAGAGGTATTTTCACATCCTCTTTCTAAGCAATCTCGGCCAGCCCAGGCGAGACACTTTGTATCTGTAGCTTTGTTGGTCATGAACTAGGAGCTCTAACTGATCATTTTCATTTAATTAGGTCTTGTTTTTGGGATAAAGGACTCATAGGGCTTCATGTTTTATTACTTCTCGAGCAACATCAAGCTATGGTTCATGTATTACCTGCCACACTCCCTTCTCTTGTTCTGCTCGAGAACAGAAGATACTTGTGGCGGTAAAGACGTCTGTTTTAAACTCAAGTGACAGATGGTACCATTTGAACTCAACAGAAGTAGAGAAGAAATGGAATGAATGCAAACTACTTGCACTGTTGGAAACTATTTAACCGAAGGTCTGCACGCTTGGATGGTACAGATTGCTTCATCCATGACATACCTTAAATGGAAGTGCTCTAAGATATCTGTTAATTTCTTTTTCTGCACTCAGAGCAAGTTTCCGTTATTTAACCATGAGCCATCCTCTGCCCTCTTCCTCCTCATCAAACAACCTCACTAGTAATTGGCAGTGGGATCGGTATTATGGTAAGCAAGGTAAACAGATGTAGCTCCTATCTCTATGACTTACAGTCTAAATATAGCACTTCACAGGAATACCACAGTTGAAGAAAAATAAAAAACACACGGAACAATGTCATAACAAAATGTTACACCAGCTGTTCCTCCTACCCCTCTGTTTTCTTTGTGTGTGTGAGGAGTATAATGAAAAACAGTAAAATGTTCTAATCTGTAGTGTACAATTCATTGAGTTTTGACAACATGTACACCTATGGAACCAACACCCCAACCAAGAGGGAGAATCTTCCATCACTTTGGGAAGGTTCCTTTGGACCCCTTCTCTGTTCATTCTCCTTTCCACCAGGCACCCTCTGTTCTGATTTCTATCTCAGGAGATTAATGTTGCCTGTGTTACAACTTCCTATACATGGAATCACAGGGTATATATTCTTTGGCCTCTGGTTTCTTTCGCTCAACTTAATGGTTATGGATTCATTCATGTTCATACATGCATTCGTAGTTCATTCTTCTTATTGTTGAGTTGTGTTTCATAGTATTGCTATACCATGATCTTTTTTTCTTCATTCTCCCATTGATGGGTACCTGGTCTGTTAGAAGTTTTGGGCTATTACGAGTAAAGCTGCAGTGAACATTTTTTAAAAAGATTTATTTGTTTATTTATTAATTTATTTATATGACAGGAGATGGCAGAGGGAGAGACTCTTTCAAGCAGACTCCCTGCTGAGTGCAGAGCCTGATGTGGGGCTCGATCTCATGACCCATGAGATCATGAAATGAGCAGAAACCAAGGGTCAGATGCTCAACTGACTGACCCACCCAGGCACCCATGAACATTCCTTTTTTTTTTTTTTTAGTTTAATTAATTTACTTATTTGACAGAGAGTGAGAGAGCACAAGCAGGGGGAGCAGCAGAGGGAGAGGGAGAAGTAGGCTCCCACTGACCAGGGAGGCTATCGAAGGACTCCATCCCAGGTCCCTGGGATTATGATCCAAGCTGAAGGCAGACGCTTAACCTACTGAGCCACCCAGGCGCCCTGCCCCTTAACATTCTTGATAGAGTATTGTTTTTGAGGACATATGCTTTTACTTTCCTTTGTTTAGTCCCTGGGAATGGAACTGCTGGATCATGAGGTAGTTTTATGTTTGACTTTATTAAGAAACTGTCATATGGATATATTGTTTTATATTTCCACTAGCAATGTATGAGAGTTCCCTTTGCTCTGAATTCTTGCCAACATGAGTTGGGTATTGTTAGTGTTTAATTTTTCAATTTAGATTTTTTATTTAAGTTTAAAATCATAGTCGTTTTAATGAATATGTGTTGGTCTCTCATTGTGGTTCTCATTTGCATTTATGTGGTAATGAACAGGGCTGGGCATCTGTGCTTTCATGGATCATTCGTATATCTTCTTTTTTGATATGTCCAAATCTTTTGGTCAGTTTTTATTCAATTGTTTGAACAAACAATTGAATATTCAACAATTGAATTGTCTTTTTTGTAATTAATTTGTAGAAGTTCTTTATACATTCTGGATACAAATTAGGTAGATAGGTGGATAGATAACTTCTCCAAGCCTGTGGCTTGAATTTTCATTTTCTTAATGGGGTGTGTGCGTGTGTGTTTTAATAGAAGTGTCTTTTTTTTTTTTAAAGATTTTATTTATTTGACAGCGAGAAACACAGCGAGAGAGGGAACACAAGCAGAGGGAATGGTAGCGGGAGAAGCAGGCTTCCCGCAGAGCAGAGAGCCTGATGCGGGGCTCGATCCCAGGGCCCTGGGATCCTACCTGGGCCGAATGCAGACGCTTAACGACTGAGCCACCCAGGCGCCCCAGATGTGTCTTTTGATAAGTGAAAGTTTTTAAATTTGTATGAAGTTCCATTTATCAGTTTTTAAAAAAATTTTAAGGATGAAGATTTTTGCATTCTGTCTAAGAAATCTCTGTCTATTTTTCTAATAGCTTTATTACTAAGCTTTTATATTCAGTCCAGCAACCATCTTGAGATACGGTGTGAGGTATGGGTCAAAGTTAATCTTTTTAAATATGGATATCCACTTGTTCCAGTGTCAGCTGTTGAAATACTTTCCTTCCCCAACTTGACTATTGTGGAATCTTTGTCAAAATCATTAGACCATAGGTATGTTAGTTTTTCTTCTTTGTATGGAATTTTGTTGATATATTGGTGGATCACATGCCAAGACCTGGTGTATTGATTGCTGTAACTTTAGAGTAAGTCTTGAAGGCAGGAGTGTAATCCTCTAGCTGTGTTTTTTGTTTGTTTGTTTTTTTTTTAGGTACTTTGACCCTTTGTATATCTATATAAAGTTTAGAATTAGCATTTAATTTCTAGAAATCCCCCAAAACCTAGCTGGGCTTTTTTCCTGTTTTCATATTAACCTTTGACAATTAACCTAAAACTCTGTTCCATTACACTATGAAGTTTTCATTACATTAAACAGTCTTAGTTTCTGAAAAATAAGTACTTTAGAAAACTCAAGTCTTATTCTATGAACATGTCTTTCAAACACAAATTATTACTGCAAAATCAAGTTTTGCCTTTTTGCCTCGTACGAGAATTCAGGAAGACTTCAAAGGCAGATGTGGGCTGATTGCTGTCATTTGAACATTAGGAAATGCCAACCCAGAGGAAGTCAGACATGCTTATCAACATGCTGTGAAGTTAAATGCTGTCATTCTGTGAAATCGTTTGAAGGCCAAAGTGATTGTAAAAAACAAAAAGACATAGCTGAAAGTAAGACAGTGTCTCCTGTAAAGAAGACATTCTGAGGATCTAGAATGTGGCATATTAAAACTTTATTTTTTTAAAAAGATTTATTTATTTATTTGAGAGGGAGTGAGAGAGCTAGAGCCCATGCACAAGTGGGGGGTGGGTGCTGAGGGAGAGGGAAAGAATCCCAAGCAGACTCCCCACTGAACATGGAGCCAGGTGTGGGGCTCAATCTCAAGACCCTGAGATCATGATCAAGAGTTTCTGGCTTATCTGACTGAGCCACCCGGGTGCTCTCATATTAAAACTTCAGATGAATATTTGATGGAAAATGTAAAATTAAAAAAAAATGCACAGACTTTGTAGACCCTTAATAATATGTCAACGGCGGTCCTAAGGTGTCACCTTGAGAACCACAGATGCAATGTTTTTAGCCATCTAGTTTTCTGCTTGCTATCCAGTAGGTGTGAACAAATTAATATTACTAGAGTAATTTTTTCTTTATCATTTTCTGAATGACTGCTTATGCCCAGTAATGAACGGGTTACAGAATATTCAGGGAGACACAGTGGCCACTGAATAATGTGGGTCCAATAAAACACAGAGGAAAGAATTCTATGCAAGTACTCATGTACCTACTGTATATTAGGAACTGTGCTAAGTGTTGAGTGTAGGGCAATGAACAAAACAGAGTTTCTCTTTTAGGAAGCTTGCAATGTTTTTGGGAGGGGCATATAATAATCATGCAAATAAATATAAAAACACAATTATGAACTGTGATACGTGCAAGGAGGGAAATGAGCAGAATGTGATGATAGAGAAAACCACTTAGATGGGGATTAGGGAGGACCTCTGTGGGACTATCTTATAAATGAAAGGCAGTCCTCAGCCCTCAGAGTCAGAGAACCCCACAGTCTTGATCATAGGAAGTGGGGTTAAGTGGGAAGCTCTGGGGGTGTTCATTTCCAAACTTAACCTTGGCCTCTTAGAGGTGGTTTGGCGGAAGATAGTGGGAGAGAAGGAAGAGGTGTATAGCTCAATAAGGTTAGGAAAATGGAGCTAAAAGGCAAGGAGAGATGATTAGCATCTAAATTTCAGGGAATAGGCGGAAGATAGAGAGAGCTTACATGGAAAGTTTTATGATTCAGGATCAGATAGTGCTTGGTGTGTACGAGGTTCATTCAGATGGACAGAAACATTTTCAAACCTATGAAAAAATGTAATGATAGAGCACCTTATTTTTTCTTAGCCTCATCTCTCTGAAAACTTCATTGTTAGCAATGCTTTAAAAAGAAACCCACTCAAGTTCCACTCAAATATATTGATGCTATGGATCCTGGGGGGAACTATTTATGGCTGAGATATTCTTTTACAAGGTCATTTTTGAACATCAGTGTGGAAATAAATTCCTTTGGGTGGAGACCAAGATATGTCCCATGGGATGCCAACTTTTTCTGAATATGTTATAGCAGTAGTCATATTTTCCAACCGGTGGTCATACTTTTTATGCACATTGTTTTCACTCGGGGCTACTACTTTGTGGGTCATGCGTTTCATCTGTGAAAATGAGAAAAATTATACATGGCAATTAAAATATGGTGACCTCTTGAGAATATCACCTTGAGTATTTATAATCCTGCTCATACCATAAACATCATTCGTTTATTAATTCAGCCATGAAACTAAATGTAATTGAAAGAGTGAAATAGCCCATGGGTCTTGTAAATTGGTTTTAAAAGCTGGTTATCTTAGGGACAAATGCAATGACCCAATAAACTCAATGCGTAGGATTTTCTTGAGGTGCGTACATCATTTGCATCGTTTTCCATTTCAGGTTCTCCCACTCATCTGTCTAGCTGCTCCTGCATAAAGAGAGTGCATCAGAGCATCTGGAGTCCTGACAGCCGTCTGAGAGCATCTGACAGACACCAGAAGAATAAGTTTTTATTCAGGAGTATTTTGCTGCCCTCATGGGTCTGATCTATTTTCCCTTCTATGTAGTTAATATTCTTACAAACTGTAACCCTGTGCTGTGGGATATGAATTGCTAATATTTGGAACTGCACTCAGGATGATCGAAAAGATATGAATATGAATCAAAACAGTGAATTGATCACAGTGGAGAGGAAGTTCTTTAGCAGTGAAAAACCACAACACAGAGAGCTCAAATGTCAACAAGATACGTGGTGGACTTGGAAGCCTTCAGGATACCACAGAACTTTCTGATTCCGGGCATGTCTGCAGCCAAAGCTAATATGCCTTAGTTGATGGGCAGGTAGGGATAGGCACATTGGCTGAATGACACCCCTTGGCTCCCTTGCAAACTATAGGTTAGCTTCATGTTAACTTTGCCAAGGATGGTCTCCAACCCAGTTACTCTTACTTGAAAAAAAGACAAGGAAAGACAGAAAAAAAATGTGACCTAAAAATTGGGTGTGGTTTCAATGAATGTCTAAAATGCTACCTATTTCTAAAATTTTCAACTCCTATAGTAGCTCCTATTTTTTTCCTCTCTCTCTTTTTAAAGATTTTATTTATTTATTTGTCAGAGAGAGAGAGAGAGAGAGCACAAGCAGGGACAGTGACAGGAAGAGGGAGAAGCAGGCTCTGTGTTGAGCAAGGAGCCCGATGTGGGGCTTGATCCCAGGACCCTGGGATCGTGACCTGAGCTGAAGGCAGAGGCCTCACCGATTGAGCTACCCAGACATCCCAATAGCTCCTATTTCTCAAAGTTTTAATTGTCCCCTCTGTTTCCCTTCCCATCTGAGTGAAGTGTTAGATTCTGTTTTCCCAAAGGGGTGGAGGAAGCTGGAAATGAAGGCAGCATATCCCACACTTTGGCTACGTAACTATAAAAGCCTTCCAATGGAGTCCTTATGGGGGCCACGGTTTTCTTGCCGGCCCGGAAGTGCGGGTTTGAATGGGGCCATTATCGCTGGATGTTTTCTCATTCTTAAAAAGATGACTCTTCCTAAGACTTTTGGATGACCATATTTACCACTTCTTCCGAAATGAAGCGAGTTTACTTGATAAACGGCTCAGCCTGGCTTCCAAGAGCTCACCTGCACCTTGGTAGGTAGAAAACCAGCTTCCCCGAGATAGCTGCTTGGCTTTCTTTACCTCATCGCCTAAACTATTTTTAGGTTTTTGTTCTCCAAGTTCTTGCTTCACCCCCATTTTCGGGTCTCAAACTGTAGAACTCACTCTCAGGGCACGCTTACACTGTGCATGAAACCACTCAATAAAAATGCAAACATCAATCTTTTCTTTCTTTTTTTCAATGTAATTTTAGAAGCTCTGGGTAACTCAGTGTAATTGAACCGTAGGGGGCATGAAAGGATGAGACAGCAGTGAAGCTTCCTGCTGTGTGTTTTGGCCAAGGCAGCCTTTTCTTGATGAAAGAAAGATTTTATTCAAGCCTCTGCAACGGGATGACATTTGTAGTGGAACGTAGGGCAAAATGGTTTTAAATAATATCATAGATTGTTCCAGATGACACAAAGTCTAGAAAATATTCCTTCTCTCAGCTAAAGTCACGAATATTGCGGCTTCCCTCCAGTCCGAACAGTGCAGAACAGAAGGAATCCATGAGTCCTCTGAGCCCGCAGCAAGGAAGAGACCATTCCTTCCCCCCTTTAAGCATTGCCCAGCATTTGCCTGTGAGAGCAGCTCCACAGCTGAGGAATTATAAACTACCGCGTGAAGGGGCCTTGACCTGAAAACGCGGAGGAGAGCAAAATGTGGAAGTCACCTCTCTACTTCTTAGGACACAGGGAACAGTGGTCTTAGCCCCACTGGGTATCTGGTTGGGGAGCCTCGCAGTGCATATGGGGCTGATGTCTTGCCTTGATTCTGGCTGTGAACATGGGGCCCGGGTCTGGCCTGTGAGAGCCTTGCGCAGGTCTCTGGGTGACCTCTCAGGAAAGAAGCCTTCTTCTCCACTGGTCTTACTAAAGTAGCAGAGGTGAGACCCGGAGCGGCCAGCGGCCACTTTTGCCACCCTGTCAAGAGAGGCCACTTGCAAGAAAGCAGAGTCCAGTGAGGACGACCGTCTAATATCTGGGCACCGGGAATGAGCAGCATCGGGTGAGAGGCATGCAGGAAAGACAAATGGAGAAAGAGAAGAGGAAAGGGAAGGAAAGGGCAGGAGAGACTTGCTGTTGACTGTGAGGCCCCTGGTGAGTTTCTCTGGGGAATAATACCACCCTCGTGGCAGCCCAGAGGTCACAGAGGAGGAACTCACCTACGGGAAGATCTGAAGGATGGGAGTTATTTAAGGCTTCACATCGGCCTCAGAAACACCCCATTCTGCTAACCCTGATTTTCCTCTGCTGGAACACGAGAGACTCGCCCTTGATCACCCCTAAGGCATCGTTCAGTTCTGATCTTGGCAGAAGGCTTCTTCCCTTGGCCCACTCCAGCGTCCCACAGGAATGACTCAGGCGACTGCAGGTGCCCGCCAGAGATCACTGTAGGGTGCGGTTCCGTCCATCTTAGGGACGCAAGCGGATACCACAGGAGACTGCGGAGAAGCCCCCACCACTCACCACCACCGCCACGGGTATTTGCCGCCAGGCGGGTCACGTGCCGCGCCATCACTTTTCCTGTCCTGTGACATAAATGTAATCTTGGGCTTCCTAGCTAGTTGGTCATCACCATGTAAAATAGGTCAGTTTTAATTCACTGTAGAATCCTTCCAAGGCTATAGTTCAGCAAGACATTTCCTGTCTCTGAAGAACAGTATTGTGTTTAGTTATTGGAAACTAAAAATCTTGTGCCTCTGCTGAAAAGGTGAGCTGGAACACAAGCATTTCAGCCAGAATTGGGCCGGTTTCTCTCCCCTTCTGTGTTCTATGTGCTGTCATTTCAAAGCCACTACTGCCTAGAGGATGCCCCACCTTGCTGAGGACCTTATGGTTCTGCTCAGAGACTGTTCTAGAAGCACCAGTGGTTCCTCCACAACTGGGAATTTCACTGACCGTGTGAGCTCTAGCCTTAGGCACGAGGGTCTAGGGAAGATGGTGAACATATGAATTTGGGAAGGGGTCTATCCACGTTGTTCCTCTCTCCATTGAACACCGATTCTACTCTTACCTAAACCGTTTATTTTGTTTTATGGGTATGGAAGAGATGATAATACTAACTCACCACATTTCACCCCTCAACTTCCCATACTCCCTTGAAGCTAGGTTTGAACATGTCCTTAGTCTTGGCCAATGACCTCTGATTGGAAGTGACATGTGTCTCTCCTGAACAAAGCAATTAAGAATCTGTGTGTCATATCCATTTATTTCATCCCAAGCTACTTTGACCTTTCAAGCCTTATGTTCCAGCTGCAGAGCCACAGAATGGAGAAAGATGGACTGAATATGACTAAACAATAAACATTTCTGCATGAAGTCCCTGGGATTCCAGGGCTGATTTGTTACTGCAGCAGGGCCTGTCCTATCCTGACTAACAGCCTGGGACTGAGAACACATACAGGAGAAAGACATGGGCTTTATTCAGAAGCTAACCACAGTCCTTGGCATTTTAATTCTTTATTCTTAATTTTTGCTATTGATAAATTTGTAAGTGGTGATGAGACGAGCACTCCTGGAGGCCACATGCTGTCAGGGCAAGTGCCAATATCTGGGAAGCCTAGTTTTGGGTTCTAATAGAACCCAGAAATTATCATGTGGACATTCTAATGCACTCAAAATAAGATACATTTGAAAACACATGTGCACGAATCTGGAACTAGTGGTCCTAGTCCCAGGGAGAAATATCCCTGAAAGTTCACAAAGGATGCAGTGCTTATGTGAAAGAAGCCTGACTCCTCCTAAAATTAGTGGAGGGGCCATGACTTCCTGCCTCAATGTCCTTCCCAAAACATGGAGACTCTTATTCTCTCTACCCAGGCCAAAATTGCATAGTCTCCTAATTTTAAGATGAAAAGAACTTCAAATAATTTTTTTCCCCAAGCAGATTTATTTTTGCTGTCTTTTGATCCCAAATTCTAAAGGAAAGAACTTTCAGTTTGTTTGTTATGATCGTAATGGAATCTGCCCTCCTCCCCCCAAGAGAGTGATAAGGAAATACTTAATAAAAAATTCTTTTCTTACCATAACATTTCCATTGCATATCATTAGAGCTCACTGGTGATTAAGGATTTTGATGGTTAGTCACAGGAAAGAGAATTGACTTTCAGCACAATACAGCTTGGGGCAGCTTTATTTACTGATAGGTTCAGTTTTAACTTTGCTTCCTCCTCTTCTGTTTATTTCCATCATTTTATTAACTCAAATGCTGGAATATTCTTCGGTAGCCCACATCTTCTCACAGGACCTCAGGCTGTCTTTCTGCCTTAGGGTTCAGTTTGAAAGTGCGTTATCTCTTCAAGGTCTCTCCTTCTCTCCAGTAAGTAGAAGATTCTTCAAGGACGCACAGCTGCTATCGTGTCAAGCTATTATGACCTTCCTTAGAATCCAGACATTCAGCTCTGGGCTTCCCCAGTGACAATGCTTGGTAAATTGAGAGGGGTGCAATTCTACCAAGTCCCTTGGAAACTTTCGTTTCAGGTGTTGCGGATTTATTATCTCTGCCTTGGGAGACCCGCAGGCATTGTTTCGAGGTGGTAGTCTTCTCCAACACATTATATAGTATGGAACAACTGCAAGAGTCTATCCTCTTGTTTGCTTAAATTTTAATATTTTAAGTTAGGATCTTATGGTTTAACTACTAAAATAAATGTTAAAAGCCAATGAAAAGATATTAAACTTTTATAAGACTTATTTTATTTGAACTTATCTGGGCCCACGGTACCCTGGACTTTACCTAGGTTAACAGATTACGATGAACTGCAGTGAACACACGAGGGAGCCCAGCTATTATCTCTGTGCTCACAATATGCTTGTCACTTCCCCCAAATCTTCCAGAACTTCTCTCTATCTTCTGAGGTGATACTGCCATCTCATTATCTTTTTCCTCAGGGTACTAGGGAGAGGTTACAAGGCAATGCCAAACCTTAGCATGTTAGTAATATAGTGTATGGTCTGACCTAGGCTGCATTAGTTACCTATTGCTGCATAACAAATGACCCTGAAATTTTGCAGCTGATGGCAGGAAACATTTGTTATCTCACACAGTTCCTGAAGGCTAGGAATCCAGCTGTGACTTAGCTGGGTAGATCTGACTTAGGGTCTCTCATGAGATTCTAGTTCAGCTGTTGACCAGGGCTGCGTTCATCTCAAGGTGTAACTAGGGCTACAGAATATGCATGTGTGCTCACCCATGGTCATCGGCAGGCCTTTGTTCCTTACGGACTGTTGGGCACATGTAACTCCTTACAGGGCTGCTCAAATCACGGCAGCTTACTTCTCTCAAAGTGAGTGATCCAAGGGAGAGGAGAGCAAGGATGTACCCAAGACAGAAGCCATAGCTTTTATAACCTAATCTTGGAAATGTCATACCATCACTTCTCTTGTGTGCAATTGGTCACACACACCAATTCTGGTATGATGTGGGAGGGGACTACACACGAGTGTGAATACCAGGAGGCAGAGGTCATTGGGGCCATCTTGGAGGCTGGCTACCACATGGCCTCTTTCTTCTCTGGCCAATCCTCTTATCTAGGGCTCCAGGACCTCTGACCTGACCTCCCCCTCAGGCCTCCCTCCCTTCCTCTCTCTCTCTCTCTTTTAAAGATTTATTTATTTATTTTAGAGAGAGAGATTGAGTACGAGCAGGAGAGGCAGAGGGAGAGGGAGAGAACCTCAAGCAGACTCCCCGTTGAGTGCAGAGCCTGACATGAGGCTCTATCTCATGACCCCGAGATAATGACCTGAGCCGAAACCAAGAGTCAGATGCTTAACCGACTGTGCCACCCGGGGGGCCCCGGGACCTCTGACTTTTTGGTTCCTCCAGTGTGCCATGCTCACTCTACCTGCAGTGCCTTTATACACGGAATACTTTCTTCTGGCAAAATTCCACTTCCCCTTCACATGGTTAATTCCTACAAACCCTCAGCTCAACCTTCTATTTCCTAGAGAAGACCCCTCTGCTCTTAACATTGTTTTATTTTATAATGGGTGCTTATTTAATTAGTTTCTCTCTCTACCCACCCTCTGGACTGTAAACTCCAAGTTTATGTTAGTTTTTGCTCATAAATGTATCCTTGGCTCAGTGGCTGCTGCTAGGTAGATGTGTTGAATGGATAAATTAATAAATGAGGAAGGTCAAGGTCAGTACGTGGAGAAAGTATTGAGAGGAAGTTCAGGTGTGTGAGGATAATAGATGTGTGAACTGGAATTACATGAGGTGAAGGATTAGGTGTTTCTCCTTCCTCTGACATTCTCTATTCATCTCCTTTTATCCGTATTCTCTCCCTTCCCTTCCTTTCCTTCTTTCCCCTCTCCTCTTCTCCTACATCTCATTCTTTTGCTTGTCTATTCCACTTTACCATGACTATGACAACTTCTCATTGATAGTAACTGTACCAAGGGAATCACAGGTTGGAATAGGAAGATGAGAAGTGAAGTGATAGAAGTAAATGTCTTGTAACATAGTCCTGAGTAGAGTACAGGAAGTTGAGGCAAAACTTTTCTGGACCAGGAAGCATGCTGCTTCCTTGTTATGGAAGTGAGTAACTGGGGCAGACTGACCTGTTATGCATATTCAATCATATATTCATTAACCAACATTCAGAAGATGACTTCACCTGTCTGTCTGAGAATGGGCTGAGTGCTGGAGATACTCAGTGAAAGAGACAGGATACCTGATATCAAAGAGCCCACTGTCTAGCACCATGATACTCAAAGTGTTGTCCACGTTAGAGAACTAAATGTGAGACCTGAAACCATAAAACTCCTAAAAGAAAGCATAGGTAATAATATCTTGGACATAACCCTTAGCAACATTTTTCTAGATATGTCTCCTCAGGCAAGGGAAACAAAAAGAAAAAATAAACTATTGGGACTACACTAAAATAATAAGCTCTTGCAGAGCAAAGGAAATCAACAACAAAGCAAAATGGCAACCTACTGGATGCAAGAAGACATTTGAAAATGATATAGCCCATAAAGGATTAATATCCAAAATTTATTAAAAACTTACAACTCAATACCAAAAACCCCCACCAAAAGTAAATAATCTGATTAAAAATGATCAGAGGACTTGTGTATACATTTTTCCAAAGACATATGGATGGCCAACAGATACATAAAAAGATGCTCAACACCACAGGTCATCAGATAAATGCAAATCAAAACCATAATGAGATATCACCTTACACCTCTTAGAATGACTAGTATCAAAAAGATAAGAGATAACAAGTGTTGGTGAGAATGTGGAGAAATGGGAATCCTTGCGCACTAATGGTTGAAATGTAAATTGGTACAGCCACCATGGAAAACAGTATGGAGGTGTCTCAAAAAATTAAAACTAGAATTACCATATGATCCAGTAATTCTCCTAGTGGGTATTTACCCAAAGAAAACAAAAACACTAATTCAAAAAGATATATGCACCTTTATGTTTATTGCAGCATTATTTATAATAGTTACTACACGAAAGCAACCTAAGTGTCCATCGACAGATGAATGGATAAAGAAGATGTGTATATACACCATGGAATCTGACTCAGCCACAAAAAAGAACGAAATCTTGCCATTTGCAACAACATGGGTGGAGCGAGAGGATATTCCGCTAAGTGGGATAAGTCAGGCAGAGGAAGCCAAATACCATACGATTTCACTTATATATAGAATCTAAAAAACAAGACAAATGAACGAAAAAACAAAAAACCGGAAACAGAATAAAAAAGTACAGAGAACAAACATGGTGGTTGCAGAGGGGGGAGGGTCAGAAGGGTGGGAAAATAAATAAAGGGCATCAAGAGGTACAAAATTCCAGTTATAAAATAAATATGTCATGAGGATGAAAAGGACAGCATGGGGAATATAGCAAGAATCTTGTGATAACGTGGTATTGGTGACAGAGGGTAACTACACTTACGGTGAGCAGAGCATAACATACAGAACTGTCAAATCACTATGTTATATACCTGAAATGTATAGGACATTGCATGCCAACTATACTTCAATAAAAAACAAAACAAAGTGTGGTTCATGAACTGGCAGCATCAGTCCCCCACTCCCCCCGGGAGGTTGGATGGAGCTGTAGACTCCTAGGTCCCACCCGGATGTACTGAATCTGCATTTTCACTTCCACTACGTGGCCAGGTCATCTGTGGGACTCTGGAAGTTTAGGAAGCACCTGGCTAAGAAGCAGAGACAAGGGAAAAGCCGAGGACAACAGGGGAAGGTCAGAAGGGATGGAGCGCAGGGCTGTGGGATTGCGTCGAATGCCATCTGGCTCTGATCTGCTGCCAACAGGGGAGGCGGGCAGGGAGGCCAGGAGATGGCAGGTGAATGGGAATTCAAAAGGGGAGGGTTCCACAGGGTGTAGCGCACAGAGGAAGGAGGATATACAAAGGCCCTCTGGTGCTCAGAAGTGGGGCTCGTTCAGTTAAGTGCACGTTTTTCAACCTGGATAAAACTGGAATTGAGATGCAAAAGAACAAGAGATGAGGGTCAACACGGGGATGGGAGCAGGTCATGAGGGGTGAACTGTGCCCTCCTGACAAGGATTGGCATTGGAAGGTCATTGGTTGCTCTGGTTTGACTGGGAAGTCATTCTGTGAGGGACAGGAGCTTAAGATGCCTCATTTCACCGAAGCTTTCCAATAACCCTATGGGGGAGGTGCTATGAAAACATCTATAGGTACAGGGGTTGGATCCCATGCTCATGAGTTGGGGAGGGGGCAGTGAGGAGGTTCCCTTGGCGATGTTCCGGAAAGGGGTGGACTCAGGTTACTTCGTGCTTGAAGCTTGAGTGTCTGTGTTACACTATCTCAGGGGTGACAGATTCTGGGGGAGAAGGGATGAGAGCCAACATTTCCCTTGTCCTTGGTTTACTGCTTTCTGTTGAAACTGTTTTGTTTGAGGAACGATCTCTTCTGCCTCCTGACATGGGTTATGCACTGTCAGCCAGTTTAATGCAGAGACCCTAGGCAATTGTAGGTGCTCTGTGGGTTACCTGGAAAGCGAATTCCCTGAATAAACACTTTGGTCAAAGAACACCAGGTGCTCCTTCTCACGACCCATAAAGTTAAACCTGACTTTGGCCTCCTGTGGAGAACCATTTTTGCCAGGGTTGACAGTAGCCAGAATTGGGAGGCAGGGTACATTTGTCTTAGGGCTCTCCCCGTCCCATCTTTTTGGAAAACTGTCAGACTCGGTTGGATTTCTATGCCTCATCAAAACACACCTGGCTTGTATCCATTTCCTTGGGGTCCTATCCTTCCCCACAAAAATGTGTCACGATGTACCAATTAGTTAGATATTAATCCTTCATAATGTGTTGGCTCATCAATAATATAACTCCCAGGGGTGGCTGGGTGGTGCAGTCAGTTAAGGGTCCAACTCTTGGTTTCTGCTTAGGTCAGGATCTCAAGATTGTGAGATCAAGCCCTGCGTTGGGCTCTGCACTCGGTGCTGAGTTGGTTTGAGATTCTCTCTCCCTCTCTCTCTGCCCCTCCTGGCTGTTCTCTCTCTCTCTCAAGTAAATAAATAAATCTTACAAAATAGTAATATCACATACCCCAGATAACAGATGCCTTGTACTTAGAATGATGCTAATGCGGAGTACGGTAAACAAGAATAGAGAAGGTGGTCTGCTTTGGGATGCCTTCTCTCCCTTTCTCGTGACATCTCCCCAACCTGCTAGATGAGTGAAGCTGGAGAAGGAAAGAGAAAAGTATCTCTTTGCTTAACTGGTCTCAATTGTTCTTTCTCTCGGTTCTGCTGTTTCTCTGGCTGACAGTAACCGACCTTCTAGATTGCCTGTGTGACATTCATGCCAGGGTTTGGGCTTTCTCCGTGGGGCATCAATGTTTTCTCTGGAAGGTTCTATAGACTTTTACTTCACAACATGTTTCCTTGATGTGTCCATCTGACCCCAGCACTGTTTCTTCCATTTACCCTTAAGTTACTGCCATGGGAAGTGTATTCCACGGCCATTTGCTACTGGCTCCCTTCTAGCAGAAGGTGGCCTTCTGGGGTTGGGTGCCGTTACCCAAAGAGGTGAAAAAATGAAATAACTTTAAAATGCATTTTGGTTTAACAAACAGAGATCAAAACAAAATAGTACATAGTACGGCCAAAGGTTAAGAAACAGATGCTTTTGTACATTGTGGATAGAGGTATATGCTGACACAACCCTTTTGGAGAATAATCTGGCAATAAATATAAAAATCTTTAAAAGGTTTCATATTTTTGGGGCACCCGGGTGGCTCAGTGGGTTAAAGCCTCTGCCTTCGGCTCAGGTCACGATCTCAGGGTCTTGGGATCCAGCCCTGCATTGGGGTCTCTGTTCAGCAGGGAGCCTGCTCCCCCCCCCCCCGCCTACTTGTGATCTCTCTCTCTGTCAAATAAATAAATAAAATCTTTTAAAAAAAGTTTCATATTTTTTTTAGAGTCTCCAGTTCTATTTTTAGGCTAAAAGATGAGGCAAATGAATTTGAATCTACACAAAGAAATAGCTACAAGGATGTTCACTGTCGTACCTGCTTAGTGAAAACTTGGAATCTACTAAAATACCCAACAAAAGGGGACTGGTTAAATAAATGATGAAATACTGTAACTATTGTACATAACTCTGTACAAAAATATTTCATAGCATGCAAAAGTGTTAAAAGTGGCTTATG
Organism: Procyon lotor; assembly: GCA_028646535.1. Lineage (NCBI taxonomy): Eukaryota > Metazoa > Chordata > Mammalia > Carnivora > Procyonidae > Procyon > Procyon lotor. The sequence goes on along the minus strand of CM053612.1, from coordinate 94,435,298 downwards.
AAACAGTACTATGCCATGATTTTATTTTGTACAAGAACTCTACAGGTAAGTATTATTAAAACAAGAAGGAAATCATTTGCTTCAAAATGTTAACTAAAGGGTGGAGGAGTAAAGAGCGAAGGAAAAGAGAAGGGAGATGATAATTCTTCATTTTCTAGATTTTCTATCATTTCTATAATGCAGGTGTACTCCATTTGTGTCAAGAAGGTAAACAGGAAGAATCATAGAAATATGGCAGAGAATTAAAGGTAGAAAAGTGATATGAAAATAAAAATAAATTTAATACACCAAAGGCATGCCATCACATCCAGTACACTGAGAGAGATGGGCCTTGTGTTTAAGAAGAACTATTCTCTCAAGAGAATGAGAAGACAAGCTATAGACTGGGGGAAATATTTGCAAAGACATCTCTGATTACAGTACCGCTGCACACTATTAGAACAGTTAAAATCTGAAACACTGACAATATCAAATGCTGGTGAAGATGTGGTGCTACAGGAACTCTTACGCATTGCTGGTAAAGAAAAATGGTACAGCCATTTTAGAAGACAGTTTGGCAGACTTTTTTTTTTTTTTTCAAGAGTAAACATACTCTTATTACGTGATCCAACAATCATGCTGCTTGGCATTCACCCAAATGAGTTGAAAATTTGTGTCCACCCAGAGAACTGTGCATAAATGTTTATAGCAGTTCTATTCACAACTGCCCAAACTTGGAAGCAACCAAGGAACCAAGAACTGAAGATGTTCTTCAGTAGGTGAATGGACAATTAAACTGTGGTCCATCCAGACAATAGGATATTATGCATCACTAAAAAGAAATGTGCCATCAAGTCATGAAAAGACATGGAGGAAACTTAAATGTATGTTGCTAAGAGAAAGAAGATAATCCGAAAAGCCTACACACTATGTGATTTCAATTACAGGATACTGTGGAAAAGGCAAAACTATGGAGACAGTAAAAAGATCAGTGGGTACCAGGGGTTAGTAGGTACAGGAATGAACAGGCTGAGCACAGTGGATGTTCGGGGCGGTAAAACTACTCTGATATGAGCCACTTTTTATCAACTCCCTTCATATTGCCCGATGGCCTAACACCAAAGCTCAGTTCAGTAAATCTAAGACTGGGAAGAGCCACGATAAAATGGATAAAGAGCACGATTCTCTGATGCTCTGGTTTTTACAAGAGTAACATTTATGTACATGCAGGCGAATAGAGTAGACAGCAGAGTGTGCTGACCATGATCTATAAATATTATTTCTTAAAATGTAGCTTTTGTTAAGGAAGTGGTTCTCCTCTTTGGCGAGTAATCGGCACGCAGACTCCATGTTATCGAGGTGGTTAGACGCAGACATTTTGAAATCAGCAGAGACAGGCATAAGGTTGCCTGCTGTGGGGCTTGAGTATTTGCCCAGAAAGAAGCCCATTCAGATCCTCCTGGTGGGAGGCAGACCCACCCAGTGTCCCCTGTGGGCCGGTGAGGCTCTCCTCAGAAAGTTCTGGATTGGTGTCCAACACGTGGTTGGTCCAGGAAAGCTTGGATGTTTTCTCAAAGTCCAACTTTTCTCTTTTCCTTCCCCCGTTCACCTACCCAGCCTCATCACCACTTCCTTTCCTTGTTTCTCTCTTCCCCCTTCTGGTCTACCCCTCTCTCCTCTTTCTCTCCCTCAGCCTTGGAGCTCCCTCCCCCATCGGCATGTGGTGCTCCTCGCCTTTCACACAGAAGGGAGGTAAATGATGGAAGAAGACAAAAGCATATTGAGCAAAGGTTAGCTGCCTGGGCAGGGCAGATTAAGCAAATTCATTATAAAGATGAGACTGTTTTCTTTTGTTTCCTGTTTCGAGCCTCAGAATGGCTCACTGTGAAGTGACCAGCATCTGATGCAGCCGAAAACCACTGCTTTTCTGCCCATGGGCCATGACTTCTGAGGTTCTCTGTTGCTTTTCTCTTGCAGTTTTCTCCTGAGTGAGCTCGTGGGACAGGCCCAGGACTTACACTGTTCTTAAGGCTGCCTGGTGTTTTTCTTCTGGCATTTTCCATTGTCCAGCCACACTCACACGGCAAGGAGCTTTTACATGACTCTACAGCTGGTAACACCCTCGAAGAAAGAGGCTCAATGTTCTGTCCTCATTAATTGCCACCAATTGAGCTCCACCCTGAGGAGACCAAAGTCCTTCCGTGTATCTTTTTGAGTTCTATGAGGATAAAAGAAGTACCTGAATCATTTTGAAAAATGTGTTACACAGCCAAGGAGATGTTAAAATAAAGGGAAAGTAACACCACGCCATGATTCTTTGTTGGTTATCCGGTGTTGGGATTTAGAAACGAAAACAGGCAATGACGCATATTTAATTGCTTCAAAAAGATCAAATGTGTCAGTGTGGTTGGGATTTATGAAATCCCGAGCATAAAATTTCCCTTCTGTATGTGAACTGACAAAGAACTCTCCAGAACTCTTTCTGTGCTTCACAGTAGAGCTTTGGCTGCCTCTGTTCAGCCTGAGGAAAAGTATATTTAAGAAAAAGGGAAATGTAAATAAGGAAACACAGGACCAAATTTTTTTGTGTGCAGAGTTATCTCATGCCTTGGTAGGTTCTCGGGTGCTTGTCCTGATGATCCTGGGAGGAACAGATCATAAATAAAATATGAGGAGGAATTTGAAAAAAAAATCACACACAAAAAGACAAGAGGTGGTTTGCTTTACGTGAGGAGAATTGTTTGTGGCCAGTGAACAAGCTCATGCTGTTTAAACCCGGAAGCTAACTGGTGTTTTTTTTTTTTTTTTAAAGATTTTATTTATTTGTTTGAAAGAGTGAGAGCGAGAGAGCAAGAGAAAGAGAGAGAGCACAAGCAGGGGGAGAGGCAAAGGGAGGGGGGGAAACAGACTCCCCACTGGGTAGGGAGCCCCATATGGGGCTCGATACCAGGACCCTGGGACCATGGCCTGCAGAAGGCAGACACTTAACCAACTGAGCCTGCCAGGCACCCTCTCTAACTGGTTTTTGTTTTTAACAGCTTTCTTGAGGTAGAGTTTACATACCACGAACATGGACCTATCTTCAGTGTACAATTCACTGATTTTTAGTACATTTTGAGAGTTGAGTAACTATCACCACAATCCAGTTTCGGCACATCAGCATCCTCAGAAAACTAGGGCCTGGTTCTAGAAATCAGATTTTCCTGGAGCACAGTCACACCCTTGTTTACATAGAGTCCAGGGCTGCTTTCCCTCAACAACAAAGCCGGGTTCCATAGTTGTGACAGAATACTTCCGGCCTGCAAAGCCTAAGATATTTACTAACTGGCCTTTTGCTGGAAATGTTTGCAGACTTGGGCTTTAAAGGGAGAAAGGAAAACCTGAAAACACTGAAAATTGCCCAGTGTGATGAAACATGCCTTCCTTAGATAAACCCTGTTTTATTTTATTTTACTTTTTAAAAGATTTTATTTATTTATTTGACAGAGAGGAGAGAGATCACAAGTAGGCAGAGAGGCAGGCAGAGAGAGGGGGAAGCAGGCTCCCCGCTGAGCAGAGAGCCCCATGTGGGGCTCGATCCCAGGACCCTGAGATCATGACCTGAGCCAAAGGCAGAGGCTTTAACCCACTGAGCCACCCAGGCGCCCTGCCCTGTTTTATTTTTAGCCATTCATTCCAAGATTTGCTGGACTCACTTTCACATGCTCTTAGGTTCAGTTTTCTTCATCTGTAAAAGAGGGGCGGTCTCCATCTCATGGGGCTCTTATACATATGAAGTTGAAATGACACATGCAAAATGAATTTAGCATAGAACAGGGTACACGATAAGGGTTCAGTAAATGACTCCTTGCAACCCCAGATGTCCGTGTTTATTTTGTGGCTCAGCCAGAGAGAGAAAGTTGAATCATTTTGTAAAATTGACTCTGACGTAAGTGTGGACATTTCAGGGAAAGCTGCAAGCTTCTGAAATACTTTGGGAAAGTATTCTAATCTTTTTTTCCAGGCCTTTGCTGAGGACAGTGGGGGTGTGGACCGTTGCACCAGCGCGTGCCTAGAAATCCTCGTTGCTCTGTGTTTAGGACTGGGGTCCTCATTCTCCTCCACTGGGGAAGCCCCATGTGTGGGCCCACATGGGCTGGCTGGGTATCCTCCAGTTGTTCAGGGCCTGGTTTCTGTAGAACGACATTGTGGCTTGTGGTCAGATGGTCAGACAAAACCAAGAATGCCATCTGGAGGTCATCTGGCCGGACTTTTAATTTCTGCCAAGATCATGTGGTCCTAGGAGGGAAGAACTACATGAAAAGGATCAAGGTCAAAGGTTTTTGGAGTTGGAGGGAAATGAAGGTATATATCTGATGAGCCAAAGAAATGCACAATTAAATCAATCACGTGAGGCAATCACATTGGTGGGGGTGACAGAGGCTAATCTGTGCCATCTTATTTGAAAGTTTTGAAGCTGCTGTTAATAAAGAATCAGTTGGGCCCTGGGAATTTCCATTGGTGTCATGGTCAAACATTGTCATATCCTGGCCAATCCCCAAAATTTAATGGGAAGCCAGCCCCCAAATTGTGTGGGTTGCCATAATGGGTTCGTAGCCTTTAACCCCAAGAAAACTTAGAATTAAGGATAGATGTGTTTCAGATAATCAGAATATGTAATTGAGTCATTGATTTAGATTTGGCTAAGTTGAAATTTTACTAAATTTATAAGTTGAATTAGAAAGTTTAAAGTACTTAACTATTGTATTTCTAAGCTTACTACATTTATAAACATTACTTAAGAACTTGAAAGTTTTGTTTGTGAAGTCAGACAACTGTAGTTTTTTCAATAGTTTTTTTAAAAAAGAAAATGAAATATATTAAATTTGTAAATTTAGTTAAACATGCTTAAAGCATTTAATTAAATTTGAAGTGGGACTGACGTTATTCAAGGGCCTTTTAAAGGTTATTCCTAAATATTGGTAGCCTTATGCATAGAACAAGATTTTAAGCTTTTAAAAACTTAAGGAATTTGGGGCACCTGGGTGGTTCAGTCATTAAGCATCTGCCTTTGGCTCAAGTCATGATCCCAGGGTCCTGGGATCGAGCCCCACATTGGGCTCCCTACTCAGTGGGAAGCTTGCTTCTCCCTCTCCCACTCCCCCTGCTTGTGTTCCCTCTCTCATGTGTCTCTGTCAAATAAATGAAATCTTAAAAAAAAAAAAACTTAAGGAATTAGATTTTTGAATTTGTCATTTTAACATATTGAATGTTGATTTTTAAAACACACACACAAAACCCCAAACTACTCTTTCCTGTACAAAAACCACCCTTAAGGATGGACACACAGACACACGTGTGTGCGTGCGCAGACACAGACACAAAGCCCACAGAGATTGGAGACTGACCGGATGAAAGCAGAGAGTATTGTTGGTAGGAGGAGTGAGTTCTCTTCTGTACTGCACTGCAGTGGTGGGCAGGTGAGGAGAACGTCCTCCCCATGTCCCCAACCTGGATAAATCAAAGATGGCTGCACATTCTTTGAAATTCCTTTCAAGAGGCGGGGTTTGTGTCTCTTTCTTTGAAACTGGGTGGTACTGTAATGGCTTGACCACATTTTAAGGCTGAACATGCTTCTACTCAAGCCCCAGCAAACCCCAACGCTTGGGTGTACATCCCAGTGGAACTCCCTGATGTGTGAACGAGGAGACATACTCACAGATGCCCACAGGTACAGAACCAACTGACCAACTGACAGAACAGATAAATCCGGTCATGCATCAGAATGCATCCAACTACACAGTGGAAAGGATTCAACTATCAACCCAGTCACAACTTCCAGACCTAAAACTAAGGGAAAATAGCCCAATGTGGAACACGGTTTCTCAAATTTTTTTTTCTTTACTGCCTTCTCAAAGAGTCTTTTTATTTTTTTTAAAAGATTTTATTTATTTATTTGACAGAGATCGCAAGTAGGCAGAGAGGCAGGCAGAGAGAGGGGGGGAAGCAGGCTCCTCGCTGAGCAGAGAGCCCGATGCGGGGCTCGATCCCAGGATCCTGGGATCATGACCTGAGCCGAAGGCAGAGGCTTTAACCCACTGAGCCACCCAGGTGCCCCCCAAAGAGCCTTTTTAGACATTTATTCCTAATGCTCTCCCATGAAATTGTGATACGTCAGATCCACTGTGTATCTGCTTATGAATTGTATATATATCTGTGCTTTATCTGTCAGAGATTGTTTTTTTGGCTTCTCTAAGAACCAATTATCATTCCAATTGAGAATGCATGGCGAAGAGGAATAAGTATGATAATAAGCATGAAGTATGATACTCCTTAAGCAGCATTTTAAAGCACGCACAGCAGTAATGGTTTGCTGATGGCTATATACATATGTGGTAAGGACATAAAGGAATGCTCTGGAATGGTAAATACCAATTTTGGGAGAAGAGTAACTTTGCAGGGATGGGATGGAGGGAAAATGAAATTGGAAACGGATGCACCAGGGACTTCGGGTGTGTTGCCGGGGACTTAGTCTTACTGATGTGTCGGGGGGAAACTTCAAGGGGGATAAGACGCAGCTCCCATACTTCCTATATATTCGTCTTTATCAGCTTTCCTCTACCTGAAAATCTTTCCAGAGCTTCCACTGAAAATCTCTTGAAAGAAGATACATTTCATGGGCTGCAGTCAGCACATCACATGATAAATGCAATCAGTAGTCACTAGTGTATTTTTAAACATGTGACTAGGTATGGCATAATATTAAGTCACATGAAGTTGTAGGTCACAAACAAAAACTACCCTCCTACAAAAACGCAAAAGATGTGCGTGAACTGTTGTGATCACGGATGTATTTGGGGGAGGGGCAGGAATCAGTTGGCATGTGTCATCATAATAGAAATTTGGGGAGGAAAGCAATGTCCATCAGAACAAAGCAAATCCCACGGGTTTGGGGCATGGAACACACACCATCGATTTTGTAATTTCTTAATTAGGCTCATGAAGTAGCTTTCATGGAATATGCGTCTGTATGTTTAGTTTTTTCTTTACTCAGCACATTGAATATATCACACACGGCTGCTCCTTGACTCTCTTGGCCTGAGTCTCCTTCACCTCTTAATTATATTATGACTTCATCTGAAGGAGAGCGCCGTGCAGTTCATAAAAACCCCAACGTTTCAGCTCACTTTGTTACATTAGGTATTTTAGGTTTTCGCTCATTAAAATATTTTCTCCACATACATGCATCTTTATGTATAATAGAAATAGAAACCTATGAACATCCATTACTACAGCATTTGTCTTCATAATAAGACCCAAGAGGCATAAACAGTTTTGGTTTGTGCACATTGAGTGTATCAGATTTTACACATTTTATTCTATCATGCAATAAAGGAATGTATTATAACAGAGCAGTGTAATTTCTTTCATAAGTGATGCAGTACTTTAATATGTAACCACATAAGAGGCTGCCTTTCCCAAGCTACTACTGAATGAATGGCCATGACAATTCTTATGAAAGAGAGGAAGTCTGGCTACATGGAGCAATCATAACTTACTTCCAGACGAGTCTTTAGTTATAGTTCCTGTAATTCTACAAAGGATAAGAAAGAGAAGTAGGGCAGTTTCTAAAGGAAATATTTTTTCTTTTTTTCCGGAAGTATAATCAACATATAGTGTGATATTAGGTTCAGGTGCACAATATAATGATTCAACAATTCTATATATTACCTAGTGCTCATCACGATAAGGGTACTCTTGATCCCCTAATAAAGGGAATATTTATAGGTAGCATCCCAAGGGAAGGTGGGCCTTTCTTTGTGCTAGGGATTGAGGTGAGTGTTGCACTCACTCTTCCTTCCCAAGCTTCTGGGTGATGGAGAACATAAAGTACCAAAAGCCAAATGATGTCAGCATTATTAATGGTAGGATGAAAATCTCTTAACCCACAAATATAGAGTTCTCTGGAATGAAACATGCTTTAGGGAGATGTCCAGTGTGGAGCGTCCTGCTTCCTCCTTGAACTGAGACTCCTCTATTCGCCTGTCACAAGAGTGCAGTCTAAAGGGCAGTCTTTATGTTCACTTCCCCACATTAACTCAGGGGGTACAAGCCTGCCTCGCTCACAGGGTGGATGGTAGGATACATTGAGAGAGAAGGAATAGAAAGTTTCCTTTTCATAGGGAAGGTCTGTCCAGGAGGCCCCATCCCATGAAAGTGACACATAAAGATGGAGGACTTTCTCCTGAAATGCCACCTAAGCACACGAAGGGCAAAGAGAGAATGTACCTGACTAGACTGTGGCATTTAAATACATGTATTACATATTCCATTCAATTACCAGAGAAAAATAGCACCCTATGAATACCCTAGACTCCAACCATTGGGCTTTCATGCCTTCTGTTGGGAGGAGATTTTGGAGAGATGGAGATTGTAGGAGTTTCCGCCAACTCTTGGCCATCAGGCAGAGAGGTGTGGAAGTCCCTTCTTGTATGAAACCTAAGGGGGTGTACTGATGTGAAGGGGTGGGGTCAGCAGCCCTCTTTCACCCAACATGGATTCACTAGCCCCAACCAGGAGGTCATCCATTGGACTGGGGCTTCTGAAGTATGCTGTTCAAGTTAATATGGCAGCAGAGGATAGAAGGTAGCGTTTATTGAGGGTCTACTATTCCAATAATTCTATACACTTACCTAATTCCACTGTCATATCATGTAATGCTCACAGTAATCAGGTGCAGTTACATCTCACACTGGGGGTAGGCTCTACAGTTAGCTAGGAAGGCTCTACGGTCCAAATTAGCCATGAAGATCCCTTAGGAAAAGCGACACACTGGCAAGAGATTTACTATCTCTTAGTAAGCCCAACACGGCCGCTTTTCTTGCCAGCTTTGGAACAGAATTCTGATTTTTGCTTTTCAGTTAAACATGAGATAAATAAAATAGTTGTCTGTTTAGGGAATACGTTGTATATAAAATATGTATCTTTCGAAATTGCAGCTATATTGAGCTAGGGAGATGCTTATACTATATAAGAGGCAGTAAAAATGGGGAGCAAACGAGGGTGCAGCCATTCACAGATGATTCCTACCTCACACTCGTGCTCAATCATGCACTTTTTGAGTGAAAAGGGGAGCAGAATGGTATTTCCTTCTCTTTTTTCTTTTGCAATTTTTTTGAGTATATTTGACACCCACAATGTCACATTAGTTTCATGTGTACAACATAGTGATTTGACGACTCTATACATTCCTCTGTGCTCACCACAAGGGTCCCTACCATCTGTCACATGCTAACACTATTATAGTACCATTGACTATTCCTTATCCTGTGCCTTTTATTCCCGTGGTTTATTCAATCTATAGCTGGAAGCCTGTATCTCCCACTGCCCTTCACCCATTTTGCCCAACACCCAACTTCACCCCTGGCAACCAACAGTTTATTCTCTGTATTTATAGGTTTTATCCTGCTTTTGTTCATTCATTTCTTTTCTACATATGAGTGAAATCATGTAGTATTTGTCTTTCTCAATCTGACTTGCTTCACTTAGCATAATACCCTTTAGGTTCATTCATCTTGTCTCAAATGGCACGATCTCATCCTTTTTTATGACTATGTCATATTTCAATCTGTACACCCCTCCCCCCACCCCTGCCACACACACATGCAGAGCACATCTTCCTTAACATTTATCTATGGATGAACACTTAGGTTGCTTTCATATCTTGACTACTGTAAATAATGCTGCAATAAACATAAAAGTGCATATATCTTTTTGAATTAGTGTTTTTGTTTTCTTTGGGTAAATACCCAATAGCAGAATTATTGGATCATATGCTCTATTTTTAATTTTTTGAGGAACCTCCATACTGTGGCTGTACTAACTTATATTCCCACAAACACTATACAAGGGTTTCTTCTTCTCTACATCCTCGCCAACACTTGTTACTTTTTGCCTTTTTGATGTTAGCCATTCCAACAGATGCGAAGTGATGTCTCATTGTGGTTTTGATGTGCATTTCCCTGATGCTTAGTGATGCTAAGCATCTTTTCATGGGTTAGCTGGCCATCTGGACGACTTCTTTGGAAAAACCTATTCAGGTCTTTCACCCATTTTTAAATTATAATTTTATTTTTTGGCATTGAGTTGTATAAGTTCTTTATGTATTTTGGATATTAACTCTTCATTGGATATATCATTTCTAAATATCTTCTCTCAGTAGTTGCCCTTTTCTTTTGTTGTTTGTGTCTTTTGCTGTGCAGAAGCTTTTTATTTTAATGCAATCTTACTAGTTTATTTTTGCTTTTGTTTCTCTTGCCTCAGGAGACTTATCAGGAAAATATTGCTAAGGCTGATGTCAGAGAAATTACTACCTATGCTCTCTTCTAGTACTTTTATGGTTTTAGGTCTTACATTTAGGCTTTTAATCAATTTGAATTTATTTTTGTGTATGGTGTTAAAAAAAGCAGTCCAGTTTCATTCTTTTGCATGTAGCTGTCCAGTTTTTTCAGCTTACTGAAGAGACTATCTTTTCCCCGTGTGTATTTTTGCCTCCTTTGTGATAGGCTCATTAACCATATAATTGTGGCTTTATTTCTGGGCTCTGTTTGGTTCCATTTACATATGTGTCTAATTTTGTGCCAGAACCATATTGTTTTGATTACAATAGCTTTGTATTGTATCTTAAAATTTGGAATTGTGATACTCCCAGCTATGTTTTTCTTTCTCAAAATTGCTTTGGCGATTTGGGGTCTTTTGTGGTTCCACACAAATTTTAGGATTATTTGTTCTAGTTCTATGAAAAATGCTGTTGGTATTTTGACAGAGATTGCCTCGAACCTATAGATTGCTTCAGGTAAGGTGGACATTTTAATAATATTAATTTTTCTAATCCATTCCTACTCTCTTAACTGAGGTTTTTGTTTTTTTTTTTTTGCCAAGATTATATAATTAAATTTATCTCATTGTACATATGACGTGACTGCATTATATGGCGTATTAGTCAGGGTAGGCTAGGCCATGCTGCGGTAGCAAGCTGATCCTGAAGTCTTAGTGGCTGAGCCCAACAAAGGCATACCTCCCGCTCATGCAAAGTCTAATAGGAAACTGTGACTCCTCAAGGCAGCCATCTTCCTTTAGAAGAGTCAGCAACTGAGACCTTCCATCCTGTGTCTTTGCCATCTCATTTTGCAGCCTCTGCAATCAAGTTTCTAGAGAGGAGAGCTGAAAGGTCATATACTGGTTCTTAAATGCTTTGGCCCAGAAGTGACAAACATCCCATGTTCACAGTTCACTGGCCAGAACTAGGTACGTAGTCTTATTCAACTTCAAAAGGCCTGGGAGATTTGGGGGTTCACATGGATATTCAGAGAGCAGTAAATGTTTCTGCCACAGATTGTGAATTTAACAAGGAGTGATTCTGCGCATGGCTTTGTTCTAAGTATTTTATGTGCATGATTTAATTTAATCTATGAGACAAGTAGTATTTTTATCTGTATTTGAAGTTGTGAAACAGAAGGCTAGAGTCACTAAATGACTAGTCTAAATGTTCCCAGTTAATAAAGAACAGAGCCAGGATGTGAACCACCTTTATGTATATCAGAACCACTAATCCAGGTACTTGACATTGAGTCATTTGTCAGCCCTCTTATCAGACTTTAGAACAGTCTGTTGCACCTGTAACTGAATATGCATTGTGGTTTATCCTAAACCAAAGGATTTTTTTTTTTTTTAAAGATTTTATTTATTTGACAGAGAGAAACACAGCGAGAGAGGGAACACAAGCAGAGGGAATGGTAGCGGGAGAAGCAGGCTTCCTGCCGAGCAGAGAGCCCGATGCGGGGCTCGATCCCAGGACCCTGAGATCATGACCTGGGCCGAAGGCAGACGCTTAACGACTGAGCCACCCAGGCGCCCCAAACCAAAGGATTTGATTTGTGTTATGATTAAGGCATGCTTTCTGGTCCTGAGAGGTTTTTCCCCAAGTATGTCTTTTGGATGTATATGTAACATATATTCTGCCCTCTCTTTCTTTAAAAAAAAAAATGTATCCTCTTCTATTATTTCCTCCTTTCTCCCTTGAAATGTCTTCTTTGCTCCTCTCACACTGAATTCACAACTTTATACCTATACAGGCATTAAAAATCTGTCTGCATTTACTAGAAAGCTAACAAATATCCCTATAGGCCAGGGCTGGAGGTGGTGCATATCACTTCTATCCACAATCTATTGGGCAGAACTAAGGCATTTGGCCACATCTGGCTGCAAGGGAAGCTGGGAAACGTAGTCTAGCTGTGTGCTCAAGAAAAAGAGATGGGGGGGCGCCAGTGGCTCAGTTGGTTAAAGCTGCTGCCTTCGGCTCAGGTCATGATCTCAGGGTCCTGGGATCGAGCCCCGCATGGGGCTCTCTGCTCAGCAGCGAGCCTGCTTCCCCCTCTGTCTCTGCCTGCCTCTCTGCCTACTTGTGAGCTCTCTCCTCTCTGTCAAATAAATAAATAAAATCTTAAAAAAAAAAAAAAGAAAGAAAAAGAGATGGGTTTGGTGGACACCTTGACAATCTCTGCCACAACCAATATGAACAGAAAGCTAGCATCTTCATCGAGGGCTCAGTTTATGTTCCTGATTGGGAGCAAGGAATCGGGACTACATGTCAGGAGCCAGGAGAACCATATTACTGCAGGTCTTCCTCATGTGGGACATGGCCTGAGGCAGGGGACACTAAGACCTTGATACACACAGACTGTTATTTCTTCGTGTTAATCCAGTGGCCTTCTGGAAGAGAGGGGGTCCTAGAACTATGAGGCAGTGAACAGATGAATTGATCTAGAACTTTGGGAAACTCTATATAGTTTTTGAGACCTTATATGAGACTTGGCTACATTTTTTTTTTATTATGCTCTGGACATTATCTTGCTATAATGTTCACAGATCATATAATAATGAATAGGCATCAGACATGTAATATACTGTAACCACAGAAAGGATGATAGTCTAGAGACTCACACATTCAGTTCCCCACAAGGTCCAGAGACTAAGTATCATAGATGTTACCAAGATCTATCACACCCATTAAGAACAGTGAAGCAGGAGATAAAAGCTCAGATTTCTCATGATTCTGCTGAGCCACCCTAACATGCCTGGACTGTTCAAGTCAGGTTTACTTTATATGAGTGAAGTTTTCAGGCTGTGCTAACTGCTGTAACAAACAACCCCCACTTTCAGTGGCTTAGCACAATGAAAGATCATTTTCATTCATGTAAATGCCCACCTTAGATGTTTGGGTTGAATGACTCTTCTGGCAGATCCTTTCAAAGTGGCAATGAGGGATCTGGTCTTCCATCTGTGACTCCCCTATTTTCTAGCTCCTAGAGCCCACTCCATTCAGATGGGGAGTGGAGGATCCCCTGTGGGAGGGTTTCATCACCCATGCCTGAACGTGGCACATGTCAGTTCTGCTCATCTCTCATTGGTGAAACTCAGTCACAGGGATGTGGTCAACTCTAAGGATTCTGGGAAGTGTAGTGTCCAGGAGGAAAGGGAATATGGTTTGGAAAACAACAAGCAGGTTTCTGCCATGGTGAGAAAGAAATGATCTAATTTGTTTAAGTCATTGCTATTTCTAGCCTCTGCTCCCCCAACTGAAGTTACATCAATTTTACTATTGAACTGGTATGTCTTATGTATCAGTATAATAAAACTGCCAAGAAATATATAAATAAGGCTAAATTACATAAACAAAGATATCTAATCTATATAAAATTCAACATACTACATGTTTATGAATATAGATGGGTCTGTAAATGGGAAAGTAATAGGCCAAGAGGACACATAGCCAATTTTTTTTTTTTTAAGATTTTATTTATTTGACAGAGAGAGAGTGATCACAGGCAGGCAGAGAGGCAGGCAGAGAGAGATGGAGAAGTAGGCTCCCTGCTGAGCAGAGAGCCCAATGCGGGGCTCGATCCCAGGACCCTGAGATCATGACCTGAGCTGAAAGCAGTGGCTTTAACCCACTGAGCCACCCAGGCGCCCCAACACATAGCCAATTTTTAAACGTAGCTACTTGTAGGAAGTGGTTTGAGATGGACTTTTATTTTTAACCCATATACTTCTATACTGATTTTTGTAAATAAAAGGAATGGATTTGTGTCTATACTAAATAAATTTGCAATAAAAAAGAGCTCATATACAGTCTTGGTTAAGGTCTCTCTTAAATAGCCCATGGAATTCTGAACTCCAAAACTCATGAAGTTGAAGAACCTTATGGAGTTCCCACACAGCCCAGAAAATGCCTCAATATAGAAAAACAAGAATGGCAGAGACACTGAGGGACTCAAAGATAAAGGGAAATAAGTAAATGAACATTAGACAAATGAACATTTCTCTATATCTCGTGAAGATGGATCAAAGGGAAACGTGGTTTAAAGCGCAAGATTAAGGATTCAGGGTAGTCATCAAGATCTCGCCTATTAAAAATTGGGCTGGGTTATAATGGGAGGGTGTGGAATTTCATTTCCCAAGGGCTGTCATTGTGTGATAACAGAAGGGCCTTTATTGTTCTGTTCCTCAAGTTGGATAGAACTTCATCACCTTTGACTTCCATGGGCATGGCTGCTGGAGGTAACACACTGAAAGACTGTTGATGTCTCCTACTTATCTTGTAGTTTTTGTCTTTGCTGTCACCAGTCAGGAGAGAACTAGTTAGTGAGTGTTTTGGGAGAGCCAGGGCGAAGGCACGTTGTGGGAGTGCTGTGCCCAGGACCAGGTGCTGGGTGGGCTGAGGCAACGCTAAGCTCTCATCTCATTAAGCAGGGTTAAGATGGAGATTTTCACCCCTGATTACATCTTGTTCTGCCTTCTTTTGTGTTCACATTTTTTGTCTCGCTTTTTAACTTCTTTTCAGCTTTCTTAGGAGAAATATTTTGCTTATTAAGGATGGTATGAATAAATGTTTAATCATCATCCCCTTATTATACTGCATATAATGCTGGTCTAGCATTTTCTAACTTGATAAATGTGTTACATTTACTTGTAAATTAAGGATATTCGTATTACAGAGGGGTGTGCCATGAAGGGAATAAAATCTATGCTTAATACCATAAAGTCTTACAGGATACTCATGGTGAGCCTTCCATTACCCTCACCCCGCCTTTTTTTTTTTTTTTTTTGAGGTAGTCTCAATCTCCAGATTTAGTGTTCACCATTTTGTAGCACTGAAGGGCAAAAATAGATCAGGATAAATGAGCAAACTGATGTTAACTCATTTGCTGGCGGCTGCTCAATCTTTTTCTTCTTCCAACACCTTGAGATACCCTCCCCCCAGCTGCGGGGGTGAGTGGGAATCAGCCTGAGGGATCAGACAGCAACAGGAATTTTCAGACTCCTTAATAACACCCCAGTTCACCCAAACGGTCTTCTGTTTGGATACATTTTAGGAGAAAAGTTGGGAATTCAATAATTCCAACTTTACGGGCTCTCCATTTTCATTTTTATCTCTGATCTCCTTAAGCAGTACACTCCTCCAACAATTTATCGCCTTTTAAAGCCATGAATTCAGAGAGCTGACAGTGATTCTGGACAAGTTCTAATATGCCCTGTGCCAACTGTAATTTAGCTGGTCCTTTGAGAGCACAAGTTTTTATTACCATAAATCTTCTGCTTCCAGGCGTCTCCCTGCTGACAACGTTGTCCAATTTTGAATCCTGACATCTTTATTTCAAAAGCCCACAAATGAAACCACAAAGGTCAGGTTTCACTGTAATTGTGGGCGATGGTGAAAAAAAAAGGACCCCAGTTCTCAGGATGGAGCCGCCACCCACAGGTTGCTTTGGCGAGCATGGGGCTTGGGTGAAATGTCACTGTGCAATTCAGGTGAATGATTACCCCTGGCACTTGGATCATAAGGAAATATTTGGTCATATTTCAGTGTCTGACTTTGTCACCACACAAGGAGAGAGAGATTTTAAATCAGAGGACTCTGATTTAGCATACATGAACACCGTATATGTCCTACTTTTGAAATGTCCTTTACTCCTCCTTTCTGTAACTGATGGCTCCCCACTTTCAGATCTTATCTCAGGCAACACAACCAATGGTACATGGCTGACCTTTTGGTACCTTGCGTTTACCTGTAAAACAGGGATAATGATGGCTTCTAATCTAAGATTCATTGGCAGGATTAAATGAGTTAGTGCGTGCCACGTACTTAAAGGGGCGCCTGGCACAAAGTAAATGCTCAACCATGGTGAACTATTATCATGATCTCTATCATTGTGATGGCCAAAGCTGTCTGAGCAAGACAGTCTATGTGATTCATTTGTATTTTCTTGTTTCATTCCTGCAGTATCCCTATGAGGTCGGCACGACTGCTATTTCTATTCTATGGTGGAGGAAACAAGTTAGAACCGTAACTTGTTCAAGGTCACAGACCAAGTCAATGATGCATCCAGAATTTGCATCCAAGCACTCAGACTCCAGAGCCCAGGCCCATCAGCAAAGCCATGGTGATGAAGGTAGGAAGCAGATACTGTTGCTGTCTGGCCCTTGTTCCGTCGCTCTTTCTACTTCATGGCACACTGGCCTGACTTCAAACTCTCAGCATCTACATTTTGTTGCTCCAGGACTCTCTCTGGCCCCCAGATCCTACTTTACCCCTCAGGTGGAAGACAGATGTCAGGGAATCAGCATCCCTGGAGCAGTCCTCAATTAATGATTACTGTGGGTCTGTGGATAAATGCCCCAGCTTCCTTGCCCCTGCGTGGGATAACTGCATCCTTCTGCTCCCTGACTCACTTCTCCTTCTTCTTTTTTTTAAAAAAAATATTTATTTATTTCAGAGAGAGAGAGAGAGAGAGAGGGAGAGGGAGAGAGAAACTCAAGCAGACTCCACGCTGAGCATGGAGCCCGATAAGGGACTTGATCCCACAACCCTGAAATCATGACCTAAGCCAAAACCAAGAGTTGGGTGTTTAACTGATTGTGACAGCCACATGCCTCCCTGACTCATTTCTTCATCTCCTATTTTTGTTTCTCCCACATCCTGATAACTTATACTTGAGCCTTGTCCCAGAGTCTGCTTCTGGAAGAAAGCCAACTAAGATAATTTCTTACAACACTAGGATTCAGGGATTCTAAAGATGCTGAAAGTGGAAAAGAGCAAGGGAGTGCCTGGACTCAGACAGAAGGAAAAGGGTGTACCACAAAGCAATGTGTACTGTGAGTACACAATAAGGTTTCTCATGCTTGGCACTATTGACGTTTGGGGCCAGATGTATTTTAGGGGGCTGTCCTGTGCATTGTAGGAAGTTCGGCAGCACCTCTAGCCTCTCCCAATAGAGGCCAGTAGCATCCCCACTCATCACTTGTTATGACAACCCAAAATGTCTCCAGATACTGCAAATATCCTCTTTGGAGGGGAGTGCAAAGTCAATCCCAGTTGAGAAACCCTGAGTTAGAGAAATGAGACTCATTTTTTGGTGCTTGATTGACATACTGACTCAGCAGGTATGAACTAATTCAAGAAAATTATAATGATATTAACATCACTGAGTGCCCACGTGTGAGACATTCTACCTGCTGCTCTACATACATGTCTCATTTGATCCTCACAGCATCTTATTGTTTATTTATTTATTTTTTTAAAAATATTTTATTTATTTATTTGACAGAGGGAGAGAGATTACAAATAGGCAGAGAGGCAGGCAGAGAGAGAGGGAGAAGCAGGCTCCCTGCTGAGCAGAGAGCCCGATGTGGGGCTCGATCCCAGGACCCTGAGATCATGACCTGAGCCGAAGGCAGAGGCTTTAACCCACTGAGCCACCCAGGCGCCCCTTATTGTTTATTTTTAAAAGATTTTATTTATTTGAGCAAGAGAGAGAGAGAGCGAGTGAGCAAGTGAGCTCACATATAGGGGTTGAGAGGAGGAGGAGAAACACACTCCCCATTAAGCAGGGAGCCTGATGTGGGGCTTGATCCCAGGACCCTGAGATCATGACCTGAGCCGAAGGCAGATGCTTAACTGACTGAGCCACCCAGGTGCCCCCATCACAGCATTTTATTACCTTCATATCCCACATAAGGAAAATAAGACTCAAGGAGAGTAAGTGATTTGCTCAGTGTCATAAAACAAGTAAAAGAAGGATCCAGGGTTCAAATCCAGGTCTGTCAGCATGCGAGTTTATGCCCCTTCAACTAAGATGGGGCATTAACAGTGACCACTATAACCCTTACGTTTAGCTTGATACCCGGCACAGAATTGTGGCTGAAGATTTATTTCTTACATCAAAATACACAAAACCGAATCGCATGATATTTTGGGGGTTACTATGAAAAATTAATTACTGTTTGGGACACATTTTGTTAGCAAATATTTCTAAATTTCAAAAAACCTTACAAATCGACTCTTGTAATACAACCTGTTCAAAATCAGAAAAGTACATATTTTGGAAAGTTCCTTTTTTCCCTTATCTCTTAGATTTGAAAAATAAAGACTTTACTTTGTAAGCCAAATGTGATTATGATTTTAGTGGCTGTAATGATTTTTTGTGGGGACTCATGGGAACATGAGCTCTCATGTTTTCAGAACACTATTTCCTTTCTATTTGACTTAGACAATTAGCAAGAGGACCTTAGCTGCTTATCAGATCATAGTTTCACATGACTAGAAATGAGAAAGTAGTTTCCAAGGTAACAGAAAATCAAGATGTTTTGCCCTCCAGTGTATCAGAAGTATAAAATGGGATTCTACCTTTCTTAGTTTTTGCTTAGGTCTCCAAGGCTTATAATATGAGATTAAAAATATTACATACTCTCACATTTCAATGTTCCAACATGAGGCGCTGGATTAAAATGCACACATAAACACATACACACACAGTTTTGGACCCTTAGCTCAGTATCAAGTTTGTGAGAGAATTGATGCTTGAGAGGCCAGGTGAGAGAGCGAGAGAGAGAGAGAGAGAGAGAGAGAGAGAAGTTCTTTGGATTCTGTAGTTGTGTGACATTTCCTCCTTCTTGATCTCATGATGCGGGGGAATGTGGATGCTTACCTTCACTTCAAGTCAGTGAGAGGGGCTTCATGGGCACCTCTTAGAGCTTGTTCCATGTGTCCTCTTTATACAGTGTGGTTGGGTTTATACAGGTGGGTTCCATGTCTTAGCTATTGTAAATGTAGATATTTGAGACTGTGATTTCATTTTCTTCAGATATATACCCAGAAGCGAGATTGCTAGATCATAGAGTAATTGTATTTTTAAAGTTTTGAGGAACTTGTGTATTATTTTCCACAGTGGCTGCACCAATTTGCATTCCACCAATAGTGCAAAGGGGTTCCCTTCTCTCTACATCCTGGCCAACACTTCTTGTGTCTTTTCTTTTTGAGAATAATCATTCTGATAGGTGTGAGATCATATCTCATTGTTTCTTTTTTAAGGTTTTATTTATTTATTTGAGAGAGAGTGAATGAGGGAGCCAGGAGGGAGAGGGAGAGAGAGAATCTGAAGCAGACTCTGCACTGAGCACAGAGCCCAATGACGGGCTCAATCCCAGGATCGCGAGATCTTGACCTGAGCCAAAACCCAGTCTGATGCTTAACCTCCTGAGCCACGCAGGTCCCCCTATTTCATTGTGGTTTTAATTTGCATTTCTCTGAGGCTTGGTGATGTTGAGCATCTTTTCACGTGTCAGCTGGTCATTTGTATGTCTTTCTTTTCTTTTTTTAATTTAAATTCAATCAATTAACTTATAATGTATTATTGGTTTCCGAGGTAGAGGTCAGTGATTCATCAGTCTTATATCACACCCAGTGTTCATTACATCATGTGCCCTCCTTAATGTCCATCACCCCGTTACCCTATACCCCCCCTCCAGCAGCCCTCAGTTTGTTTCCTATGATTAGGAGTCTCTTATGGTTTGTCTCCTCTCTGATTTCATCTTGTTTTATTTTTCCCTCTCTTCTCCTATGATCCTGTTTTGTTTCCTAAATTCTACATATGAGTGAGAGAATATGATCATTGTCTTTCTCAGATTGTGTATGTCTTCTTTGTAAAGATGTCTTTTCTGGTCCTCTGCCCTTTTTTTTTAAAGTGGGTTTATTTATTTTTGCTATTGAGTTGTATGAGTTGCTTATATCTTTTGGATATTCACCCCTTATCAGATAGATGATTTGCGAATACTTTTCCCATTAGGTTGTCTTTTCATTTTGTTGATTGTTTACTTTGCTGTGCAGAAGCTTTTTAGTTTGATATAGTTCCACTTGTTCAACTTTTTTGCCTGTGCTTCAGCTGTTATATCTGAAAGAATCATGGCTAAGACCAATGTCAAGGGGTTTCTTTCTCATGTTTTTTTTCCCCTAGGAGTTTTATGGCATCAGGACTTATATTTAAGTTTTTAATCCATTTCGAGTTGGTATTTTTGAGTGGTGTAAGATAAGGGTCTAATTTCATTCTATTGCATGTGAATATTTGGTTTCCCCAACACCATTTATCCTTTCCCTCATTGCATATTCTTGGCCTCCATGTCAAATATTAGTTAACCCATACATGCTTGGGTTTTCTCCTGGGCCCTTGATTCTGTTCCACTGGTCTGTGTGTCTGTTTTTAATGCCAATACCACACTGTTTTGCTTACTATAATTTTGTAATAAAATATGAAATTAGAAAGTGTGATGCCTCCAGCTTTGCTCTTCTTTCTCAGGATTGCTTGGGCTATTTGGAGTCTTTTGTAGTTCTATACAAATTTTAGGATGGCCTTTTCTATTTTTGTGAAAAATGCCATTGGAATTTTGACAGGGATTACATTGAATCTATAGATGGCTTTGGGTAGTATGCACATTTTAACAACATAAATTCTGATCCATGAACATGAAATTATCTTTCCACTGATTTATGTTTTCTTCAATGTCTTATAATTTTCAGTGTAGGGATTTTTCACCTTCTTGTTTATATATATTCCAAAGTATTTTATTCTTACTGGTGCTATTGTAAATGAGACTATTTTATTTCTTTTTCAGGTAGTTCATTGTTAGTGTATAGATACACACTGATTTTTGTGTGTTGATTTTGTATTCTGCAACTTTACTAAATTCGTTTATTAGTAGTAACAGGTTTTCAGTGGAATCTTTGGGGTTTTATGCATAGAAGATCATATCATTTGCAGAGATAATTTTGCTTCTTCTTTTCTGATTTGCAGCTCCCCCTTGGTCTTTTTTTGTCTTGTCTAGGTGCTCTGCCTAAGACTTCCAGCACAATGTTGAGTAAGAGTAGTGAGAGTAGGCATTCCCACCTTGGTCCTGATCTTAGCTTTCAATCTTTCCTCCATGAGTATGATGTGAGGTGTGGTTCTGTCAGATGTGGCTTTTATTACATTGAGGTACATCTCTTCTATACCCAGTTTGTTGAGTTTTCATCATGAAAGGATGTTGAGCTTTGTCAAGTGCTTTTTCTGCATGTATCAAGACCAGCATCTATAATCCTTTTTTTCTAATTTCACTGAGATATCACTGACATATAAAATTTTCTAAGTGTAAGGCATACAACATAGTGATTTTACGTACATAGAGATTACAAAATGATTACCATATTAAGGTTAGTTAACACAGAAACTGTGAATCCCCTCCTCTCAAGGAATGTGCACACACTCATCCTCTCACATAGTTACGTTTTTTTTTGTGTGTGTGATGAAAACTTTTAGAAATCTACTCTCTTAGCAACTTGCAAATATACAATACAGTATTGTTGACCACAGTCACCATGCTTTACTTATTACGGAATATATTCATCTCATAAGTGGAAGTTTGTGCCCTTTGACTACCTTCACCCGTTTCCCCCACCCCCCACTTCCCACTCCTGATAACCACCGATCTGTTCTGTTTCTCTGAGTTCGAGTTTTCTTAGATTCCAGGTAGAAACGAGACCATGTTGTCACAAACAGGCATCTACTTTTTTAACAGGCTCCCACATGATGATGCCAATGCTCCTGGTGTGGGTGGGGACCACACTTGAAGTTATAAGATTTTGAGCTATCTACCAAATATGGTGAATGTGCACATTCCTTGAGAGGAGGGGATTCACAGTTTCTGTCAGGCTCAAGCAGTGTGTGACATGAAAAACATCAAGACTCAACCATCAGAAAGGATGAATACCCAACTTTTACATCAACATGGACAGGACTGGAGGAGATTATGCTGAGTGAAATAAGTCAAGAAGAGAGAGTCAGTTATCATATGGTTTCACTTACTTGTGGAGCATAAGGAATAGCATGGAGAAAATTAGGGTAAGGAAGGGAAAAATGAAGGTGGGGAATCGGAGGGGGAGATGAATGATGAGAGATTGTGGACTCTGAGAATCAAATTGAGGGTTTTAGAGGGGAGGGGGGTATGGATGGGTGAGCCTGGTGATGGGTATTAAGGAGGGCATGGATTGCATGGAGCACTGGGTGTTATACACAAACAATGAATCTTGGAACACTACATCAAAAACTAATGACGTACTGTATGGTGGATAACATAACATAATACAAAATAATAATAAAAAAGAAAAACATCAAGAACCACTGCCTTAAAGAAATCAAGGTATAAACAGCTGAGTTAAGAAGTCTTTTGGAGGGAAGGGGGTGTGGGGGTTGGGTGAGCCTGGTGGTGGGTATTGAGGAGGGCACGTATTGCAGGGAGCACTGGGTGTGGTGCACGAACAATTAATCTTGTAACACTGAAAAAATAAAATAAACATATTTGTGAAAAAAAAATAAATCTTTATGAGATTTGAAAATACAAATTTGACAAGAGCTTAATATAGACACTCGTGATGGAGACCAATGGGAGGCTCTAAATTTGTGGGAAGGAATAAGGTTGCACTTCTCTTGAGGGTGGGGAGAGGGGAGTGGGGAGTGGTTTTCTTTATTTCCATGGCCCGTATTAAGCTCAGTGCCTCTGTGTTGCTGCTTGGGCCCTCTGGAATTTTCTGGTTCTTCTGTTGTTCTCCCCCCATTTTCAGAGAGCAGGATAAGGAGCCGGAAATGAAAGAAAACCAAAACCTTCTGGGACATGATGACCACCAGAGGTTGCTTTAAAATGCAGATTCCCAGGGGCGCCTGGGTGGCTCAGTTGTTAAGCGTCTGCCTTCAGCTCAGGTCGTGATCCCAGGGTCCTGGGATCGAGCCCCGCATCGGGCTCCCTGCTCAGCGGCAAGCCTGCTTCTCCCGCTACCATTTCCTCTGCTTGTGTTCCCTCTCTCGCTGTGTTTCTCGCTGTCAAATAAATAAAAATCTTAAAAAAAAAAAAAAAAATGCAGATTCCCCAGGCCTCAAGCTAGAGCCTAGGAATCGGCATATGTAAAAAAAACCCAAAACCCAAAAACGCCTTTGACGTGGCCCTCCCCAACCATGTTGTGAGAAACCCTGACCTATTATTTTCCAAGTGTTATTCTGGCTTGAAGAAAACAAATTAAATCTCTAGGTGCATCACAAATCTAATTTCTCAGCTACCTGTGGTTATGAAAGCTAGACATCTCTCTTTTCTTATTACACTTCCAGCTAGGGTCATTTCCTCCTAAGATTCTAACTCCCCTGTCCCCTGAGGTTAAGTCAGAGCATTTCTCCTTATTTGGCTTCCTAATTGCTGGGAAGAGCTACTGGGTCCCGTTTTGCAACCTCTACGTACCCTGGAGGTGTGCCATCTCAGTGGTGGACCTGGTACTTTCTCTTTGCAACATGGTTTATAAAGTCAGTAAACTTTATGAAGTGCTTCTTGAGCTATTTGGACCTGAGGCATTGCATAAAGAGATTATGCAAACAGAATGGCATCCACATTGCAGGCAGGTGGTGAGACATTTTCTCTCCTCCCTTCCCACCTGCCCCAGCCCTGGGAAGATTCTGAGCACAGATCTGCTGGGAAGCCTTTGCAGAGAAAGGCTGAGCTCTTAGAAGGGTAAAGTTGATAACATAAACTAGTAACAGTTACAGGGTGGAAGAAGCCTCATGGGATGAGATAGCTTGTGAATTCTTTGAGTAGGAAAACCTATCGACTGAGGGCATAATAGTATTACCATTTACTGAGCATCTACTATAGGTCAGGTACTGAACTAGGCATCTGCCTATATACCTTTTCTTATTCTATACTCATCGCAATGCTGGTATCTGGTGAGGAAAGGCATTTTTAATCTCCATACCACAAAAACGGAACCTGAGGCTCAGGGCAATGTGGTGAATTTGCTCCCTATAATACAATTACTATGTTGAAAATCTCAGATTCAAAACCGTGTTCCTTAAACCACAACCATCTTCTTGCCACCATCCAGCTCTGCCTTCATCCATCTCTGGGAGGTAAATGGACAGAGGGAGATGACAAGAGATGTGTAAGGCTGATGCTTCATCCCACACAAATCCCTTTCTGGCTCACCTTTATGATGAGGGAACAGAAGGCAAGCTGAGGACAAAGCAGAAGCTGATACCCCGCAACCCCTTCCCCCCCCCCCCCCCCCATGGATATATGTGACATTCCTCAGGCACTCTTGGCTGCCCTAAAGGAAAAACAAATAGCGAACTTGTAGAGATCACAATCCTGCAAGACCTGAGTCTCCCTCAGTTTACAAATGTCCTAGTGATTTACGAGGAAGAAGCTTTCTTATCAACAGCCTAACTTCCAGAGACCCATAATTCAGTTCCTGAAGCCCTAACATCATCGTCCCCTCCATAAAATTGAGGGAGGCTGAGGCAGAGGGAAATATCAATAAAATTGAAGTTTCTCTATACCTAAAGCTCATTGACAAGGACGTGTGATAGGAGGAGTGTGACATTCGTCCAGGAAGCTCCCAACTATCTTACTGTTGATGCCTAACTAAAAGGAAAAACAACCTTAACTTGACAAACAGCAAAGCCTCTGGTATCCTGTGTGTCTTCTTTAATTCATGAAAGTTTTTCAAAACCTCCCTTTTTCCTTACCTCCCCCAGCACCAGAGTATGTAATCAGCCACCCCTCACCACCCTGGGCGGCAGCTCTTTCTGCCCACGGGTCCTGTCCCCCCTGCTTTAATAAACCACCACTGTGCACCAAGGTGTCTCGGGAATTCTTTCTTGGTCATTGGCTCTGAACTCCACCCCACTAAACCTCACCTATATTCCCAAACCACATAATTTATGCCAAGTTTCAAGATATTGTTGCTGTGACACAGGCACAAAACCTACTTCTTTTAGATTGTACAGGAAAAATATTTCCATTTCTGCCGAAGCAAAAATCTAATTTTGAAAGTAAGTAGATGAGGACAATGTTTTGAAAATTACAACTCAAGATTTTTTTTCTTTGTAGATGTTTCTCCCTTTCCCCTATCTTATGAGTCATAAGGTTTATGGCTGGGGAAAGAAGGGGAGGAATCAAAGATCGTCCACAAGAAAGGGTGAAATGAAGGAAAGGTGCTTCTATTCCACTGGGACAGGAAGGCTTTTGGCTCTGGGGAAAAGACCCAAGGAAAGAGAAAGACATTTAAGAGATCAGATACCAGTGTCCTTACTTCTTCCCATGCTTCTTCCCATTGGGCTGAATCCCAAGAGGAGAAGATGAACCAGTAAAACATTCCCCATGGTTTGATGGCTGATGCCCAAAAGAGGGGGACTCATGTCCTATCCCCCTCTATAAGACTCTGGGAAGAAAGCTCACAAGGCACTCCGCAGGCATACGATACTCACAGAATGTTCCAGAAGATGATCTAGGTTTTATTGAGTTCATCTCTTTGAAATATGCCATAGGCTTCTGATCTAAGTACTTTAGACAGGTTTTAATTTAGTTTTGTCAGTACAAAGAGTCCTCTCTACCAACTGGATTTGGGAAACACATACGTGATTTCTTCTCTTACTCTTTTTGTTTGAGTAGCCTAACCTAAGGAGGCAAAGTCATAAAAGGCCAGAAGAATGTGACATCTCCTGTGGATGCTGAAACTTGTGAGTCTTTACGTGCCCAAGGGCAGAAGTGGCCCCTCACTGCCTGCTCTCATTCCTAACACAACAGCATGGATATGAGGCATGGCATTAACACTCTGTGTTCCCAGTAATGATACCCAAAGAGAGGGTAGGCAGAGATGGCAGTGCCTCCTGGGGAGTGAGGGCTTCTTTATTTGAATTCATTCATGCACATGGGATGAGCTTACTTTAAGAAAATGATGTCAAATATTGCAGTTGCTGCATGTATTAAAATTAGATGATGACTCAAGCATGTTTGTAGCTGCCTCATTTTATTATGGTGGTTCCTTGATGTCATCACTATGTCCTGGCTGTCAGCTTCGACGCTTGTTGAGCTGACTGCAAGGGAAGTTCAATTTGTTCATGGCTTCTAGGATCTAAGTCCTTTAATAGTGTCCTGACCCATCTGGGCTTAGCCTTTTGACTTGTTTTGGCCAATGGGACAATAGCATATATGACACAGAGCAAAGACTTGGAAAGTGCTTGTGCATTGGGGCTCGTCTTCTTGGTGCTCTTGGAATCTTGCCACCAAGCCCAGGCTAGCCTACTGGAAGATGAGATACAATGGGGAAAAGAACTGGTAGTGAGCCAGCCCCCGGTCAGCCTGGTAGCTGGTTATAGCTCTATGTGTGAGTCCCAACCAAGGTCAACCAGGGTAGCTCAAATCAGCAGAACCAGCCAGTATAGCCCAATCTAAATCGATGACACCCAGATTCATGAGATCAATAAACAGTTGTACCCTTAAACCACTACATGTTTATGGGGTTATACAACTGAATCAATACAGATATCGAGCACTTGATTTGGTCAGTCTACTCAAAACAGTTTGGGGTGGGGGGGATGACCTCATGAAGGGCAGTTGAATTAAACAATGCAAATTTATTAATATATTAAGAAGCAAGACTGATAGGTAGACAGGATGATTATCAGTGCATTTTCTCTGAATTTCATGGGAATCCAAATGATAACTCAAAAGGCAGCCTTGATAGCAAAAATATCAGCCTTAGGGAGGCAACTGCTTGATTTGAGAGCAAGCTTGCTGCATCCATGTCAACTCTCATTGTAGAGTAGATTTACAAAGGGGAGAGGGAGAGAGATCTACCATGTTTAGGTGAGATGAGTCTCCTCTTCCCTGGAGAGGGTGGAGTTACATATACAGATTTTCCCACTTTGGGCTCTCCTTCCCTAGAATCCATGAGAACTGCACCAAATATGCCTTTCTGAAGTCACAACCAGGTTACTTGGCTTATACTTGGAGATTATGATATCTTATAAATCAGCTTTAATTATAGGTTATTTCTATGGCTTTTTATGTTTAAGGTTTTTAATGCTATATATTTTAATGTTATGGGAGGAATGGATTGGGTTGAGATGGACAGTTGATGGAGAGGCTACTGCAGTCAAGAGGCTACTGCAGAGGTCCAGACAAGGGAAATGATTATTAAGATTAAGTTGTTGGCTGTGCAGATGGAGAGAAGTAGATGGACCGGAGAAAGTTTAGAGGTTGGGCAGTCAGGACTGGATGAAGTTGGGGGAAAAGGGAGGAATCAAGGGCGATGCCTAGTTTTAGGATGGAGCAGTTCGGTGGTGCCATTTGCCAAATGAGATAAATACCTTTAATCTTTTTTGTTGTAGTTGTTCTATGGAAAAACATGGACTCAGAGGCATTAATCAGGATGACTTGGGCACACTTCTGGCACCACTAAGCCCTTAGTAAATGTCAGGTTTTATTTTCATTTCCTAGTCACAGAGCTAGTCTGAGTCCAAAGTCTATAATCTAAGCCAGTGCTGCTCAAAGTTTAATGTGCTTACAAATCACCTGGATATCCTGTTAACATGCAGATTCTGATTCAGCCTAGAGTAGGCCTTTCAATTCTTTATTTCTCATAAGGTTCCAAGTGGCATCAACGCTGCTGGTCCACAAACCATTCTTTGAGTGATGGGGAATGGCAACATTTACGTGAACAAGGGATTGCTATACATACTTAAATAATAGTAATGATAATGCTTTGGCAGCCATAAGAGCTGAACACTTACAGAGTGAAGGTAAAGTATGATCAACAGCTACTTGAGTTTGTCTTTGAGGTTTCAAGTCTAAACTGTTAATGCAAGCAGTTGGGTTGGTTCCTGGAATAGAGGAGGTAGG
>CM053612.1:94364729-94407151 GCA_028646535.1 Procyon lotor | reverse complement strand
TAAGTCAAGTGGAGAGAGCCAATTACCTTATGGTCTCACTTACGTGCTGAGTGTAAAGAAAAATATGGAGGGCATTGGGAGAAGGAAGGGAAGGGTGAATAGGGGGAAATCAGAGGGGGAGATGAACCATGAGAGACTGTGGACTCTGAGCAACAAACTGAGGGTTTTGGGGAAGGGGGGTTGGGCAAGCCTGGTGGTAGGTATTGAGGAGGACACGGATTGCATGGAGCACTGGGTGTGGTGCATGAACAAAGAATTTTAGAACACTGAAAAAATAAAATAAACATATTTGGGGGGAAAAAAAAGAATTAACCTTAATCTTCTAAGAAGAAACAGAATAGTTTTCTTTGGAGCAAGGTATAGCACAACTTGCCTGAGCATTCCAACGGAGGTCTAGGGCATCCTTGTATGGAATGCCCTTGAAATGTAAGTGACTGAATGACGTTTGACATTCTTTAATGCATAAAGACTCACCCCTCTTTAAGAAGCTATCTCCAGTGGTTGACAGAACATAAAGAGCTACAGAAGCTATCGCAGGCTGTCAGAAAATATTCAACTACATTAGTACAGGATCAGTTGGCTTGTGCAACAATTTAACCCAAGATGCTGTTGACAGATTTCTTAAGCAGTTTCATCAAACTGCATGCAACCTGACAGCATTTTTAAGTACTGAGCCCACATTTTTTGTCAAAGAAAAACATTTTAAGCTAATTTCTCTTGGGGGGGTGTCAAGGTGTAAAATAGCTTTCATGGGTTGTCAGAGGAATCATGGTGAGTTAGCATCAGAAGTGATTTTGATCACCAAACTTAAGGGCTGGAAAAAATTTAGAATCCACAGAAGTCACAGAATCTCAGAGTTGGTAGGAACTGAACATAAGCTCTCATGATGCAATGGAGAAAGGTGGGAGTCAAAGAGGTGAAATGACTTAGAGTAAGTCACACAACTAGTGAATGACTATCCTGAGTATTGGTTCCTGGCACAATTGATTGACTTAACACTAATCATTTTTGTTAAACTCTGTGAACTAGAATTTTGCGGAGCCCACATTTTCCATGGAGGGATTTATTAAAGCACTGGGGGATAGGGAAAAAAGGGAACCTCCACGTATAGATAGAAGGCTTTGACCATCTTCAGTCTTGAAAAATAAAAGCTTCAGAAGCATTCCACATTCCACAAATAGGAAACTCCCGACACTATCTCCCCTCTTTGCAGGAGAGTTTAAATCAGATGAAGAAATTTCTCCTTTCTTCTGAAGGTTAACATGAGCTAAAAGATGCTCATGAGAAAGAAGGGAAGATGGTCCTTGCTTGATGAGGGTTCCTAGCTGAAGAGTTTTTTTTAGGGATGACAAAGTTACGTTCCATACATTAATTTTATAAGAAATTATTTAATTTTTATGCCTTTGATCTTCTCTGATTTTAGTTCTATTTTTTCCTAAGTTCCGTAGTAAAATTCCTATAGAAAAATACTGAGTCCTCTTTTACATGAGCTAAGGGAAGAAGGGTATTGGCTCCTACCTAGGGGACAACATCCAGGACCCTCACTTGCAGGATTTGGTCACAACATCCAGCATGGCACTCAAGGCCATTAATGATTTGGCTCCTGTCCTGCCAAGACCCACCTACTATCTAGCCACAGGAAACTCTATTTCTTTTCAAAATGTATCTTCCTTTTCCCTAACTCTGTTTCTTTGCACTCACCCTTCAATCTGGCTGGAATATCCAATACTCTCTCCCTTCTACTCTGAGAATGTTTGCTCATCCAATTAGACCAGGTCAATGTCTCCTCCTCTGTGAAGACATCTGCAGGGTCTGTGGTCAGAAGCAGTGGCTCTATCTTCTTGCTATTTAGAGCACTCTGATCTTATTGGAACCAGAGGGTCTTATAATGACTCATTTACATGTGTGTCTCTCCACAGTGATGGGCAGGCCCTGTCTGCTTCTTGAGTCACCGGGAGAGCTCCAGAAAAACTGCTACTGTCCTGGCCTACACTCCTAGAGATTCTGATTTGAAAGGTGTAGGGTGGGTTGAGGGTACTAGTATTTATGCTGAAGCTCCCCCAGGTGATTGGAATGTGCAGCCAGCAATGAGGAATACTGTGATTAGAAGGACACTAGGCTTGTTTTTTTCATTATCCCTCCCTGTAAGTGCCCAGACAGTGCCTCCAATGGAACTTAGGTGAACCCAGAAAGTGAAGCCAGTCAAAGTTGGCCCCTCTCAACACACAGTTGCTTACTTCACTGAATGATCCATATTTTCATAGGGATTTAAGTCCAAGGGGAGGGTGGAGACACGTACACAAACTTCACAGAGGAAAATGGGGCCAACATCTATATCTTCCAGTGATAGGATGGCATCCAAATATACTATTTAAAAAATAAACCCACAAGGAAGCTGCCTAGAGAATCCCCTGTTTGCCACTAAGGAGGGCAGAAGTGTGAGGAGGTACGGTTAGGGTTTGTTGGATCCCTCATGAGACCCATTCCTAGAAGAGCTGCATCCAACTCCCAGCAATGTCACTTACTAGTTCTGTAATCTTGCTCAAGGTACTTCACCTGTCTGTCCTCGTTTTTCCCATCTGCAAAATGGGATGCTGATGTTATTACTGGTACCTGGCTTCCGAGGATTATCCTGATGATTCAGTAAATTAACATACATAAAGCCCCTAAAACAGTATCTGCTATATAATAAACTCCCAGGGATTGTTAGCTCTTTTTATTGTTGTTGTTGTTGTTGTTGCTGCTGTTATTTCTAGGGTAGGTAGAGGCTTTGCAGGAGCAGGAAGCTGATCAAGGGAAGCTAGTTACCCAGCACAGAGGCAGATAAATGTGTCTTATTGTTGTCCTCTGCTCTCTGATGTCCTGTATCCTTCATCTAATGTGTTAAAAGGAGTGATGCCTTTTCTCTTTAAAGTATAAATGAAAAAGAGTTTGGGAGATGCCTTGGGGCACCTTGTCCATTCAACTAGAGAATGACCAATGATGGCACTCAGCTTTTCAAAGGGAAGCCTCAAGTGCATCGTTTTAGCACAACTGGCTTGGGGCCTTTGGCCCAGAATATTGTTGCTTCCCTACAGTTCTGCTGGGGGCAATTTCAGGTTTACAGTCTTATATATATGTAAGTCTTTCTCTATCAATTGTTTTCTTAGGCAATGCTGAGAACATAGCACATATTTCTGTTAAAGTCATTTCCTTCAGAAATGCTATTGATTCACAGAATATATATTTAATTTTTAATTTTTATTTATTTTTTTTTCAGAAAATATATTTTATGATATCTTCTCTAAACTTTTTACATGACTTTAGAGGAGAAGTAACCCTTTGCCACTACCTGGTTCTACCTAATGGAGAATACAGAGAATACAGCCATCAACCACCTGTCAGACAGAAATCACAATACCTCTGGGTTCAATGTCAGCACGGAAACCATTCTCTTTTTCTTTTTAAGATTTTATTTATTTATTTGAAAGAAAGAGAGAGAGAGAGAGAGAGAGGGAGAAACCACACACACAGAGGGAGAGGGAAAGAGAGAAACAGACTTCCCTCTGGGCAGGGGGCCTTGACACGGGGCTCGATCTCAGGACCCTGGGATCATGGCTGAAGGCAGATGCTTAACCAAAGGAGCCACCCAGGCGCCCTGAAAACCACATTTTCAATTGATAGGCCTAATTTAATTTATTAAGAAAATAAAGATATTTTATAGATTTAATATTTTGGCGTAGGAATCTCTCGAATGTGACTGTACTCAGATTCAGGGCCTTTAAAGAGGTAAATTAAAGCGAGGCCATTAGGGTGGGTCCTAATCCAGTCTGACTGGTGTTTTTCAAAGAAAAGGAGATTAGGACAGCAGAGAGACCACAGGGATAGCCATGTGAAGAGGCAGCAAGAGGTTGCCACCCACAAGCCAAGGAGAGAGTCCTTAGAAGAAACCAACTCTGCCAGCACCTTGGATTTCCAATCTCCAGAAGCATGAGGAAAGGAAATTTCTAGTGTTGAGGCCATCCAGTCTGTGGAACTTTGTTACGACAACCCTAGTGAACCCTCCCCTCGTCCCAGTTATGATCCCAAAATATAGCACTATTCTGGTCTGTTCTTTCTCTTTCTGGATGGATATAGCTGGCAGTGGGCATGATGGTGACAGCTCTTCAGTCCCCATCACGGTGACCCAGGCTCAGGTGTGCAAAGCATCATCTATGCAAACCTGTCACATCCAGAGTAGTCTCAGCCTCCCACAGGGCTGAGCTCTTGTGTAATGTTGCCCCCTCTTCTGACCCAGCGCCCTTGTCCCCTCCTCCAGAGCAGGGCGAGGTCTTCGCCTTGACTATTAAATCAGATCAAGAGTTTATTTCTCATTGGTTCACTTTCTGTAAAATCCATTTGAGAGACCTGGGCTGTAACTACTGCAGCTTTACTGCTTTATCTTGCTTAAGACGACAAATTTTAGCAATGCTGGCAAGTAAATCATTTTTGTGGCCACATTACGCTGACTAATACGACATAATCTCAAATTAATTTATTCAAAAGAGTACTTTCTCAGCCCAAGCATATTCAGCATGTTTGCAGTTTTCCTGTTTCCAATGGGAGATCAAAGCATCCATTAGGACTTTTCCATAAGTCCTACAGCTAAATATGCAACTTTTTCTTTTTTTTAATTTAAAAAATTTTTTAAACATTTTATTTATTTATTTGAGAAAGAGAATGAGAGAGGGAGGCATAAGAAGGGGAAGGGTCAGAGGGAGAATCGGACTCCCCACTGAGCAGGGAGCCTGATTCTGGACTTCATCCCGGGACTCCAGGATCATGACCTGAGCTGAAGGCAGTCACATAACCATATGCATAACCCTATGCAACTTATTGAGAAGATTCCCTATAAATTAGCTCATACTTGTTTTCCTTTCCTTAACTTCCATGGAAAAATAATTAAAAATAGTAACAATTACAATAACAACACTTAGAATGATAGATAACAAGCACTGAACATTTCCTTCTGTGAGACATTGTAGTACACACTTACTCTTGTATTGCCACATTCATTACTTAAAAAGCAATTTTATGCATTCATTGCTATCAATATCTTCATTTTGCAAATGAGGAAATAGAAATGTAAAGAGGTTGCCCAAATTGTTTTACTTATAGAAGTTTATGGAATAAAAGACAAAGTTTACATAGTGTTTTTATCTCTTGTCTGTGTTACCATCAGATTTTTTTTGTTTTGAGAGAGAGAGCAAGAAAGAGAGAGAGAGAGATTGAGCAGAGGGAAAGGGGTGAGAGAAAGGGAGAGAGAGGATTTCAAGCAGGCTCCACACCCAGTGCAGAGCCTGATGTGGGGCTTGATCTCACAACCCTGAGATCATGACCTGAGCCAAAATTAAGAGTTGGACGCTTAACTGACTGAGCCACCTAGGTGCCCCCACTGGTTTTTAATATATATTAAATATATATATTTTAATATATATATAATTTATATATTATATATATGTGTGTGTCTTATTGTTGTATGTACACATATATGTACACACATATATAAAATATATATATTTTAATATATATAATATATAATTTTAATATATAAATATATATATAATATATATAATATATATTATATATATATATTTTAATAACAAAAAGTGCTTATAAAATCTGTACATATCTGGGGAACAGTGTGATGCAATGAGGGGAAAAACATTGTCTTTGGAACCAGACATGGTTGTTTACTCTTGACTAACCCTACAACCTTGGAAAAATGACTCAACTTAGCTAATCAACAGAAGATTCAACTATCAATGAGGTTCTTAGAACACCCCTCACAGTATGGACATATATTTTGGCTTCTTTTGGGTAGATACTTAGGAGTGGAATTACTGGGAAGGGTGTATGATAAAAATTTGTATTTAACTTTTTAAGATACTACCAACCTGTTTTCCAAAAATGGCAGCGTTATTTTAAATTCCCATCAGCAGTGTATGAGAGTTCCTGTTTCTTCACATTTGTTATGGTCTGCTGTATCGATTACAGTTGTTCTAGCCATTGTAGTGGGTATGCAGGGGTATCTCATGGTGATGTGAATTGAATTTGCACTCCCCTAATGACCAATAGTATTGAGCATCTTTTCATGTGTTTAGTATTCATTTACATTTTCTTCGCTAAGATGTCTATTGAGATCTTTTGCCAATGTTTTAATTGGGTTGTTTGTCTTACTGATTTGTAAGAGTTCTTTGTAGATTCTGGATAAAAGTCTGCTGGAATTCTTTTATATTATTTCTGAATTTTCCAACATCAAGTGCACCACACTATGCAGAATATCTAACAAATATTTGACAAGAATGACTCTGGCAATGCTATTCAGTTCAGTTTAGTTGAACAGATTGTTATTGAGTTGTGACTATGTGGTAAGCATATTCTAGGCACTGGAGATTCAGTAGAGAATATAACAGACAAAATCTCTGCTCTCAGAGAAGTGAGGAGTCGTTATTAATGGTTGCATGGCTGTCGGGTAGAAAAGACTGGAATTTGTGCTGGACAGTCCCCTTTGAGGCTCAGGCTCTTGGCTCCTACTTTCTACAGCCTGGGCACAAGTGTAGTGAAACACGCTGAACTTCTATTCAAGAATCTCATTCCTAATGTGGCTCAAATTGTTTTGATCGCCATTTGGCATCATGGAAATTCTCAATTCCAGGAGTTCTCTATATTTCAAAGTGAAAACTGGCATGGAGTCCAACTTTACTTATTTAGGTTAATCCTATAGAAGATACTGTTTTCCTACATGCCATATATATGCAACCCTGTATTTTCCTTCAAAGGCTTAACCTCTGCCAGAAACTACGGGCTGGGTCATAGTTCTCTCTTTCTCTAACACAACGTTCTCCTTTTCTCTTTTTCCATATTGTTGGCCTCAAACCCCCTCCTCAGAAGTTCTGGGGACCAATCTCACCAGATGTATAGGTAGGGAATTTTATTCTGTATCTTTAGGAAGTAGGCTACTAACAGATCAATGGAGTCAGTTGCCTTGATGTCAAAGGAGATCTCTCTGCAATGGCAGAGAGGCCGGGAAACCTTTGATTACACTGTCTCCCCAGCCTGCCGGCTGTTAGCAGCAGCCCCAGCAGACGTTTCTGGTAATGGTGGCTCCCTGCCATCTCAGCTCACAGCAGCTTCCAGGAACAGCTCCTCCTGGTGGACGCAGCTTTCTCAATGGCGGCTTCCAACTGCTTCTGCTGCCTGCTCTCAGGAGTTCTACCCTCCGGGACCACTTCTGGCAGCTCTCTGGCAGCTCTCTCCACAAAAGTTCGCCATCGAGCCTCTTCTGCTCTTTCAAAATGTGCTTTACACAGAGCTGTTTTTAGGATGAGAGCTGGCTGTCACATCCCAGGCGGCCACAAATGGAGCTGCTCCCTCTGGCTGTGACCTTTCTGCTTTTTTCCTGCTCCAGGCCACCTGGGGGAACATTGACTAGGTGGGGAGGCAGCATCCTCATGGAGTTGGAGACACCGAATTTGGTACCAGGTGGAACTATAACCCGAGGCAGGCTCTGCCTTTTCTTAACCGCATGATCTCAGGCAGGTGACTTAATCTTAGTCATCCTCAGTTTCCTTTTCTATAAAATGGGGGGATACATTTTCCTATCTCCTGGGTTACTTTGAGGATTCAATGAAAAATGAACTTTGTATCTGGCACATTATAAGAACCCAGTAAATCTTAGCTACTATGATATTATTATTTGATGCCGCATAAATACTGCTTAAATAACCAAACTATGGAAGGGACTTGCAAATAGTCCTAAGTTCTTCACATGGGGTTTAAGGACATCCTAGAAAATTGGCTGAAAAAACGAGGGCTTGTTCTTTCCAGAACACTGCCATGTCTTTACTCCTACCTTTCCCATTTGGATAGCTGGAGTGATCTTCTTCCCTCCTTCACGGGAGGACCACTCAGCTTTCAGATCTACTTTAAATGTCATACATCATGTATGACATATGTCCCTAGCCTTCCCCATGTGTATTTACCTAATATTGTTTTTTTCTGTATTGTATTACAGCATTTGTCTGTCTTTTCTTTTTTTAAAGATTTTATTTATTTATTTATTTGACAGAGAGAGAGAGAGAGAGATCACAAGTAGGCGAGAGGCAGGCAGAGAGAGAGAGGGGGAAGTAGGCTCCCAGCTGAGCAGAGAGCCCGATGCGGGGCTCGATCCCAGGACCCTGGATCATGACCTGAGCTGAAGGCAGAGGCTTTAACCCACTGAGCCACCCAGGTGCCCCGTCTGTCTGTCTTCTTTACCAGACTTAGAATACTTGAGACAGAATTTTTGCCTTATCTATCTAAACACTTTCCTGCCAACATGTACTCAGTATGGAAAGTTATTTGAGGTATTTTGTATTCTTTTTTTGTTATATGTATTATATCTTCAAAATCTTATGTTTTACATTTATATCTCAATTTGGATTAGCCACATTTTGAGGGCTTTGTAGATACATGTAGCGGATAGATACTGGATTGCATAGCGCAGTTCCCGGTGCTCCATCCTCCCATATTCTCTTGGCCTTTGTGCATATCAATTACAGCACTTAAAACAGATTATATTACAAATTAACTGTTCATGTGTCTGTTTCCTACAAGCATTTCTAGGATGAGGATTTTGCTTTACTTGTCTTTACATCCCCATTCTCTGATGTAGTATTTAACCATATTGTAAGTTCTTAAAAAATAATTATCAAATGAAGATTATAGCTATCATTTATTGGGCGACTACTAAGTGCCTGGGACTTTTTACTTGATATTTCGTATCATTACAAAAGCTCGCTTGGTCATCCCCAGTTTGCCAATAATACAATGGCGACTCAGAGAGCTTAAGAGACTTCCTAAAAGTTATAGTTTTAAGTAGCAAAACTGGGATTAAACTCTTCTGGCTCTAAAATTGGAACATGGCTGGGGTGCCTGGGTGGTTCAGTGGGTTAAGCATCCGACTCTTGACTTAGGCTCAGGTCATGATCTCAGAGTCGTGGGATTGAGCTCCCCTGTTGGGCTCCATGCTGGGCATGGAGCCTGGTTGAGACTCTTTCTCTCTCCTCCCGCCCCCCACCCCAAAATAAATAAACCTTTAAAAAAATAAAATTGGAACATGGGTCTCATCGGTGCATGTGGGTTCCATCTCCGTTTCATTTCTAACTGGATAATCTTTGGCATAGCATTGAACCCCTCGAGCCTCAGGTTCCTCTTTGTAAAATGAAAGCATTGAAATAGCTAATGTCTAGGGTCTCTGTTAGTTTTGCTTGCTGCAATTATAACTTCTTACATATAATTGAGTCAATTTTTCTCCATATCTAAGTGGTTTCCCAGAGAATAAACTATCTCCCAAATTAGGCATACTTATGTCACTTGGTTACCTCCAAAGAATGACTATATATTCACCTGATTTTATTGTAAGAACTGTGAATAAAAATTAAATTTTTATGAATAGAATTTTTTCTTTTTTATACTGCATGAAAAAATTGAGGTTATTTTATTGTCATTCTTGCTTGATTCTAATGCTTTAACACTGGTTTCCCCATTTAATTAATTTGAAGAACTCTAATGAACCTTTTGAGCCTATGCCTAATTTTAACAAGGAAAGCACTTGTTTTCCCCTGAATATTCTCTCCCCAGTTCTCACAATCTTCCCTTCACTAGTTACCATTTATAAACGAAGCTCAGCGGCACTAAAAGAGACCTTTCCATTGAAGTAAAATTAGGTGGGAAAGTCTCCCAAAGTCCCTTCTAGCTTTAACTTCATATGAGTTTTTCCTACAAATTGTGTAATGGTGGCTTTACGTATTCAAGGGTTTTTGGAAGTGGACCTTGAAAGTAGTTGGTGGGGGAACGAATCACACTCTAAACAGTTCTAGAGCAGGGGGTGGCAAACAGCCTAAGGGCAAAATCCAACTTGCTGCTGGTGTTGGTAAATAAAGTTTTATTGGCATAAAGCCACGCTTAGTTGTTTATATACTGTCTACAGGGCTGGTAAAGCTGAAAATATTTATTATCTGATCCTTTACAGGAAACGTTTGTTGACCTCTGTTTAGAGTATATTGCTTTGGTTTGCTAAGTATCTATGGGAACAGCCTCTCCCATGAGGTATATCAAGATTCTGAAGTGGCCTATTTCTTCAGGGAGTTCACAAAAAGCCCAGCTGGAACCCAAGTTTGGCAAAAGTTTGAGAAGAAGAAATAGATTCTGGATTTACACTGCTGGATGAAGAAGTTACTTCATGTTGGTTGAGATACAGATGGGAAACAATGTGCTTGCAGTTGTTAGGAGGAGTTTAATTCTAGAGTTTTCTTTCTTTCTTTTTTTTAAAAAGATTTATTTATTTTTAGAGAGAGAGTGAGAGCCCGCGTGTGAGCAGGGGGAGGGGCAGAGGGAGAGAATCTTTCAAGCATATTCCCTGCTAAACGAGGAGCCTGACGCACATGGGACTCCATCCCACAACCCACAAGATCACAACCTGAGCCGCCGAAACCAAGAGTTGGATGCTTAACCAACTGAGCCACCCAAGTGCCCCAATTCTAGAATTTTCTACTTACCATTTTTGTGACCTTACTAGGTAAGGAAAGTAATTTTTACCGGCCTCCTTGTCTTTAGTTGCAATATATGACTGATAATAGTATATACCTCCTAGGGCTGTATGAGTCTTAAATGAATTAATATACACAAAGGACTTAGAGCCTGGCACTCAAAGAACACCAGCCATTATTAGGTAGCTATTTCAAAGGAAGCAAAGCATACCAAGAAAATATTGTCCCCCTGAAGCTACTCTAGATTTCAATTTAGAGGATGAACTAAATCGGTTACCACAAAGACTACATTCATTTTCCTTGTCACATAGAATCCTACAGTGACATCACACCAGAAAAAAAATTTATATGAGAGAAAATTAATTACATTTGGTGGGGACTTTTATTTGTTTATTATCAAAACATGTTCTGATGATAGCCAGAGGGAAGTAATATACAAAGCAAAGCAAACCAGCAAATCTGAACATTATTTTCTGAATATGATATATATTCAGGAACGTATGCTGTCTGACAGATACCAAGTCTTTGGGGCTCCAAGAGAGGCATCCGTCATCCTGCAGAACAAAATGAAGCTATCAAATGGGGGGAAACATGGCTATTTATTCTAAGTGTCGTCAGTGCTAGTCATTGTTTAGGCTTGGAGGGAATCGCAGCTGCTGTTAGTGTCCTACGCACATTCCCTCGGCACTGACGCACGTGTGTGACAGCTTGACTTTCAACTGCCAGCCCCTGAGATCTTGCAAGGATCTCTCTGGCCACCAAATCCCTCTGTCTACCCACATACGGTAGGCCTGACACGGCAGATATTCAATACTCCCGGGTGCAGCCCTCAACCACTATCTAGTGGGAAATGGTGGTTCAAAAACTCAGTCCTTTCACCACTCAGATGTGAAGTTTCTGAGGAGTGTGCTTTGCCTTGGCTTCCAGAACTTTCCGGTGGGATTAAGCTCCAGCTTTCCAAAGTAGTAACATGCTTCACCACAAGCCCTTTCTTGGCTTTCTTCCCTGTCCTATCTCACTTCCGTATGCCTCTCAAATGTTCCCTGGGATTACCTCCAAAATACATTTCCTGTATTTGAGTTCTTATCTCAGAGTCAGCTGCTGGAGAAACAGATGTGAAGATATGTTTTTAACCGTACCTTAGTGGTGCATTTCCCTTTATTATTCATAGAAGAAATCATAAGCACATAAGTAAATAGGTTAACTATAGAATGAACAACCATTTTTACCAAAAAAACTCAAAAAAACAAAAACCAAACCAAAAAACCCAACTGATTTCCATACAATAATCACTTGGCTCAATTTTTACACATAAGGTAAGTGGAAGTGAAGGCACAGTATGGTGGATATGAAGTCAAGACTCACTTAGGAAAAGACTCTGAAGGATCTTAAACCTTTTCCTAAGTTCAGAAAGTTCCTGTTTATGATTCTGAACTTAGGAAAGTTCAGAATCATAAACGTGTTTGGTGTGCACGGAAATCTATTTGTTCCAGTATCCAAAACTATTTACTTTCTATAAAATTTATCCAAACTTTCTATGTTGGCTATTATCAGCTTGTTTCCATTTTTGGAAACAAAAGAGAACAACCACATATTTATAGCTATAGGAAGGATACTGAACAGGGAGTCTTAATTCTCTGCCTGTTGATAGCAATGATTCACAGTTGGGCTTTGGGGGAATCAGTAAAATCTTTGGAATTTTCTACAAAATGGGACCCAAGTGCAGTTTTTTCTGAAGAAAGTTCCCTGAACTTGCATCAGATTCTCAAAGGTGTCTTTGAACCAAGATATATGGGACAGGCCAACCACATTAAAGATACCAGAATTGATTAGCAAGGGCTTTTAAAATGTATCCTCAAGGAAATCTTTGACAATACTAAAGAATACAAGTTTAAAGACTCTGGTTCTGATCACAGCAGAATTATGACTATCAGATTTACCTTTCTATCATAAACTATCAAACTGGATAAAATATATAAAGCAACTGATTTAAGGCAGTAGACAAAACAGGGTTATGATCTTTGAGAGGAGATATATGAGGTAAGCTCCATATTTACTCTGCTTTCTGCTTTGGTGAACTTTCTAGATTGCAGTACAGGGGTGTAACTCAAACAGTGAATAGCAGTCTTGCTCTGCTTAGGAAACAGAGATCAGATTTCTGGACTATTCAGTTGGCTGGAATGTACTGGAGAGAGGGACCTGAGCCGAACAGGAGTTTCAGAAATCTGCATAGGGGACCCCTTGAATTTTTGGTCAAATACAAGCTGTATAGGCACAGGGCAAAACTCTATGGGGTCTAGCAGAGAATATCTACTGGGAATATGGGAGATGAAAGAGACATGGTTGGTTCAATG
Source organism: Procyon lotor (assembly GCA_028646535.1). Lineage (NCBI taxonomy): Eukaryota > Metazoa > Chordata > Mammalia > Carnivora > Procyonidae > Procyon > Procyon lotor. The sequence goes on along the minus strand of CM053612.1, from coordinate 94,394,247 downwards.
CAAAAATGAAGAGATTTTGCTCCGTACTCTGGCCATTCAGTTGAGACCCTAGAAGGATCATGCCTGGGGATAGAGTACTCTAGTCCTAGAGGAAGGGCTGCTATAGACTCACCCTAGGCAAATCTGAAGCCAAGCTTCAACACATTTGAGCTGATCTACCAAAATTTATCTGTTAGCCAAAATAAAATCCAACACTTTTTATAGGAAGACAACCAAATCCGGACTTTAAAAAACCACAACATTCATGATGCCAAGTGTACATGTAAAAAAAGTTACAGTATGTGTGAATAAACAGAGAAATCTGAGACATGAGCAGGAGACAAACTCAGAGATCACACAGATACTGGAATCAGTGGGTAAGAGCTATAAAATAACTACTACAGATATAAATATTAAGAAAAATGGCCACAGTGAGAGAACATGAGGGGAATTTCAGCTTACAGATCAAACTATAAGAAAGAATTAAATAGGAACTATAGATGTACAACATCTGAAATTAAAATTTCACTGGATGGGTTTAACAGCAGATTGGATACTACAAAAGAAAAAAAAACAATGCTTCTTTAAACATGGAAAAACAAACCATCCAAACTGAAGTACCAAGAGAAAAACAAGACCAAAAAGTAAAACACCTGCTGCACCCATACCAGGAGGTAGAGCAGTAAATATCTGATTAAAGAAAAGAAGAGGGGGCACCTGGGTGGCTCAGTCTGTTAGGCATCTGACTTCAGCTCAGATCATGATCCTGGGTTCTTGGGATTGAGCCCCAAGTTGGGCTCCCTCCTCAACGGGGAGCCTGCTTCTCTCTCTCCCTCTGTGTGTGTGCTCTCTTTCTTCTCTCAAATAAATTAATAAAATCCCCCCCCCCAAAAAAATCCTAGCAGTTTTCTATATAAGAATTGCCAAGCTGACTCTAAAATATGTCTGTGAATATAAAAAGATCTGGGTTGGTCAAAGGATCTTTAAAAAGAACAACAAATTTAGAGGATTCACATCCCCTGATTTTAAGAATTACTAAAATTCAATAGTAATCAAGAGAGTATGGTATTGGCATAAAAACAGACAAATAAATCAATGGATCAGAACACAACGTTCACGAACAGACGCACACATTATGGCCAAGTGCCTTTTGGCAAAAGCACTAGGTATCTTGAAAGGGGGAAAGAATGGTCTTTTCAACAAATGATTCTGGAACAACTCTGCCACAACTTCTCACAACATCCATGTGAGAAGAAGTAAAATTTAACGACTTGACCATATCACAAACTATATCATATCACACACCACTATAGCATATAACAAAGTTAATTCAAGATAGAGCACAGACTCAAACATAAAAGTTAAAGCAGTAGAGCTTCTAGAATAAAACAGCGGAAGAATATCTTTGTGATGTAAGGATAGGCAAATATTTCTCCAGACACAGAAAGTACAAACCATAAAAGAAAAAAAAAAAAAACCATATAAGTTGGACTTATCAAAGTTAAGAACTTCGGGTTATCCAAAGACAATGTTTAGAAAATGAATAGACAAGCCATAGATGGGAGAGACATATTTACACAGCATATATTGGATAAAAAGTCAACATCCAAGATCTATAAAGAGCTCTTATAACTCCAAAATAAAAAGACAAACAATGAAAAAAAAAATGGGCTAAATATTTAAACAGATAATTCATAAAAAGAAGATACTCAACTGGCCAATAAACACATGAAAACTTGATCCACATTTTTAGTTTTTGGGAAAATACAAATTGCATCCATGCTGAGATACTACGACACACTCATTAATATTTGAAGAGAGCACTGGGCAATTGGAACTTGCATATCATTTTTGTGGGAATGTAAAATGACACGGCTACTTTACAAAACTGGCTGGTGGTTTTTTATAAAGCAAAATGTGTGCCTGTCCCACGACCCAGCAGTCCCACACCCAGCTATCTACTCAAAAGAAATGAAAATGTGTTCACAAAATGACTTGTTCAAGGATCTTCATGGCAGCTTTATTCATTCTAGCCTTTGCTGGAAACAAGCAAATGTTCATCAACAAGAAAATGGATAAAACAAATTGTATTTTCTTTGCACAACAGACTACTAATCAAGTGTAAAGAATGATACATAACATGGATGAATGTCAAAAGAAAACATACTCTATCATTCCGCTCATATCGTAAAGTTCCAGAATAAGTCTAAATAATTTATGACAATATTACTCACAATACAGCTTGCTTCTGGGGGCCTGTGCTTACTGATTGGAAGGGGCATGAGGGGATACTGGGCGGGGGGCGGTCTTGCTAATGTTCAGGTTACGCATTTATCAACTCATCAAACTGTAGTCCTAAAATTGGTGCATCTCACTGTACATAAATCATACCTCAATTGAAAAATAAGAAAAATTAAAGCTAAACACATTTCTTGTTTAGTTCTATACTTCACCAACAGATCATTTTTTTTTTCTGTAACAAAGGGATTGAATGGGTAATGCCTGGTCTCTGCTCTGAGCAGCACAGTGCTCCAAGTGTAGACAGACTATGGAGATGAATGGAACACAGTCTTTGTCCTCAAGTTGCTTATATGCTTGTAACCCGGGAAGAGGAGAGTTGAACAGAGATAATGGAAGGAAAGGACAAATAATGCAGCAATATTTCCCTGACAGCTGTGAGCTTAGGCGCTGCTGTGGCCAGAACTCTGCTTGGCCATAGAGAATATTAATTAGGTTTAGCTTTTCACCAGCTTAGCACTGAAAGGGCCATGGTGATTAACAGGACTAATTAGGGCAGCCCCAAGGGCAATATCTGCATGTAAATATAATAGGATTATTCTTTATGCCTCTCTAGCATGTCACCTTATATTACTATTGTGAAATGTTTGGGGGCATTTAACCTAATCACTTGTCTAGACTTCTCTTCAAGACAGACAGGCTTTTCAGATTTTATTGTTATTCTTACCTCAAAGAGGTAAAAGAATTTCTTACCTCAGAAAAATCAGATTCAGTGCAGGTAGAGGCAAAAGAGGAAATGTTCCCACAATTTGGTCTCAGAAGAACCCAGGGAACATGTCATGTATCACTGTTATGAATCCAAAGCCTCTTAGGAAAGTTCACTAACTAATGCCTTTCACTTCCCACTATTCTGAACCCTTATACCATGTTTTCAAAATCCCTATTAAACCAGGCCCCTATATTTTTGTAATGGCAATGGTCTATAATGAACTTTTAGATCCCATAAATAAACATCATCAAAATTCCATGTTGGTGGGAATGCAAGTTGGTGCAGCAACTTTGGAAAACAGTGTGGAGATTCCTGAAGAAATTACAAATAGAGATAGCTTATGACCCTGCAATTGCACTACTGGGTATTTACCCCAAAGAAACAGATGCAGTACAAAGAAGGGCCACATGTACCCCAATATTCATAGCAGCAATGGCCACAATCGCCAAACTGTGGAAAGAACCATGATGCCCTTTAACAGAAGAATAGATAAAGAAGATATGGTTCATATATACAATGGAATATTATGCCTCCAACAGAAAGGATAAATACCCAATTTTTGTATCAACATGGATGGGACTGGAAGAGATTATGTTGAGTGAAATAAGTCAAACAGAGAGAGTCAATTATCATATGGTTTCACTTATGTGTGGAGCATAAGGAATAACACAGAGGACATTGGGAGAAGGAAAGGAAGAATGAATTGGGGGAATCGGAGGGGGGAACGAAACAAGAAAGACTATGAACTCTGAGAAACAAACTGAAGGTTTTGGAGGGGAGCAGGGTGGGGGGTTGGGTGAGCCTGGTGGTGGAAATAGAAGGGTCAAGAAATAGAAGTTTGCCAGTCACCCCTTGAAACTCTCCTTCAACACTCTTTGCCTTCAAAAGTAACCACTATCCCCACTTCTCATAGTAATTAATCCTTCCTTGCAAATATTTGTGGTTTTATTATCCAACTGAGCATGCCTGGAAACTATAGCTTCGTCTTGCCCATTAAACAAGAGATATGTTTTTAAAGTCTCTTTTATTATACAGGTGTCCCCTCAATTTCCCTACAATTTACCTCTTTTGACATATACAATTTCACACATTCTTGGTTTTGCTGGGATGGCACACACTTGTGGTACAGGTCAATATATCTCTCTGTCCATTATATTTCCTACCAACTGGCAAGTGGATTCCAAAATTTGATCAGATTCAGCTTGAATCCTTTGACAAAACCAGAGGACTGTGTGTTCTTTCTTTTGGAGACACATAGTTTTCTGTGTTGTTATGATGTTAACAGCTGTAGTTTCTCAATGGCTGAAAACACTAATTTCAATGAAGTTACAAAATAGTGCTATTCTATTGTTTCTTTTTCATTTATTAATTGGAATGTTTCTATAAAGAGTCCATACATACAATGGAATATTATGCCTCCATCAGAAAGGATGACTATCCAATTTTTGTATTAACATGGACGGGACTGTAGGAGGTTATACTGAGTGAAATAAGTCAAGCAGAGAGAGTCAATTAACATGTGGTTTCACTTACGGGTGAAGCATAAGGAATAACATGGAGGACATCAGGAGAATGAAAGGAAAAGTGAACTGGGGGAAATTGGAGGGGGAGATGAAGCATGAGAGACTGTGGACTCTGAGAAACAAACTGAGGGTTTTGGAGGGGAAGGGGGTGGGGGAATGGGTGAACCTGGTGGTGGGTATCGAGGAGGGCACATATTGCATGGAGCACTGGGTGTGGTACATAAACAATGAATCTTGGAACACTGAAAAAATACAATTAAATTAAAAAAATAAAATTCATCACATAAAATTTCCTAACCCCCCCCAAAACAAAACAAACCCCCCCCCAAAAAAAAACCCCCAAAGAGATAACTTAGTATCTACTCTTTGGTTACCCAGTAGTACAGTTCATTTAGGAAAGTAGGATAAATACCTGATTCTTTCCCTTCATTTACACAATTTCACAGCAATGAATTGGCTCACTGTTAGCCTCATCATATAAAGGTGACAGATTACATTTTTTAAAGTATTATTATGCAGTCATGGATTTATAGGTATTTGATGGGTTTCAATTAGTTGCTATTACCATTCTTCAAGACTCGAACTGTCCCATCTTTGGCAGTGGGAGCTTCCCCAAGTTAGCTCCTGAATCCTTTTGACTTGACCCTTGTAGTCTTGGACAGCTGTCTATCAGGTGTACAAGAGTGATTCAAGACTTCCATATAACACTTGGTGCTCATTACAAGTGCATTTCTTAATCCCCATCATCTATTTAACTCTCCCACCCACCTCCCTTCTGGTAATCAGTAGTTTGTTCTCTGTAGTTAGGGGTCTATTTCTTGGTTTGCCTCTCTTTTTTCCCCTTTGCTTATTTGTTTTATTTCTTAAATTCCCCATATGAATGAAATTCTTATGGTATTTGTCTTGTTCTGACTTAGTTCACTTAGCATAATATTCTCTAGCTCCATCCATGTCAATGCAAATGGCAGGATTTCATTCTTTTTAATGGCTGAGTGATATTCCACTGTATGTATATTCTACATCTTCTTTATCCATTCATCAGTTGATGGACACTTGGGCTGTTCCCATAATTAAGCTAATAAAGATACTGCTGCTATAAACATTGGGGAACATGTATCCCTTTGAGTTAGTATTTTTGTATTCTTTGGGTAAGTGCCTAGTAGTGTAATTGCTGGGTCATAGGGTATTTCTATTTTTAACTTTTTGAGGAAACTTCATACTATTTTCCAGAATGGCTGCACCAGTTTGCATTCCTACCAACAGGATTTTTTTCACAAAGCTAGAACAAATAATCCTAAATTTGTATGGAACCACAAAAAACCCCACGTAGCCAAAGCAACCTTGAAAAAGAAAAGTAAACTTGGAGGTATCAAAATTCCAGACTTCAAGTTTTATTATAAAGCTGTAGTAATCAAAGTAGTATGGTATTGTCACAAATATAGACACATAGATGAATAGAACACCATAGAAAACCCAGAAATGAACCCCCAGTTAGATGGTCAATTCATCTTTGAAAAAGCAGAAAAGAATATCCAATGGGAAAAAGACATTCTCGTCAACAAATGGTGTTGGGAAACTTGGACAGCAACATGCAAAGGAATGAAACCAGATCTCTTTCTTATATCATACACAAAAATAAATTCAAAATGGATGAAAGACCTAAATGTGAGACTTGAAACCATCAAAATCCTAGAGAACACAAGCAGTAACCCCTTTGACATTGACTGTAACACTTCCTTCTAGATATGTCTCCTGAGGCAAGGGAAACAAAATAAAAAATTAAACTATTGGGAATTCATCAAATAAAAAGTTCTCCACAGCAAAGGAAACAACCAATGAAACTAAAAGGCAACCTATGGAATGGGAGAAGATATTTGCAAATGATGTATCTGATAAAGGGTTAGTATCCAAAAGATATAAAGAACTTAAAAATTCATCACCCCCAAAATGAATAATACAATTAGAAAATGGGAAGAAGACATGAAGAGACATTTTTCCAAAGAAGACATCCAGATGGCCAACAGACACATGAAAAGATGGTCAACATCACTCATCATCAGGGAAATGCAAATCAAAAGTACAAGGAGATATCACCTCAGACCTGTCAGAATGGCTAAAATAAACACATGAAACAAGAGGTGTTGGTGAGGATGTGGAGAAAGGGGGACCCTCTTGCTCTATGAAGTTCCTTAAAAGAGAAAAAATACTTGATCTGATCTTACTGACATGTTCATTTCAAATTCTGGAATATAGTCTTCCCCTCCCCCCCAACCTGTCCCATACTACATCTTGTCTCCTTTCTTCTACCCAGAGAACCTTGGATGCAGGAAATTATAGAACAGAATGTCCCATAATTTCTTTATCCCACATTTCACACACAAAAGTCTCAAAATAGCAATACTAATACTCAACCACCAACACAACTGCCAAAAACTTTTAAACAGTTTTTCCCCTTTGCTTCCCCTCCTCCTTTTTAATAGTTGAACTCTATGCATATTACATGAGCATACAGATGTTACACACAATACTTTCCTCCTTCTAATCCTCATTTAGTCTTCAGTGTACCAGGAACCATGCACAAAACTCTCATCCACAGTCCTTATGTCAATATTTTTCCAGTTGTTTTGATTATCTGAAGTTTAGTAGATTTTTCAGGCAGGCTCCTGGGGACAATATTCTCTGTTCTTCCTTGTTGATAACAGTTTTTGTCCTTTATAATGGAAAGTCAATTTTGCTTGATATAAAATTCTTGCCTCACATCTTTCCTTGAGAATATTAAATATATCATACTTTTTTCTTCTGGCTGAAAGCATTGATATTGAATATATGATAACAAGCTAATGTTTAAATTATAATTCACAGGCTGTTTTTGCTTACACCATCCGAAGTGTTTAAAATTTTTTATTTAAATTCTAGTAATGTATGGGGCTCAGTAGGTTAAGTGGTTGCTTTTGGCTCAGGTCATGATCCTGGGGTCTTGGGATGGAGCTCCATGTTGGGCTCCTTGCTCAGTGGGGAGCCTGTTTCTCCCTCTCCCTCTGCAGCTCCCTCCCCACTTGTGCTTGCTCATTCTCTCTCACTCAGAAATAAATAAAATCTTTAAAAAAATGTCTTGGTGTTGGTCAACTGTTCTGGGTCAGTATTCTAAGATAAGTAGTGTGCTCTTGTAGTACGTAGTTTCAAAACTTTATTTATATTTATTTATTTTTAATAATTTATTTTTTCAGTTTTTCAAGATTCATTGTTTATGCACCACACCCAGTGCTCCATGTAATATGTGCCCTCCTTAATGCCCACCACCAGGCTCGCCCAATCCCCCATCCCCTCCCCTCCAAAACCCTCAGTTTGTTTCTCAGAGTCCACAGTCCCTCATGCTTCGTCTTCCCCTCGGATTTCCCCCAGTTCACTTTTCCTTTCCTTCTCCTAATGTCCTCCATGTTTTTCCTCATGCTCCACACATAAGTGAAACCATATGATAATTGACTCTCTCTGCTTGACTTATTTCACTCAGCATAATCTTTCCCAGTCCCGACCATGTCGATACAAAAGTTGAGTATTCATCCTTTCTGCTGAATATTATTTCAGCAGGCATAATATTCCATTGTATATATGGACCCTATCTTCTTTATCTATTCATCTGTTGACGGGCATTTTGGTTCTTTCCACAGTTTGGTGATTGTGGCCATTGCTGCTATGAACATTGGGGTACATGTGGCCCTTCTTTTCACTACATCTGTATCTTTGGGGTAAATACCCAGTAGTGCAATTGCAGGGTCATAGGGTAGCTCTGTTTTTAATTTCTTCAGGAATCTCCACACTGTTTTCCAAAGTTGCTGCACCAACTTGCATTCCCACCAACAATGTAAGAGGGTTCCCCTTGTTTCAAAACTTTAAAACAATATCATTGAAGTAAAGTTTTCTTAAATAATATTTGCATCATTTACCCTTTTTGTTTGTTTAGTTTTTTTCTTCAGGAATTCCTATAATCTATTAGTGTTAATGTTCTTTGCCTATCTTTAATATCTGACACTTTCTCTCAAATCCTTTCTATCTCTTCATTCATTTTTGCAAATAAATTTTTCTTCCTATTCACCTTCTATTTTGCCTATGTCGTTGTATGATGCATAGTGAATGAATAAGTCTTGATTTCCTTCTGATTTAGTCTTTATATTTGGAATGTTATTTTATTTTAAATTCTTCATAGAATTGTAACTTTATTTCTGTGTTTTTATGATTCTAATATTTTCATGTGCTTTATCTTTTTCTTAAAGCCTTTATGTTATTTTGAATTAGAAAGTTTTGACCTGTTCTGTGTATGTCATTCTGGGGTCATTACATTTTCTGTAATGATGTTATTCCATTCCTTGTTCTCTTTTCATCTTGATTTTTTAAAAAGATTTTATTTATTTGAGAGAAAGAGAGAGAGTGACAGTATGAGCATGAGTGGCAGAAGGAGAAGAAGTAGACTCCCTGCTGAGCAGGGTGCCCAATGCAGGGCTTGATCCCAGGACCTTGGAATCATGACCTGGGCCCGAAGTAGATGCTGAACCGACTGAGTCACACAGGTGCCCCTCTTAAATGTTTAATGGCATTTCTTACTTTTGATGGCATTTGGCTTTGATATCTCCTGGTTACTCATCTTTATGTGAAATTAAGTGTTTTGAACAAAAAGGTCAGGAGGAGGTGGGGTTCCATATAGTTTCTCTGGCTTCACCAAACTCCCCGTGTATTGGCCCTACATAGTGTTCAAGAACATGGTAGTTGGTCTTTATAATTTCTTGGTTCTGTTCCTCTCCTCACTTTTATCTGGATTCTGTCTTTATTGAATCTCTGTTGCCCCCATCCTGCTCACTGCTGCTTTCATTCCTAGCAGTTCTTCTAGACTGCAGGACCTCATTATGGAAGAGAACGCTGGCATATCACTTCTGAGAGTCCACATGGTCTTAGCTGCTCTGGCCCCGTGGGTGCTCCTGCCAGTGGTCCTTGCCCTCATTTGCTATTGGAGTGGGTAGATGCCTGCAGTTTCAGCTGGCGTCCTTGTCTCTGCCTGTCCTGCTTTCAGGGGAAAGCCTTGGGTAGCTTGGCATTCTTTGTCCCTTCAGAGAGCAATGCTTTTTTCTGCTTTTTCTCATAGGTTGATACCAAGTTGGTCTCAGAGTTACTGGTGATTTTTCCCCCACCTGCTTGTATTTTCAGATTCTTGTGGATAGCTTATCAGCTAGCTTGTTTGAAAATGCTGTCTACGGTTTTTCTATAGAGAAAACTCTATTATTCTGTCATTTTTTGTTAGTTTCTTTGAAAATATTTTTTCATTTGTTTAGTGTTTTATTTTTTAATTTAAATTCAATTAGCCAACATTATTCTGTCATTTTTAATGTGAGAAGCTGAACAGACACAGAAGTGACATCATGGCCATGACTGCCATCTTCCCAGATTTTTCTAGTCTTTTATACAATCTTTTTTTTTTTTTTTTACCAGTCATCTTTTATTGGATGTTAATTCTGAATTAGGATATGAAAAGATTCAAGGGTGACAAGCAAAGGTCATGGTCAAGAATGCGGTGCCTCCACACTGGGCCCTCTTCAGTGGTACTTGCGTAGCCGCTGGTGTTTGAGTTCCTTGTAACAATGAAAGTAGTTGAAAACCACATAAGCTGCCAGCACCATAGAAATCCCAGCGACGCCCCCTTTCTTCACATTGACATACTTGTTGTAATACTGGTAGTAACCTCTTTGAAATGCACCAGTGATGCCCTTAGGGGTGAAATCCCGCATCAGTATCCAGCTGGGCAGCTCTCCTAGTTTCACATCCATGAGCTTCTTCTCCTTCACTGATACGGCTGACGCCATCTTGGAGTCCTGGGTCTTATACAATCATTTTAAAAAACTTTCCTTGAAGAGAGAAAATGCTTTCTCTTTTTAATACTACCAGCAAACATTTTTTCTGGTGTCGGATAATAAGGCAACTACTTCTAGACCAATACTTATGTCTCGAGTTGATTATATAGTTGAATTTCTGTCATATTATCCAACCCACCGTAAGTGGAAAAGTGCAAGCTTCCTAAGAGGGATTTATGGGATGGCTGAATTCCAATTACAGACTCACTGAGTCTATGACCTAACAGTAAGACCCAAGTGATGCCTTCTAGTGGAGTCTTCAGGGGTTAAGTTCAGGGGGTGAGTAGTGGTCATTGTGAGGGAGTTGGGGGCTATGTAGTTTAAGAGGATACTGAATGCTTGAATACTATGAATATTCTCACTGAAATTGATTCCATCTAGAAAATGTGGATGAAAATTGACTGATGCCTTGGGGAGGCATTTCAACAGTTTTTGGGCATTCAGTAGTGGCTCTCAGGGTTTAAAAGTTGTCTCTTAGGCAATATTCTCTCTCTCTCAGCAGGGAGAAATATCACTGAATTTACAGAAAAAGTGCTTCCTCAGGCTCCCCTAAGTGAACGATGCAGTTTGCTACTCTGCCTTTGCCCCTGGGTCTGTGTGATTACACTAATATATTGTATTCATTTCTGCTGCTTTTAAAATTTAAACAAGACATGGTTTTATTCATTTGTTGAGAAAAACATACAGGGAGGTATCAAAAGGTAACTCGTTTCCCTTTTATTTCTTGTTTATTCTGAAGGTGTGCTAAAAGGGCCTTAGTTGGTTGCCAAATGGCTGAGCAAATTTACAAAATCCCATGCAGAATGATTTTTTAAGACATAAAAATCTGAACATGCAGACTTTTAGATTTTGCCCTTGCATTTTTAATTTCTACCAGAAGACAAAACTAAAAACCTGACTTTGGCTTTACGGAGGTCACTTGATATCTCTGGGCTTCTTTTTCTTTGTCAACTGGTAAGATAGGTTTAGATATTTTCAAAGTTCCCTCTCTTCTACTTGCAATCACTAATGATCTTCTTAAACTCTCTTAAAAAGAAACGATCATATTGCCATTAGATTTCTCATGAAGGCTTCAGCTCATATACCATTTGGAAGTATTCAACAAGTATCCAAGCTTTGGGGTATAGATGGACTTTGGATAGTCGCAGAGAGATCCTTTCTGGTTTAAGATATTTGAACTACAAGATACAGTCACACTTGTGTTTTTCTTAGAGTACCCTTTAAAACCTGTGCTCACCTTTCACCTTCTCAAATTTTTTCGTGGTGTTCTTTATCAGGCAGAACTTTAAAATTCTGACATAATCCAAGTAATCAAAGTTTTGCGTTTATACTTCACGCTGTTGTTTTGTTTGAGAAACTCTTCTCCTCACTAACATCAGAAAGATAGTCTTCTATGTTGTCTTCTATTATTTCATAGTTTTAATTTTTCACACTGGGATCTTTCATTAAGCTCCAGCTCCCGCTTGTATATGATGCATAGAAATACAGTGCTGTATTTCTCTGTATAATAAGCCAATTTTCCCTGAGGCCACACAAAGAGCAGTCCTTCCTTCCTCCATTAATTTGTGGTGCACTTTCAGATACTGAGGTTTCAAATGTTTGTGGGTCTGTCTCTAAAGTTTCCATTTGGTTCTGCTGGTCTATCTGCTTGGTTTTTTGGCCAATGTCTTACTGTATTTATTACTGTCAGATGATGGATATTTTAGATCTTAGCTAGGCTAAGTCCTCTTCTTGGCTTTTCTTTTTCGAAGTTAAGTGGTTTTTTGGGCATTTTTTTTTTTTAAGATTTTATTCATTTATTTGAGAGAGAGAGAGAGACAGCAAGAGAGGGAAAACAAGCCGGGGGAGTGAGAGAGGGAGAAGCAGGCTGCCTGCTGAGCAGAGAGCCCGATGCGGGGCTCGATCCCAGGGCCCTGGCATCATGACCTGAGCTGGAGGCAGATGCTTAATAGACTGAACCACCCAGGCACCCCTACTTTTTGTGCATTTTATTCTTTAATATAATTTTCAAAATAATTTTATCAAGCTCCTTAAAAAATCCAGCTATAATTTAGGTAGAGACTACACTGAATTTATAGATTAATTTGGGAAGAAATGACTCCTTTGCAATATAAAGTTGACCTAGCCCAGAAAATGAAATATGTCTGTATAAAGTCAGATATTTCACGTCATTTAATATAGTTCAATGATCTCTCCACTGAGGTCTTATGTATTCAATTTACATATTTTATTGCCATTATGAATGGCATATTATTTTTATCCTATTTTCTAGTGAATGATCACTATTATCGCTGAAACTATTCCTGATTTTTCTAAGTTGATCTTCAATTAGTGGTCTTCCTGAGACTTCATTTTTTCCCAGCTTTATTCAAGTATTATTGACAAATAAAAACTGTATACATTTAAGATGTACAATGTGGTGTCTTGCTTGATATACTTAACACCTTGTGCAATGATTACCACGATCAAGCAAATTTTCACATATCACCTCACATACTCACCAATTTTTGTGTGGGTGGTGAGTACACTTAAAATCCACTCTGTGAGCCCATTTCAAGTATGCATTATTAACTATAATTATAACGCTATACATTAGATGTCTAGAACTTATTCATCTTATAACAGAAGTTTTGTGCCCTCTGATTAACATCTCCCTTCCATCTCCATCCTGTAACCCCTGACAAATGTATCAGTGATGTCATATGATATTTGTGTTCCGCGTCTGGCTTATTTCACTTAGCATAATGTCCTCCATTTTCATGCATGCATGGCGGGATTGCCTTCTTTTTAAAGGCTGAATAATACATCACAATTTCTCCATTCCTTCAACCATTGACAGATACTTAGTTTTTTTCCCATATCTTGCCTTGTGAATAATGTTGCAAGAACACAGGAGTGCAGATATCTCTTCAAAATAGTGATTTCAGTTCCTTTGGATAAGTACCCAGGAGTGAGATTGTTAGATCATGTGGTGTTTCCATTTTTAATCTTTTGAGAGGCCTCCATACTGTTTTCCACAGTGGCTGCAGTAATTTACATTCCCATCAACAGTGAACAAGGGTTCTCTTTCTCTACATCCTTGCCAACACTTGCCATCCCTTGTCTTTTTGATGGCATCTATTGTAACGGGCATGAGGTGATATTTCTTTGTGGTTTGGATTGGCATTTCCCTGATGATGAGTGATGCTGAGCATCGTTTCATATAACTGGTTGGCCACTGGTGTATCTTCTTTGGAGAAATTTCCCCGGGCTTTTAACTTTAGGAGGGTTGATGTATTTCTGATTTATCTTTACTACTGAGTGTAGTTCTTTGTTGTCACGACTACAAAACCTGTAGTGTTCATCAGCATCTCCCTTTCTTTGGCAGTCCCTGATTCCAATTTTTGTCTACCTGATACCCAGGGGTCTTCTAAAAATCTCTGCTCAGTGTCACAGCTTTTCAGCCACCACTTCTGAATTGAAAACTGGCCTGAGTACAAATGAGGCTTCAAATGCCAAGTTCCTTTCTCTTGAGTTCTTCCTCTCTCTTGACTCTTAGACTTGCCATTCTTCACTTCCTTTGTAGCTCTCCAGTGACTCAAAGGAGATATTTCAATACTCGTTCAGTGTTTTACTTGTCTTCAGTGGGAGGGTAGGCCCCAAACAACCCAGTTTATTATTGCTAGCAATAGAACTTGAGAAGCCACTTTTGTTGAACCCCATAAGCTACTACTCCACCAGCTGACCTCTTTTGCTGAGGATTCAACAGGGTTTGTTGGGCCTGGAGGCTGAGGAGTGACTATTAAGAATAGCAGAGTCACCTATACCTGTTCCACTTAAAAAAATTGTTTTTAAATTGGAAATGATTTCAGATTTACAGATCAGCTGCCAAGATAGCACAGTATATCTAGATCCATCTCTCTTTCATCCAGCTTCCCCTGATGTTATCATCTAACATAATCATGGTGCATTTGTCAAATCCAAGAAATTAACATTGGTTCAATATTGTTATCTAAACTACATACTTTGTTCATGTTTAACTAGTTTATCCGCTCATGTTATTTTTGTTGTTGTTGTTGTTCTGTTCTACTATCCAATCCTGGGTGCCACATGACATTTCTTTGCCATAGCCTCTGATCCGTGAGAGCCTTCAGACTTTGTTTTTTATGACTGACAGTTTTGAAGAGTAGTGGTCACACACTTAGTACAATGTGCCCCAGTTTGAGTGTGCTTGAAGGTTTTTTTTTTCAAAAATAGAATGGGGTTATGGGTTTTGGGGAAAAATACCACCGACATAAATTTCCATGCTTGCTCTGTCATGTCAGATATACATGGTATAATTATGACGTATTATTGATGTTAACCTTGATTGCTTGGCTAAGGACGGGTCCACCAGGTCTTTCCACTGTAGAGTTACTATTTTTCTCTTTGCAATCCACACTCGTTTTCATTAATTGTTTACCCCAGAAGGACTTCTTTGCTATCTGCATATTGCCCTCACGGACCCCTGGCAGCCTGGATTTCTCCAGTGGTGGGACAGGCAATCATGGCCTCAAGGGAATGTGAAGAAATAAAAACAACAGAACTTTGAAGCTGTCCTTCAACCTGCCTCCCACCCTGGGAAGCTGCCTTCTCATTACCCTACTCATTTCTGATAGACTTGCCCTTAGCCCCTTAGGCGTCTTAAGGTCTTCCTAACTTTATTTCTTTAGTTCACAGTTTCTTCTTGCTTTTGCAGGAGGGGGGTTTTCAACTTGTCAGAAAGCAGAAGCCACCCTTTGGTAATTTTCACAACCCTATGGAATTCCGTAGTTGCCATGGCCCAATTTTACACCAAAGAAACTGAGGCTAAGAGAGGCTAAGGAGCCTGTTCCATGTCACAGAGCTACTTAGCGCTGAGTTTAGAGTCAAAGCCAAAGCCCTGGATTCTAACAATTGTGATGTACTACCTATCAGTAAAGACACCAACTTGAGTAGCACATACTCAAAATGGTGCCCTCTCTTTTCATATAGAAACATTGACCTTGGGTGCAACTTGAGTACCAAGCTCAGCTTTGTTTCCTTGGGATGGGATACTTGATAGGAGACATTATCCTCTTGTGAAGAGCCCCAGTAAGTCAATTTTCCAGACATCTGCTGCCTTATCTGAACCTGCTGGATCTTTATGGCTGGGTCCCTCACACTAGAACCCCAAGACACTTGTTTCAACTGATGCTTCATCTGTACTGCTGAGTGTCTTTCTCGAGCAGTGAGCCAAGGTCCTCTTCAGACAAGTAGTTCTCTGGCAGTAGTTCAGGATAGCCCAAGATGAAATTTATCCTGCAAATATTTATTGGATGCCTACTGGTAAAGGGCCCGGTTAGGTGCTGGCTGAGAAGGAGTGTGATTTTGAGAGAAAAAAAGATACCTAAGACACACTCTCAACCTCATGGAGTTTAAACTAATGGGCATTGTGGTGAAAAAGTATATGTTTCTATCTCTATCTCTGTATCTGTTTCTATTTCTACACACACACACACACACACACACACACACACACACACACACACCCCTGGTTGCAAGTTTTTTCCATTGCTTTAGAAGTCACAGAAATATTTTCTGCACCTGGATATAGAAAAAAATGACTAACAAATGTAATTCTGTGGCCAAACCACATGCCTTGTCATCCTTACAGAAGTTTCCTGCGTTAGAAAGCTACAGAGTTCCGTTTTTTAAAAAACTTAATTCTTTTTTCTACCCATACACTTGATGGCAGATCTTGTTTCACTTTCCTTATGTCTTTGATGATAACAATTTCCTCTTAGAAACATGTTTAATTTTTCCCATTCCATATGTCATCCCTGTGCAAAATTGTCTTGTTGACTCATTCTGATATGATATGAATGGGAAACCCAGTGACTTCTTTTTGGTCTCCAGAGCATAATTAGAAGAAAATTCCTTTCAGCCTCTTCCATAAAAGAATGTAAAGTTTGCTTAAAAAATGGACATATCCTCTCTTTTTAATTGCCATTACAATGGGCCTTCCAGATGCATGCATTTTAATTTAGATTTTTTTTTTTTTTTTTTACCATCTAAAGAAAAATAACTATTTTCTTCTTCACCTAGGTAGAATCAATGCTAGGGGCAATGTAGAAACAGACTGTGGCTTTTGTGACATTTACTGGCAGTTTTTGGCCATAATGACTGTTCCTCTGTACCAGACTGTTCTCACAAAGGATGAAATGTTGCTAGAGAAATGTTTTCTCCTCCCTTTATATAATCTTAACAATTCATTTGACTTCTGCTCCACAAATACATTGCAATTTTTAAAAAACTGCAATGCATGACTTCAGAGTTTGAAAAGTTCTTGAATCCTGGTGAACTGAAGCTCAATTTTAATAGTTTCTTTGGTTTTCATTCCAAGAAACTGGCAGGTTTAAAGATGTGTTATGTGGCACTTCCTGAGTCATTTCCAGATATTCAAGTTTTAAAAAATGACTTCTTAGGTTAATTAGGAATTTCTCCAGAGATAGAAAGCAGATCAGGGGCGCCTGGGTGGCTCAGTCGTTAAGCGTCTGCCTTCGGCTCAGGTCATGGTCCCGGGGTCCTGGGATGGAGCCCCGCATCAGGCTCCCTGCTGGGCGGGAAGCCTGCTTCTCCCTCTACCACTCCCTCTGCTTGGGTTCCCTCTCTCGCTGGGTTTCTCTCTGTCAAATAAATAAAATCTTAAAAAAAAGAAAAAAAAAAAGAAAGCAGATCAGTGGGTGGGGAAATGGTTGTCGAATGGTGACAAAATGCTAGGTGTAGCATTTATTTGTGTCCGGGTATATCATTTATGTATGTATGCATGTTATATATGTCTAGTATATACATGTGTGTATATATACAATTTAGCATCAAAAGTTAAGAAATTTGGGGCATCTGGGCAGCTCAGTTGGTTAGGGACAGACTCTTGACTTTGGCTCAGGTCATTATTTCTGGGTTATGGGATTGAGTCCCGCGTCAGGCTCTGTGATCAGTGGGGAGTCTGCTTGGGATTCTCTCTCTCTCCCTCTCCACTCCCCCAATGCACACACACTCTCTCTCAAATAAGTAAGTAAATCTTTAAAAAAAAAGTCAGAAAATTAAAAAAGCTTGATTAAAAACTATGTTTATCCTATTTTTATGTCAAACTACTGATATAAGTAAGATCCTAATATTAGATTTTATGTGGTAAAATATGTGCTAGAGTCAGAAAGGTGTGGTTCAACCCCCAAGATCTACATTCACAATGTATTCTGGTTTTAATTGAGGTAAGCTTAAACGTTAGTTTTATTTTAATGTAACTGAATACAAATTACTATTTTAAAGCTATGGGACCACTTCTATACCCTTAGGTGTAGAAACCCTAATGGAATGATCATTTGCCCAGATCAGCCAGAGTAATCCAACAATATGCCAATTAAATGGAACAGCTCTATTGAGGCCTCTATTCTTTAAATGGTTTCATCTCCTTGTTGGCATATATCATAAATATGCAAAACAGAGATAGTACAGGAAAGTGAAAGTCTATTGGATGAAGTCAGGAGACTTTGCTTCTAATCCCCAGCCTGTCACCAACAGTAATCATGAACATATACACATGTATCTTCTTACTGATATTAAAGCATTTGTACACATATCATTTGAGATCGATAGCTAAGGAAGCAGATATTTTTATTATCACTTCTTTCTTTTTAAAACATTTTGACTCTGCTTACGTAGATACTAAAACTCTTGAGTTCAAAGGTCCTTGGCCAAGGTCATTTAGTACCTGGGAATGCCTGGCATTTGAATCTAAGCCTCTGGGTTTTAGGATTCTCATCTGCAGAATGAAAACCAGATGCTCTCTAAGGCTCCTTCAGTTAAAAAAAAGGCTCTACAGAAGTTACATTTCTTAGATGGAAAAAGCATGGTAACAAACTGGACTTACAGGACATAACTGGAAAACATGCTGGTTTTTGTCTCCTAGTCACTTTACAATTTATTCAGTGGGGTAAATGCCACCTCTGATCCTGGACAAAAACTCAGGCAGTCTTGGGACTTTTCTGTCCACCGTTAGGGAAAAAAGGCCAATAGTCTCCCCCCGCCAAATACTTTTATATTTTCAGTGTTACAAGATTAATTGTTCATGTACCACACCCAGTGCTCCGTGCAATACGTGCCAATAGTCTTTTTAAGTTACCAGCACAGTCCCAGTTCAGAATTTAGAACACCATAGTGTTGTTATATTAAACAGTCCTAACTTACAGTTAAAACCTCTTCTCCCCAGTCTGGAGCCCTCTATAGGAAGAAAGCCAGGGAAGCAAGGCATGGTTCCTTCCCTCCTTCCCCGTTTCCCTGACTATAATTCTGACAAGCCCGGGACCTAAAGAATGGACAGGCATCCAGAGGTATTGAGAGTGTTACAAGATGCCTGTATCCAACTCTGGATCTGAGTCCTTCAGGGGCCATCACTAGGGACATCTGATGGTATTTCTTGTGATGTGGAGAGGGCACATCTCTGACTGGCTTCTCCCTCTCAGTTGCTGACCCTTCAGTGGTCCACTTGACAAGGACATCCTCTGCTGAGTCACAACTCCCCTCCACACTAACCTCTCAGGTGGGATTTAAAATAGCACCAGGTCTCCTAGCTGGTCCATGGGAAACACTCATCCATTTTCTGCCTTACTAGACCAGTCCCAACCCAACCACCTGTCCTTTGCTCTAGCCTTCAGAGCCCATTTCTGTTTTCAGGTTTTGCAGGTGGGAGTCAGAGATCTGGCCAATGTGTCCCCCTTAACACAAGTAGACGATGTCAAACCTCTCTTGGCTAGAAATGAAGGACAGGCATACCACACATTCCTTGGGATGACAGGGTTCACGATCCAGCTCTATTCAAAGAAATTTTCCTCAAACATTCTCTCTAAATCTCATCTTTATTGATACTCTGTATCTTCAACAAAGATGGTCATCTGTTTCTCAAGCAGTGATTTTGACATTTTTGTTCTCTTTGGAATGCAGTATTTATTATTTTCATATGTCAGCCAGAAGCCAAAATGGAGACACAAAGTATTCCATTGTTAATATTCCCCATGAACACATAGACAGATTAATAAAAGTTTATATCTGAGTATGGCTAGTCCACATTGGCTGCGACACAACCAACCTAATCGCCTTGGCCGTGATGTTAATGGTACAACCAGATGAATGATTAGGTCTGATTTTCCATTGGCTAAGTTGGCTGTTGTCACAGTTTTGTTAGCAGAAAAAAATATTCTGAAATTTCTTCCTTTGTCAAAGGAATGAAAGGACAAAGAGGCAAAGAAGTGTTTCATTTAGTTTTTTTACAGCTATATTGAGATATAATTGACATATACAATGTTAAGGTGTACAAACGTAATGATCTGATACACATATATATTGCAAAATGATTACCACAATAAGGTGAGTTAACATACCCACCACTTCACACAATTACCCTTCTGTGTGTGTGTGTGTGTGTGTGTGTGTGTGTGTGTGTATGTGTGTTGAGAACATTTATAATCTACTCTCTTAGCACCTTCAGATATACAATAGAGTATCATTAACTATAGTCACCATGCTGTACATTAGATCCTTGGAACTTACTCACTTTAAAACAGAAGTTTGTGCCATTTGGCCAATATCTCACTATCTATGTCCCCCAGCCTCTGGTAACTACCATTGTACTCTCTGCTTCTATGATTCAGGCACATAGATGTAGAATAACTTCCAGTTATAAGATGAATACATTCTGGGGATTTGATATACAGCACAGTCACTATAGCTAAGAGTACTGAATTATATACTTGAAAGTTGCTAAGAAAGATCTTAAAAGTTCTCACCATTAAAAAAAAGTTGGGGTGTTTTACATAAACAATGAATCTTGGAACACTACATCGAAAACTAATGATGTTTTAGTTTTCGATTTTTTTTAGTTTAAAGTTTTTTAACTAAAGTTAAGAAACTTTTAGTTTAGTTAAACTTTTTGTTAGTTTAGTCACCAACTGTATGGTGACTAACATAATAAAAAAAAGGGAGCATAAGGAAAAACATAGAGGACATTGGGAGAAGGAAAGGAAGGGTGAATTGGGGGAAATCGGAGAGGGAGATGAAACATGAGAGACTGTGGACTCTGAGAAACAAACTGAGGGTATTGGAGGGGAAGGGGTGGGGGGTTGGGTGAGCCTGATGGTGGGTATTGAGGAGGGCACATATTGCATGGAGCACTGGGTGTGGTGCATAAACAATGAATCTTGGAACACTGAAAAAATAAAATAAAATTTAAAAAAATAATAAGTTAAAAAAAGTGGTAATTACATAAGGTGATGGAGATGTTAACTAACCTTACTATGGTAGAGGTTGCACAATATATACACATGCCAAATCAGTACTTGGTACACCTTGAACTTGCATATGCTATATGTCAGTTATATCTTAATAAAGCTGAGGGAAGATGCACCTTTACTTCCTAGCCTTCTTATCCCTAATCCATTGAACACTCAGAGCAGGCAGCATTAGGTCATCTAAGACTTTGAAGATGGATCTGTCTGCTGCTGGGGCTTCAATTCTAAGCTTGTGAATAGTTTCTGTCACGGAGGGCTTTTTAGTATCCTTTGTGGAATGTTAGGGGCTATATAAATGCAAATTTCATTTCATTTAGAAAGGAAATGAGCCACACTAAATGGACATGGATACAACTCTGGAATTAAAAGGAAGGTGGATTCCTTCTGTCAGCAGGGCCAAAACAATACTCCGATTGTTTTGGAATGCATCTTTTTTGGAAGTCTTAGCAGTTAAAAAGAACATGAGAGCTTGGATGAAAATGGAAACGGGGTGAATTCTCTGTTCCAATTCTTTGTTTTATTGCTCAGCGCCTATAAGGCAGAACTTACCATACTGGTTTTCTCTTGTGATTCCTGGTTCTGTAAGACCACTGGGCCAAAATGAGCTTCTTTTGACCCAATGCTAATAATTAATTCTAATAACGGAAGGCAAATCTCTGCACCACTGTTCAATACAGCCTTTCTACTGCTTAGCAGAGAACAAACAACTTGGAGCAACGTTTCCTAGATAGAAGAGAGAGATCAGGCAAATCGTATGTCTGTGTCGCCACTGAACATATGTACAAATGTTGTATCTCTCTTCTCTGTGGCAGAAATTCCTCACTGGAATAGCAGAAAAATCTTGTTGCTCTATGAAAAATAATAACTGCGAGTTGGCTTTGTTTAACAAACACGTCCTAGTTTGCTCAGTGTTGTAGTACACAAAAGAAATACGGCGTTCTAGCAAGAAAGCAGATAAGACCATGCTCAAACTAAAATCTCAAAAATGAGGACTACATCAAAATGGATAAAAAGTAAGCATTCACTTGAGTTCGAAAGGAAAAATGAGATTAATTTTCAGTTGCCAAAACCAAAAAAGGAATGCAAATTTGTAGTGGAAGTTTATGAGAGGAAGATCAGAAGGGTTTGAGGGAAAGGGACCAGATATAGGCCCTAGTGGGAGAGAGTCAGAAGTAGATTAAAGACCGCCACACATTCTTTGCCCACTTTCCATCAAGAAGTAGAAATTCCATTTGTACCGAGGCTGACCTATTACTTGCTTTGACCCATAAAAAGAGAGAGAAATGATGCTGTGTGATATTCAAGACCATGGCTTAAGTGATCGACAGCTTCCACCTTTCTCCTCCTGGAAGGCTCCCTCTTGAAATCCAGCTGTTTTGCTGGGTGAACCTCAAGCCAGCTTCACTGAGTGGTCATATGGAGGAACACCAATATATCCTATCCACTAGCCCTAGCTGAGCCCCCAATCAACAGCCAGCATCAACTTCCAGAAATCTCAGTGAGCCATCATGAATGTTTCATCTCCAGAAATCCTCCAAATTACTTCAGCCCAGCTAATACTCATCTGGAGTAGAGAAAGTGCCTAGCTGAACTCAGTCAACCTATAGACTCATGAAAGACAATGAGAGGTTGTTTTTGTTTTAAGCCAGTCAGTTTCAGAGTAGTTTGTTACACAGAGATAGATAAATAAACCAGGGCTTGAGATTTTAATGTCCACATAATAACTGACTGTATGGCCATCAGCCTATACAATGCAGAGGGAAGGTGCTAGAACAAAGACCTGTGCATAACCCCAGGACATGGAAGTGTTGCTCCCTAGGTAAAAAGGAACTAGAAACCCTCTGCCCACAGTCCCAGATATGCACAAGGAAGCTTGCCTCTCTTGTTTCTATTAGGAGGTAGATGAAAAAACACTCTTGCATGAAAATTGAAGCCTCAGGCCAATATTATGCCAGGGTGTGGAGGCTAAATTTACCCTACTCACTTTGTGAAGGATTTCTCCAAGCTGTAAAATTAACATAAAAATTGATCAAGAATGGATGAGGCTCCTTGAGTACTTTAACAGAAAAAATTTAAAATTGTTCTGTTGCAAAACTGCTACAATTTAAGGCAGCCGTGACACTTATCAGAGTGGAGGAACCCTGATGAAGATGATCACACAGTAAAAGTTTATAAGCTATGTGAAGAAGAAAAAAAACCAAACTACCCAAAGAAATGATTTACTTTGAGAAAGAGTCAAAAGACACAAACCACAGAAGGATTCACAAACGTAGAGCCTGAGATCACACATCCAGCTAAAGAATGTATTTAAAAAGTGTATTTAAAAGCAATTCAGAGGGAAAAGGAAGAATACAAACTAAACTTAAAGAATAAACAAGATATTTTTTAGATAGCACATGCCCTTGATAAAGGACCAAATGTAATGTCAAGAAATGAAAAATATCACTGAATTTAAAAAAGTTGGTGCAAGTTTTAAACATCGGATTTGGCCCACCTGAAGAAGGAATTAGTGAACCGGAAGACCGTTTGGAAAAAATTAGCACTAAACCTACAGTGATAAAGAGTTTTAAAAAATGGAAAGAGATTAAGAGACAGGAACGATAACCGGAAAATTTCTAACATAGATCTAACAGAGTTCCGGAAAGAAAGGTGAGAGGTAAGGATAGAGAAGGAATAACTGAAGGGACATTAGGTACATTACTAAGGTTCTGCATGTCACATTGACATGTGTTATTTCATTAATTATCAACACAGAGGGATTAATCGTTATCCTCATTGAGAAAAGCGAAACCTTGAAAAGCTGTATGACCCAGAATGTTCTTTTCCCTCCACAGTAGTGTCTGTATAAGCCCCAGTCCCCCCATGCTTGGTTCTACCCATTTCTCCACTCCATCCACGCTGTTCCTTAGTCAAGGTTGCCAAAGTCATTGGCAATCGACTTTGGCACCCTTGGTCAAATACAGCACGCTGTAGTTTGCCGAGTCCTGCCCTGTATGAATGATATGTCAGGCCTTCAACCTTGCCCACTGCCACAAATAATACTGTTTAATATAAAAATGGAAGAATTGAACGGAAGAACTTGTTGGAGGAAGGGGGCACATCAGCATCATTAATGAATACTGTCATCCCTTTTGTAGAAGCCCTTCTCTTTTTAAGGTGAACACTTTTGCTTATGTACAGGTGAACAAATTCTTGATTCACCTCCATTTTGGAGTAAATGAAAGCTTTTTAAGCAGACTCCTTAAATCATGATTGCATATTTTAGGGAAAGTGACATTTCCTATGTATGACTGGAAACAGCATTATAAATGTAACTAGCGTTTAGGCTATAAGGAATATCTTACTTTGGCCTCATTCCGGATTTACTAAAACTGTCAGAGAAGACTTCGTAAGGGTAAGCAAGAAAAGTGGTAGATTGGGTGCAGATTTCTTTCTTTCCACTTTGCAAGATAAGGATGATAGTACGAGAAAGTGAGTCCCAGGGAATAACTGAAGCATAAAGATGAGAACTTTCCAATCCTCAAAAGAAATAAGTTTGTCCTCGGTACCGATCTCAGCCCTCACAGAACTCCTGGGGGAACTGAGGTCTGCTAAAAACTTCTCACATTTTGTAATAACCAAGAGCCTGGCTATACGCGGAGTTCAATTTTGTCTGTGCTGGAGAGGACAACTGTGGTGTGAAGATGATATAGGGAAGGCCAATCCCCTTCCACCTCAGTGGTGGCCCTCCTACATCACCGTCCCCAGCCTACATACGGTAGTGCCTGAAGCTTCAATATCTACATCCTACAATACTCTCTGATCTTACTAGTCTTCCTTTTACTCCTGAGAGAGTAAGTTTTATGATCCTTGTTCCCAAACAGGAAGGGCCCTTTCTGATTTTCATTCTGAGAACTTCCCACTCTGCTGATTTTCTATCTTCTCTTCTTTTCTGTCAACCTGTTTTTTTTCCTCTCCTGTCAACTTCTCTTTCTTCATCTACCCTTTCCACTTTTCAGATTTCCTGTACTCAACTTTAGCTTTGGCTTTCCCCACATGGAAGTTCACTCACTATTTACTTAACTGTTTTCTATTTCCATTTTGTATTTCAACTGAAATATTTTTCCAAGGATCTTTCCTCATGGAGTAGTTTTTCTAGGTGTCCCTTTCAAGGCGCTATCGCAGTGGGACCTAAGATTGGATAATGAGAATGGGACCAGGTTCTCTGTATACATGGCCATGAGCTGAAATTCCCTGTGGTGTCAGCTATGGAGTCAGAGGTGAATGAGCAGGAGCATGTCCTGGTGCTCGAGGGGGACAAAAATATAGGGTGTTATAACGCAAGCAGAGCAGAGAGAGGCAGAGAAGTCAGCCAGGGATTATTGCAATAGATACCTAAGACTGTACCATACTTTAGAATCTAGTAAAGTGCTTTCACTTGCTAATAAAATTGATCACATAGAAAGTCACTTATTGTAAAGGTTCTTACTCAGGTAACTGGAAGCATAATAAGATACCCTAAGATAGTATAGAGGCAGCAACTGCAGGAAGCAATAGGGTCATGTGACAATCTTGGCTGTAAAGAGGAAGAAATGGAGAGCCAGAGAGCTTATCCAAGAAATGATATAATTTAATAACAGAGCTAATGAAACAGTGTTCTGATCTGATGACTGAAGTATCTTGCCCTGCCTATAAGTAAGTAAATAATTAAGTATAAGTAAGCTTCGCTCCTTTTGTCTCTGAGCAGGGGAAGTATGTTTGGCTAAGTAAGGGGAATGGTGGCAGGGAAGGTGGGTGCCTTACTCCCAAGGGCATGGCTCTGGTTGCTGATGAAGAGCTTTCATCGATCCAGAGATGCCCACGGCCCCTGCTGAAGAGAAAGGGACCTGAGCAGAAGTCAGGGCCTAGGCCATCCAGCTCTTACTCTGCAGGTTCAGAGCCACAGTGACTGTAACCCATATCCTTCTCTGGGATTCACATGGGCTGAGGTGGTTCACTCGCAGTGCCTGATCATTAGCGCCACGCCTGTGTGCATTTAGCTCCATCCCTCTTCCAAGGTCAGAGGATGACTATGAGGTAAATCTGAGGTTTTTTTAAAAAAAGATTTTATTTATTTATTTGAGAGAGAGAGAGAGAGAGAGAGCAAGCAAGCGGGGGGAGGAGCTGAGGGAGAGGGACAAGCAGATTGCACCAAGTGTGGAGTCCTACTCAGGGCTAGGTCTCACGATCCTGAGATCATGACCTGAGCCGAAACAAGAGTCAGATGTTCAACTGACTGAGCCACCCAGGTGCCCCAGTAAATCTGAGTTTGAACTCAGGTCTCACGATGCCAAGGAGTTTACTCCTTCTTCTACACTAAACAGTTAATCAAGCCTTGGGAAAAGGCAGATGCACAATGGCCTGAATACGGAAGTTCAAGATGAGGCTTGGGGACTAGAAGCTGTGGCCCAAAATAGGGAAGAGAGGAAAGTGCCAGGAGTACAAAATCATACCAATGGACATTTGTTGAGTGTTTTTTGTATTCTGGACATCCTACTAAACATTTTATACATTTTCTCTCATTTAATCCTTTCAACAACCTCGTGAGACACAGTTCTATTATGATTGCTATTTTCCAGATGAGAAATCTAAGACTCAGATAGATTAAAAAGTCTTGCTTAAGATCCAGAGGTGATAAGTAATGGAACTGGGCTTCAAATCTGGTTATCTCTGTCTTCATTAATACGTACGTTACTTTTGATACCGTATTACCTCTGGAGTATCCTCTTCTACCAGAGCCCAACTCGGAGAAAACACCTGGGACACTAGCCCACCTGCCTTCCTGCTGGGTCTCTTGAACGCATTTTAAAGGCTAATGAAGTGTCAACTATAACATCATATTGATGTCCAGTTAGAAATTGTACCTTAGGTAATAAATTGTGGAGCTAAAACTCTTCTACTTTACAGGTTATATAACTGGAGAATATTGGAGAACATAATTTTCAAAGAAAGAGGTTTTAGCTAAAAGATTTATTAAGCTGGATCTTTCATGGTCCAGTGGAAGCTTTATCTGTTGCTTGGCAACTGGTTTTTCAGCTGGTGCAACTTGATCCAACTGACAAGCCAAAAAAAAAAAAAAAAAAAGGGCAAAGCAACTTGTTTATCATATGAACTCATTCTTCTCTAATAGCTGAATCTAGATTCTGGATCATTTGTCTTCCAGTGACTTTGGTATCTATCTACTAAAATTACTAGTTCCCTAGGTAATATCTATGCCCATGGTTTGAAACAAAATGCCAGCATAACATCTGTGAAGTTCTTTTTGCAAACAAATGTCATGAACTTTTTCAAAGCTCTCAGTAAGTGTGGTTTCTCTTCAGGGAATATCAATCTTAAATTTCTACTCTGAGAAATACAAGAAGTTCACATAAAACGTGGGGGTCGGGTGGGGTAGACTAGGGATATTCGGATTCTTAGTGACCTTCCATCCATGACCACCTTGAATCAGATATAATTTAAGTTGGTTTTTCTAGGAGATGCCACATCTGAAAATAGTAAGAGCAAATTCCTCTTCCTTCCTCACCATGCACCTGTCACACATGCCCACTGAATAGACTCAGGTGAAGTCTAGGTATGCCACCAAAGCTGGGCAGCAATGCAAAGGTTTGATTTACAAGGAGCTCCAGGGCTAACAGATTTGAGGCATGGTTAAGTCAGGCCCGAGGGTCACAACCTTCTAAGAATATCTTTGACGTTCACATCATCTTCTGTCTGAGATTTAAGAATTTCTAAGTGGTAGTACCAAGATTTGAAACCAGATTCATGAATGTGGGATCATAGTTTCCACTTAATAATGACAGAACGTCTCCTTCTTGAACTGTCAAGAACATTACTGTCATCATCATTACTTTTTTTGTTTAAAATAAGAGAAATTTGGTTTCTCACAGTTCTGGAAGCTAGAAGCCTAGATCAAGATGTCAGCAGGGCCGTCCTTCCTTTGAAACCTGTGGGGAAGAGTTCTTTGCCTTTCCCTGGCTTCTTGTGATTTGCCTGAAATCTAAGGATGTTACTGTCATTAAAAAAAAAAAAAAATTATTTATTTATTTTAGAGAGAGAGAGCGAGAGCACACATGTACGAGTGGGGGTGGGGGAGAGGGAGAGGAAGGGAAATCCTCAAGTAGACTCCCTGCTGTGCAGGAAGCTTGAGTTGCGACTTGATCCCAGGATCCCGACGTCATGACTTGAGCCAAAACCAAGACTTGGCTGCTTAACTGACTGAGCCACCCAGGCACCCTGTTTTTTTTTTTTTTATTCATTCATTCATTTATTTGATGTTACTGTCATTTTGATGAAGTTTTATGCCCTGTGATCACCTCTGCCACCATATGGGAAATTTACAGTGAAATATCCAAGTGCTGGCTCCATCCAATGGTCCAACGACTGTTACTATAAAGCAAATGCTTGGGCCCGACCTATTAAGGCAGCTGATGCCATTACACCAACCCTCGGCTTAATGAATGCTAAAGGAAGAGGACCATCCAGTGACTGCTTATATTCACTAACATTTTAGTGTTGTGTGTGTGTTCACTACCATGGGTGTACGTGTGTGCATATTTATGTAATTGTGGAATTAGCAAATACAGTTATGAGTTGTATCATGAACCATGAACATAAGGATTATAGAATCATCTCAATTTTTGTGTGTGGGGGTCAGCTTATAAAAGGGTAATATATAATACATTAGATGGATTTGGAGTTGGTTTATGTATTTATTTATTTAGGGTGTTAAAAAATCCCCTTTTAATTTTTTGGTATTTATTTATTTATTTATTTTTTATTTAATTCCAGTATAGTTGTTATATTATATATATTATATATAACTGTTATACTGACTTCAAGTGCATGATACACTGATTCAATGATTCTATACCTTATTCACTGCTCATCATTATAAGTGTACTCTTCATTCTTATCACCTATTTCACCCAGCACTCCTACCCACCTCCCGTCTAGCAACCATCAGATTGTTCTCTATAGTTATGAGTCTGTTTTTTGTCTCTTTTATTCTTTGCTTATTTGTTTTGTCTCTAAAGGGTCAGTGTCCAAAATATATAAAGAACTTATACAACTCAAAACCAAAAAACTCAAATAATCCAATCAAAAAATGAGAAGATATGAAGAGATATTTCTTCAAAGAAGATATTCAGATGGCCAACAGACACATGAAAAGATGCTCCACATCACTAATTTGGGAAAATGCAAATCAAAACCACGATGAGATGTTACTCCACACCTGCCAGAATGGCTAAAATAAAAGATACAAGAAACAAGTGTTGGTGAGGATGTTGAGAAAAAGGAACTGTCGTGCACTCTTGGTGGGAGTGCAAACTGGTGCAGCTACTATGAAAAACAGTAGGAAGCTTCCTTAAAAAAGTTAAAAACAGAATTACCATATGATCCAGTCACTCCACTACTGGCTATTTACCCAGAGAATAGAAAAACACTAATTTGAAAAGATACATGCACCCCTATGTTCATAGCACCATTATTTACAATAGCCAAATTATGGAAGCAGCCCAAGTGTCCATTGATAGATGAATGTGGTATAGAGAAGACGTGATATATATATACATACACAAGAAATATTACTCAGCCATAAAAAGACTGAAATCTTGCTATTTGCAACAATGTGGATGGATTTAGAGGGTATAATGCTAAGTGAAATAAGTCAGAGAATAGCAAATACCATATGGTTTCATTCATATGTAGAATTTAAGAAACAAAAAAAGAAAAGGAGAGACAAACAAAAAACCAGATTCTTTTTTTTTTTTT
>CM053612.1:94324461-94364629 GCA_028646535.1 Procyon lotor | reverse complement strand
GAGCACTGAGTAACATACAGAATTCTCGATTCACTATATTATACACCTGAAACTAATAGATCACTATATGTTAATTATACTGGAGTTTAAAAAAATAAAAAAACTGACAAATTGAAAGAAATAAACTTAATTATATATCAGGGTGATGTCATAAGCATGTAGAGAAAGAAATAACTTCAAATGACTTTGTATGTATCTAGAGGGATATCCCATGAGGACAGAAAGAACCACAAAAAAATCTTAAACTGTACTGTGACCTTATTGCTAGTAGTAAAAATAATACTGGTGTTAATAATAATTAAAAACACCAGTATTGAAGGAAAGGGAACTCCTTCCTTCTGGTGGGAACGTCAATTAGTTTAGTATTTGTACAGCCACTATGAAAAATGGTATGGAGGTTTTTAAAAAATTTAAAATAGAACTACTATATGTTTCAGTGATCCCATGTCTAGGTCCTTTGCAAGATGAATGGATAAAGAAAATATGATTATTTATTTGTTTACTTATTTACACAATGGATATGATTCTGCCATAAAAAGAAGGAAATCCTGGCCATTTGCGATAACATGGATGAACTTGGAGGACATAACGCTAAGTGAACTAAGCAAGACACAGAAGAAATGTTACATGATCTCTCTTATATGTGGAATCTAAAATAGTCAACCCCTAGTAGCAGAGAGCAGAGTGGTGATTGCAGGCGCTGGGGGGGAGAGGGAATTGGAGTGAAGTTGGTCAAAGGGTACAAACTTTCAGTTGTATAAATTGAATATGTTCTAGAGGTCTAATGTACAGCTGGTGACAATAGTTGATGCTGTGCTGTATACTTACATTTGCTAGGAAGATACAGCTCAAATTAAATCTTCTTACTGCATACACGAATCGTAATTATGTAGAGGTGATGGATGTTAATTAGTTTGATTGTGGTGATCTTTACACAATGTATACCTATATCAAAACATCAAGTTGTACACCTTAAATATGTACACTTTTTTATGTGACAAAGAAATCTCAATACAGTTGTTAAAAATAAAGAAATCAAGATTTTCAGTGTGAAAAAGATATAAGCATAAAATCAAAGACCTTGTAATCTGAGATGTGAATAGAAAAATATAATATGAATTTACTGCTTCTCATTGTCATAAAAGGTTTCCCCCATATTTGCTCACTGAAAGGGTCTTAAGTTAATGATAATCCGGTAGCAGTAAAGCCATTTTATAGCCCAGTCTGTGATGTAAACATACAATTTCTTGATAAAAAGAACCAAGGCTCTTTGGAGAAATGACAGATTCTAAGTCTGGAGCAAGCCCTGGGAGAAATGAAGCTGAAACTCTCTTTGTAATGAGAAGGCAGGGGATGCTATTGGAGACTATGCTGACTGTGTCAAAAGGATAATGAGAACCAGAAAATTAGGATCTCTGTAGGTTGTGTATTTTGCTGAAAATGGATAAATAAAGTATCAGAGTCAAGCTTTTATTTTGATTTTCCTGCATGAATGGTATGTGAAGGTGAACAATAGCTTATGAAGGGAGGTTCCTTTTCATAGGACAACTCTAGGTAGGAAATATAGAACATTAGAAAAGCATTATTTGTGCAACCGTTAAAGAAATAATGAATGTCGCCAATGACCACGAATAAGTACCAAACTACTGGATGAAAGCTTGCTAATTTCACAGTGTTGGATGGGGCTGACAGCCCATGAACCCAGTAATCGTTCTCAATGGGAACCGTAGAACCTGAATTGAATGGAGCCTCAAGGTCTGTCTGCCAGTTTATGGAAAATGTTGAGAAAAGAGGAACAAGTTAAATGATACCACGAGGAAGTAATCAAAATCCCAACCATGCTACACTCTTCAAGTCAAGTAACCGCGTTTATCCCAAAATTTGTATCATGAGAACTAAAAAATAAATAAGTACAGATGGTCCCAACTTACAATGGTTTATGATTTTTGACTTGATGATGGTATGAAAGTGATACGCACTCAGTGGAAACTGTACTTCAAATTTTGAATGTGGATCTTTTCCTGGGCTAGTACTATGAAATATTCCCTTCTCTTAAGACCCTGGCCAGGGTAGCAAGCTGCAGCTCCCAATCGGCCACACAATCACAAAGGTCAACAACTGATACACTGACAACTGTTTCATACCCAGACAACCACGCTGTTTTTCACTTTCAGTACAGTATTCAATGAATTATATGCGATAGTCAAAACTGTATTATAAAATAGCTTTTTTGTTAGATGATTTTACCCAACTGTAGGTGAACATGAGTGCTCTGAACACATTCAAGGTGTGCTACACTAAGCTATGACAGTCCCTAGGGTAGGTGTAATAAATGCATTTTTGACTTCTGATTTTTCAACTTATAAGGCACTTACTGGGACTTAACCCCATCGTTAGTCAAGGGACATCTGTTATAGAATTAACAGAAACTCAAGAGCCATAATCAAATGCAATGGGCAGACCTTGTGAATCCCGATGCAAACAAATTAACTCAAAAATGAAACTTTGAGATCATTGGAGAAATTTGTAATAGACTGTGAGATGATATTAAGGAATTGCTAATTTTGTTCGGTAGGTTAATGGCATAATGGTTAAGTTACAAGTAATACCCTTATCAGAGTGACAAACTAAAGTATTTACAATGAAATCCCTATCATTTGGTTTAAGATGCTCCAGAAAAAAAAAAAAAAGGGTGTGTGTGTGTGTGTGTGTGAATAAATGAAACAAAGATGGCAAAATGTTGATTCCTCATCGAATCAGAGTGATAAGCACATGAGAGTTTATTATATATATTTTTTCTTCTTGTGGATATTTGAAGGTACCCACTATCAAAAGTTTTCAAAAATTGCCCTGAACTCAAACCAATTATTTTGCAGCCTTTTTCAATGATGCAAACCCTTTTATATTGGTAAAGGCACTGTGATCTCATAAGGACATGAAAGTTCATGTTTATACTTATGTGCAATACAAGAAAAGCAGATTTGATGCTTCAGCTAATTTGAAGTTGCCATTGCTTTATTTACTGGGATAAAAATCCTAGCCTAAGTTTTCCTTTGATTTTGCAACAGAAAATGACTGGATTGACAGCCTTTGATTTTATTTTCCTTAAACAGAAGATAAGAGGCGAGATATAAACAAGGATCCTCTTTTAATCTTCTGCAATTCTTGACCTCCTTCTATTTTAATAAAAGCTGGTTTGTTTGTCAGTTTAAAGTTTTATCAAAGGTCAGATTTTAGTTTGTAATATGTAAATTCTAGAAAGATGTGGGTAATAGAATTTGCATTTGAGGGCAAATATGGCTGTTAAAAATAATTATCGGAGAAAGCAAAATTCTTCTTTGGTGTTGATATTATGCAATTATTTTTATATTTTGCTTTTAGGTAAGTAGCTTGCTTTATTTTTATATATTCCATTTACCATGTAAATGGTAATTGGATTACCATATCTTCCTCCTTTTCCTGATGAACTATTTGCTCACATCTTTTTTTTTTTTAAAGATCTTATTTATTTGAGAAAGAGAGAGAGAGAGAGAGAATGAGAGAGAGCATGAGAGGGGAGAAGGTCAGAGGGAGAGGCAGACTCCTCATGGAGCTGGGAGCCCGATACAGGAATCTATCCTGGGACTCTGGGATCATGACCTGAGCAAAAGGCAGTGACTTAACCAACTGAGCCACCCAGGTGCCCTATTTGCTCACATCTTAAGGCCTTTTTAAAATGTTACTTTTTCTCTGACCTTTCTGATTAATAATAATGATATTGTATGGTTTGTGCTCACTAATAGGGCCATGTGTGTTACAATGGCTTTACGCATAAAAACTCATCCAGTCCTCACTAGAGCCTTATGAGGTAGGTGCTATTTTGTACCTACTTGTAAGCTGAAGCCCAGAAACATGAATAGACATTTCTCTAAAGAAGGCATCCAGATGGCCAACAGACACGTGGAAAGATTCTCAGCATCACTGATCATCAGGGAAATGCAAACTGAAACTACAATGGGATATTACCTCATACCAGTCAGAATGGCTAAATTCAACAACACAAGAAACAACAGGTGTTGGCGAGGAGGTGGAGAAAAAGGAACCTTCGTGCATTGTTGGGAATGCAAACTGGTGCAGACACTGTGGAAAAAAGTCTGGAGGTTCCTCAAAAAATTAAAAATAGAAATACCTTATAATTCAGCAATTGCACTACTGGGTGTTTATCCAAAGAATACAGTAACACTAATTCAAAGCGATACAGGCCCCCTACGTTTACAGCACCATTATTTACAATAGCCAAGATATGGAAGCAGCCCTAGTATCCATGGATTGATGAATGCATAAAGAAGATGTGAGATATATATCTATATATAGATATATATCTACACACACACACACACACACACACACACACACACACACAATGGGATATTATTCAGCCATAAAATGCCATTTGCAACTGCGTGGATGGAGCTAGAGAGTATAATAGTAAGTGAAACAAGTCAGAGAAAGACAAATACAATGATTTCATTCATATGTGGAATTTAAGAAACCAAACAAGTGAAGGGGGAAAAAATAAGAGACAGGGATAGGGAGAGAAACCAAGAAACAGACTCTTAACTCTAAAGAACAAACTGATGGTTACTAGGGGGAGGTTGGTGAGGGGATGGGTAAAATAGTTGATGGGGATTAAGGGGTGCACTTGTCGTGCTGAGGACAGGGTGATATATGGACTTGTTGAATCACTATATTGTGCACTGAAACTCATATTACACTGTGTGTTAGCTGTCTGGAATTAAAATAAAAAAACTTAAAAAGAATACATGTAGTTAGGTCTTTAAGAAAGAATAGGCTTTGATTTAAATGCATACTTACATAAATGTCAAATTTATATCAAGTACCCTATACTGACCTACCTGCACTTCCTTCTCTTTCAAGAAGGCATCGTCGGAGGAGGGAGGGAGGTGTGGAGAGGGGAAATAATTACTCCATTCAGTGTGAAGTGAAGTCTCCTTGCCTGCAAGTGATGATAGTCATCCCTGAGCAAAACACTGTCATTAACTTCCTTAGTCATGAGCCTTTCCCAAAAAGTATCTTCTAGTCTCTGAGAACAGGCTACTTCATTTTGCATTCTATATCTTTACAACAACTTTGCAACCTATTCCAGAATTTAAAGAGGATAATTCAGTTTTTCAACAGACTGTACAATATGGTTAAATCACACCAGTGACCAAGGGCCTACCCTACGATTTTTCTCTTTTCTTCTTTCTTTCTTCCTCTCTCTCTCTCTCTTTCTCTCTAAGATTTTATTTATTTGACAGAGTGAGAAGGAGAGCACACAAGCAGGGGGAAGGGCAGAGGGAGAGGGAGAAGCAGGCTCCCTGCTGAGCAGGGAGCCCAACACGGGGTTGGATTGCAGGACCTTGGGATCACGACCTGAGCCGGAGGCAGACACATAGCTGACTGAGCCACCCAAGCGCCCCTACCCCTTTATTTCTTAAAACCAATTAGCAAGTGTAATCAAACTACAGGAGAAATTGTGTGTCTGACACCATTTAACATCTTCTCCTGAAAGGATGTCACTAATTGTCCACATCTTTCATCTGTCTGAGTCCTATTTATTACAGGGATGTTCTCAGGATGAACCCTGAGAACTGTTTTCCAGGAACATGAGGAAGATTTAAAATCTTCAGTAGTCGATATATTGTAAACTGTTCCATGATTTGGCCACTTAGGACAACACATGTCAGCTCCCTGACCCTAGGAGATAGCCTGAGTATCAGAATGAGCATCTGAATAGTTTATTAAATTACATCAGCCTTTGAGGTGCTGTTTTTGAGAATGGAGCCAACTTCATGAATGACTGTCGTTACAAGACGGAGGTGGAGTGGAATTTATCTACCCTACATGTCCACAAGTTTGCCCACTGGTCAGAGGCAGAATGTCATCCTTGGGTCTGCTGACATTTGTAATTTATGCTACATAAAGTTAAAACATCATTATAATTTTATTATGTATTTAAAAATATTTTTACATACAAAATATGGACAAGTCAAAGGAAGATTTTATTTTTTTCAAAGGAAGATTTAAAATCAGCCATAACTCTATCCTCTAGTTGACATTTTACTAGTAATCATTCCTATTTTTTTATTTAGAGACAAATTTATCTTTGTAAAAATAAGACATATTTCAACAAATAGTTCAAAAATTTAGAATAAATAAAACAGAATCCTACACAGTACATAACTTGCTTCAGAAGTGTTTCTATAGTAAGAACTTCTTCTCAGGCTGCTAAATATTTAAACTATTGTCTTATTTTTAATAATGGCATAGAATTTTGTTGTATGATATAACAATTTATATAATCCAATTTACTATTTTTGGAAATTAGTTTTTCTCCCCCTTTCTTTAGGTACACCCGGATGAACTTTTTTGTAGCCAAATATTTGCACATATCCTAACTATTTGATTGAACAAATTTCTTAGAATTCCTGAAACGAAAGCAACTAGATATTTTTTAACCCAAAAAAGTCTATCTGTTTGGCCTAATTCTGTTTCCAAGTCGACTAAAAATATCTGAACATTAGGTCTCACTGTTTTGTTAACAGATCCCTTTTATTTATCACTCAACTTCAACATGTGCCAAGGAATTCTGTTGTTGCCTTAGCGAGTTGTAACAGGGATGACTGATATTTTTACTGCTCTCAGGGTTTTCTCAGTCTTTTCTTTTTGTTTTATATACATGTTACAGGGAGCGTGACCATGTGTCCTGGCTTGCCTCAGACAGGTACAGTTTATATGTCTTGTTACAGCATAATTACTCATTCACAGCTCCCCATTTCACTCTCAAAATTGTTCCAATTTAGATGGTCATGATGTGAATGTTAGAAGATGTGTTTGGAGTTTTAGAAATGAGCATGAAAAATACTTAGAGCCCATGAGGTAGAAGATGAATAAAGAGCAATAAAATCATCAGTGTCTACCCATGATACCTCTTGAAAATTCTGGTTTCCAAAGGAAAATCAAGAAATGCTTGAAGTGGGTGAACCATAACAGTGAGGGTTACTACCATTGGTACTAGAAGATGGATTTATCAAAGAGTTGATAATTCTTTGACTTGGAGGATACCTTGGGTCTCTGACTGATGGAAATTCATAGGTTGTCCATAGAAGAGGCACAGTTGGTGGTAGTCAGGTTGTGGCTTCCCAAGAAGCATACTCCTAAAGGAATTGGATAGGGTGAGTTCTGATAGGGTGAGTTCACCTCTGATAGGGTGAGTTCACTTGAGAAATTGGAAAGACAAGGAAGTGTCTACTTACAGATTTTCCTAAAGTCTACACTGTTATTTATTTCATAACCAGTGGCATTACTTCCTGAATCATGTTTATATTCTTGTGAATTTCCAAGGACGTAATTCTGGGCACATAGGAATTGCTTAACAAATGTCATGTATTATAAAGGGGGATAATGAACACTGTAATAGAATGCATGAGCCACGACAATTGGCATCCATATGTGTAACTTCAGGCTTCCTCTCATTAACTTTATTATTTTTTTCAGACCAAATTATTTAATGACTTCTATATCCATTTCTTCTTCTAAAGAACATTTTGAGCAGAGCTTGAATACATTGTTGAAACCCTGGAATTTCTAGGAAGGTCCAATCACTCCCACAGTGCTTTGCAGTTACAATATCTCTCTTATTGGGAGGAGTATGTTTTCATGAAGGAGCAGGTGGCAAGCAGAATTCTGCATTTTTACTGATGAGAAAAACATTTCTACACAGTTATGGTAGATAACTCAGCAGTGAAATCTCTCTAGTTAACTACTCGACCATCTGTCATTAACTTGTTACATCTCAGGAGCAGACGTTTGGTATTTTCTTTAATGCAATTCTTATTCTGGCTTTGACCAAATAATGAGGTAGAACAATGATCAACCTAGTGATTTGGGTTATCATGACACTTAAATCATATTTGTAGTACAACTCAATCGATTGTATAGCCACTAATCAAAAAATAGATGAAAAAATCACTTTGAAAGTTTGTACTCAGGGGTGCCTGGATTGCTCAGTTGGTAGAAGATGTGGCTTTTTGTTATTTTTATTTTTATTTATTTATTTTTCTTGTGTTATATTAGTCACCATATAGTACATGACTAGTTTTTGATATAGTGTTCCATGATTCGTTGTTTGCATATAATACCCAGTGCTCCATGCAGTCCGTGCTTTCCTTAATAACCATCACTGGGCTAACCCATCCCCCGACTGCCCTCCCTTCTGAAACCCTCAGTTTGCTTCTCAGAGTCCACAGTCTCTCATGGTTCCCCTTCCCCTCAAATTTCTCCCCCTTCATTTTTCCCTTCCTTCTCCTAATGTCCTCCATGCTATTCCTTATGTTCCATGAATAAATGAAACCATATGATAACTGATTTTCTCTGCTTGATTTATTTCACTCAGCATCATCTCCTCCAGTCCCGTCCATGTTGATGCCAAAGTTGGGTATTCATCCTTTCTGATGGCTGAGTAATATTCCATTGTATATATGGACTATTTCTTCTTTATCCATTCGTCTGTTGAAGGGCACCTTGCCTCTTTCCACAGTTTGGCTATTACAGACATTGCTGCTATGAGCATTGGGGTGCATATGGCCCTTCATTTTACTACATATGTATCTTTGGGGTAAATAACCATTAGTGCAATTGCTGGGTCATAGGGTAGCTCTATGTCTAATTTTTTGACATGTCTAACCTCCACACTGTTTTCCAAAGTGGCCGCACCAACTTGCAATCCCACCAACAGTGTAAGAGGGTTCTCCTTTCTCCATAACCTCTCCAACACTTGTTTCTTGCCTTGTCTATTTGCCATTCTAACTGGTGTAAGGTGGTACCTGATGTGGTTTTGATTTGAATTTCCCTGATGGCTAGTGATAATGAACACTTTTTCATATGTCTGTTAGCCATTTGTATGTCTTCTTTGGAGAAGTGTCTGTTCATGTCATCTGCCCATTTTTTGACTTGATTATTTGTTTTTTGGGTGTTGAGTTGGAGTTCTTTATATATCTTGGGTATCAGCCCTTTGTCTGTAGTATAAATTGCAAATATCTTCTCCCATTCCTTGGGTTGCCTCTTTGTTTTATTGATTGCTTCCTTTGCTATGCAGAAGCCTTTTATCTTGGTGAAGTCCCAAAAGTTCATTTTCATTTTCACTTTTGTTTCCTTTGCCTTTGGAGACATGTCTTGAAAGAAGTTGCTGTGGCCGATGTCGAAGAGGTTACCGCCCATGTTCTCCTCCAGGATTTTGACAGATTCCTGCCTCACACTGAGGTCTTTCATCCATTTTGAATTTCTCTTTGTGTATGGTGTAAGCGAATGATTGAGTTTCATTCTTCTGTATGTAGCTGTCCAATTTTCCCAGCACCATTTATTGAATAGACTGTCTTTTTTCCATTGGGTATTTTTTCCTGCTTTGTCAAAGATTATTTGACCATAGAGTTGGGGGTCCATGTCTGGGCTCTCTAACTCACAGAAATCAGTTTCTTTCTTATACACTAACAATGTAACTCTAGAAAGAGAAATTAGAGAATCGATTCCATTTACAATAGCACCAAAAACCATAAGATAACTTAGAATAAACCTAACCAAAGACGTAAAGGATCTCTACTCTATGAACTACAGTACACTCATGAAAGAAATTGAAGAAGACACAAAAAGATGGAACAACATTCCATGCTCATGGATCAGAAGAATAAACATTGTTAAAATGTCTATGCTGCCCAGAGCAATCTATACTTTCAACGCCATCCCAATCAAAATACCAACAGCATTTTTCAGAGTGCTGGAAAAAACAATCCTAAAATTTGTACGGAACCAGAAAAGACCCCTGAATTGCCAAGGAAATGTTGAAAAGGAAAAACAATACTCGGAGCATCACATTGCCTGATTTCAAACTATATTACAAAGCTGTGATCACCAAGACTGCATGCTACTGGCACAAAAACAGACATATAGACCAATGGAAAAGATGTGACTTTTTAAAAAAAAATTTATTTGAAGACAGAGAGAAAGCACGAGTGGCAGGGGAATGGGAGGAGCAGAGGGAGGGGAAGAAGCAGACTCCCCACTGAGCAGGGAGCTTGATGTGGGGCTTGATCTCAGGACCCCAGAATCATGACCTGAGCCAAAGACAGATGCTTAACCAACTGAGCCACCCAGGCGCCCCAGAACATGTGACTCTTGATCTCAGGGTAATGGGTTCAAGCCCCACATCGGGCATAGAGCTTACTTAATAAAATAAAAATAAAATCTTTTTTTAAAAAAGAAAGTTCGTACTCAATATTTTTGTAGTTTTGAATTACACTTCCTCATACCTTGCCTTTTTTGAAAATATAAATGTTCTTTTTCTTTTTTTTAAATCAGAAATTTTAGTCTAGAATAAAATATAATGGGTAGTCAAGATGTCAACAAAAATTTGCTGGGCAAAAATCTCATCCTTCTTTAAGTGAGCAATGTCTGCTGAGACTGTAAATCTATTATACAATTGAGTTGGTAACCCAATGATGACCTCTGGACCTCATCTTTAATTAGATGGAGCCCTAAGTTTGGATGGTTTCTTGAAAACATTAAAATAAGTCTTAGAAAAATATAGGCAGTATTTCTACCATCAGATGCTTTAAAAATGGATTTTAACTATTTCATGAAATTACTCATAGATCTCAATTGGGTATGCATACAAAACCACTATTCTGTTCTCCATTCACTGACGGGACTGTTTTCCTCTGAAGGGAAATCTCAGAGCCGGTTCCATAATATTTCCAGTTATTCACATGTAAAAACAGCCCTCCAGTCTTAAGAATAGTCTTATTTTGATAATTGATATTTCTATTCTAAACTCTAATTTTTCTCTGGCCTACTTTAGATCTGAATGCTAGAGGATGGACTGGGCTAGGATGGGTAGACATACGGCTTGGGAGGTTTCAGGATTCATTCTCGACTAGCTCCAGCTCCTCCTCTTTCCTTCTCAGTTGGCTGGCCTTAGTTTCAGAACCCTCTAGCATAAGGAATGGAAGTAGGGGGCAGAAAAGGTCTTAAATGACTGGTATTGATATGATTTCCTGTTTGTACTCGCCAGGCTCGGCAAGCAGTTAGCGCTGACTTTTGGTGCACTTCAGAGTTTTTCCAGAGATTTCCCAGTGGGAAGATCTGATCCTGTTGAGTGCAGTATCCCCTCTGACAGGCTGCTGAGGAACATTCCCTGCAACTTTGTTATCCAAAAATACATCGCCAACCTCTTTCTGTTCAGATCATTTTGGTCCATATCAGGAAGACTTCTTAGGCAATTTTCCCTTTATAGTAAAACCAATTTACCTCCCATTTTCAGAGCCCACATCTTTTCCAAAGGACGGGCAGAGTGACTCTGTTCTACAACAGGTAGAGGGGCACGGCTCTCAATGCTGCCCTGTACTCTGATGCTATGGGTTGCTTCCATCAACCTTTTCCCTGGCGTGAGCCACGGTGTCCTTGATCGCCCAATGATATGGTGGTGGGGGTGACCATTTACATAGGCTGTAATGTGAATAGCGACCCCTGTGGGTATGCAGCACTACTGAGCCTTCTGTGTAGTCCTCTTAGTTGGTCTTACTTGGCTTGAAGTGAGCTGGGAAATATCCCTCTCCCTTCCCCTAGTGTGGGAGGAGAGGGGGAAAACACCACAGGACCCCAGTAACACTCTCCAAAGGTAATTTTCTCCCACTTCTTTAAGCCCAAGCCTTTTACATCATCTTGATATGCGGGATGCTCTCACATCCCAGCCTAGAGTTTCTTTTTTGCACTTCTGATAGGGGAATGGGATGAACAAATCACCATTTTTCAGCAACAAAACAGACCAAACACAACACACACAAAACAAAACCAAGAACCCCCCCCCCCCGGCCATACAATGGCTATATACAAAATCATAGATGAAGCCATTTATATGATGTTCTACACCAGGCAAAATTAAGCTTTTGTGTTAGAAATCACAACAGTGGTTGCCCCTGGCTGGGAGGGAGGATTGACTGGGAACGGGCATCTCTGAGGCAATGGGAAGGTTCTACGCCTGGATTTCGTTGACGGTTACCTGGACGTATACACTCGTCAAGACATAACCAATCTGGTGTGTGCTTACATTGTATATAAATTATACCTCAGTGTAAGAGAATTTAGAGTTTACCACACAGATTTTGTATTCTCCTTCACTCTCCAAAAACTACTTTGTGCATTTAGTTCAGCATCTCAGCACATCAAGGTGGAAACCGTGTTCCTGCTTTTTGCTGTCTGCCTACATTATTTTGTCTTCTCTGTCTTGATCAGAATCATGAGTATAAATGCTGAAAACCTACCCCCTACCAACTCCCTCCAGGTTGAGATCGGGTTGTTTTAGCAAATGCTTGCGAGTTGTGCTCCTTAATAAGCTATGCCCTTACTTGAGCTTATTAGCCAGTCATGAACAAGTCATCTACATGAAGGTCACAAAGCACTTCATCAAAATATATTATTGACTTCAACATGCACCGTATTTCCACGCTTCCTCTGATTTACCGAGTGGTCAATGTTTTCAAGATGTATTTTCTTTCTTAAACGAAAATATATAAAATTGAGCCAACATCTTTTTCAAAACCATTTCTGCTCTTTTCAATGTCATGATTCCTTTTATGTGCCTTATCTGTTTCATTGCGTTTTATTTTTTATATTTACAAGGATATATTAAAGAGAACACTTGAAAGGCTGTGGCCCCTTGCCCTTTATAGATGATATTAGATAAAATGAAAAATGCCTCAAAGCTTCCAGAAATATGGCAGACCGAGCTGATAAGGAAAAGCAAATAGGCAGAGATGCTGGACAAAAAAGGAGCACTATTTTTCAACACAGCTCGGCTGGAAAGAAAAGAAAAGAAACTCCCCTGATACTAGAAATGAAGAGAGACCACCACCAGAGCACCAGGCAGAAGCTGATGCAGTGGACCCTCATGGGAGCATCAGGTCCAGGGGGCTAGAGGTTGGGTTTTGATGAGCACACGGGGACAGAAGATGTGGGCTTGAAGCTGCACATGTCAGGAAGTTACAAATGAGCTCCATAAATAAAGCTCGGAGCCTTAAGAGGCCGTTCTAATAATGCAAAATGAGTAATTTTTTACCCTTGAGGAAGATACAAAGAATGTTGCTATCTGCTGGCGGATGCTGTCAATACAAGAGTTGTCTGTGAGAACAGAAGCGTCATAAAGATCCTACCCAGAGCGATCTATAGGTTCAAGGCTATCCCTGTCAAAATTGCAATGGCATTTTTCACAAAAATAGATAAAGCAATCTTAACATTTGTATGGAACCACAAAGAACCCAGAAGAGCTGAGGGGATCTTGAACGTGAAGAACAAAGTTGGATGCATCACACTTCCTGATATCAAACTTTATTATAAAGCTATTGATATCAAAACAATACGGTACTAGCAAAAAAAAGACACACGGATCAATGGAACAGAATCAAGAGCACAGAAATAAGCCCATACGTATCGGGTCAACTAACATTAGACAAGGGAACCAGGAATGCACAATATGA
This sequence comes from Procyon lotor, assembly GCA_028646535.1. Taxonomy (NCBI): domain Eukaryota; kingdom Metazoa; phylum Chordata; class Mammalia; order Carnivora; family Procyonidae; genus Procyon; species Procyon lotor. The sequence continues at coordinate 94,351,061 of CM053612.1, read as the reverse complement.
AAAAGATAGTCTCTTCAGTGGTGTTGGGAAACTAAACATTCCCATGCAAAGAAAGAATTGGACCCCAATCTTATACGACTCCCCAAATTAACTCAAAGTGGGATTAAAGACTTAAACACGAGGTCTCATGTCATCAAACTCCTAGAAGAAAACATAGGGAAGAAGCTTCTTGGCACTTTGAAATGATTTTTGGAAATATGACAGTGAAAGCACAGAAAACAAAAGCAAAAGTAAGTAAGCGGGACTATGTCAAACTAAAAAGCTTCTGCACAGCAAAAGAAACAATCAGTAAAATGAAAAGATAATCTACAGTATAGGGATTGTGGACAATAACACTGTATTATAAACTTCAGCGTTGCTAAAAGACTAGATCTTGATTGTTCCCATTGCAAAAAAGAACTGATAATTATGTGAACGAGCTAGGCCTGAATCTTAGCTAACACAAATCAACATGTTGTACGCCTTAAATTTACACAACATGCCAATTATAGCTCAATGAAAAAACTCATGAAGAATGGGTTCTGAATTGATGTTATCTTCATGGTACAAAAACCTCAAGCAGAGCAGTTAAAATAAAAGGATTGAAATGAAATGAATAAAATCACCATTTAAGTGGGGGTAAAAGTCTGTTCCAAAATCCAGAACACTATAGGATTCCCCCTCCCCACAGCTCCACGGCTTCCCCCAAATAGATGAACTCACAACAAAAAGTGCACACAGTTACGGTTCTAGCAATACAACGATCTTGCTACAGGGGAAACTCTCCTGCTATGAAATGCTAGATAAACTATCACAAACTTTAAGTGCATAGTACACCCCCCCCCCCGCCCCCAAACACACACGTACACACAGAGGGAAATCTGCAGAGGGAAAAAGAGGTGGTTATTAACAAGGAATCAAATTATGATCAGAAGTTACCAATTCCTTAGGGTGAACGGAATGAACGTTGCTAGTCTTAGTATCATCAAGGATTGAGTTTTAATACATAGAAACAGGTTTCAAATTAGAAGAAATCTCAAACCCACGAACTTTAAGTTGTATCCTTCTCTTACTGGAGTGTTGTTGGCCTGAATCACCTTTCTAAATTCCTACGCTCAATCCAAACTACAGTAGCTAGATGCCCGAGAACAGCATTCCTGAGAATTCCCTGTAAAAAGTATTTTGGCTTAGATTTGGCCAATGATACAGAATCATGAGAGTTGAGGATGAAAGAAAAGCCAATGTGCCGTTCGTGCTGATCATGAACAGACGTTTGAGCTGCCGACGAGGCTACAGACGAAGACTCCCGGCAAGCTGAAAACTAGCACAGAGAAGTTCTATGTGCCCTTCGTCCAGCTTCTCAGAATGGTGACCTCTTCTCTGCCTTATAGTGTAATATGAAAACCAGGAGACTGGCATGAGTACAATCTATAGACATCATTCAGATTTTGCCAGTTTCAGTGTGCACTCATTTGCACGCACACATGTGTACGCGTGTGGGCGTGTAGTTCTATGCAATTTTATCACATGTGGAGGTTCAATGGAAACGCCATCGCCCTCAGGATACAGAACTGTTCCGTGGCCACAGAGGAGTTTCCCTGCGCTGCTCACTTAGAGGCATCCCCATCCCCATCCCTATCCCCATCCGCGCCCCTCGCGCGCCCGGCAACCACTGATCTAGTCTCTGTCTATATATCGTCTTTAATGCATAACCTTCAGACTTGTGTAAGAAAAAAAGGTTTACTCTCTTACAGAGACAAAGCAGATTAATGGGCAGTTTTTCAATGTTAATGGGATTTTCACACTTGATTCTAAATAAATTCGCTGACACTTTTGATACAGTAGAGTGTTTCTAAGAGTGTCCTTTATATGGGTACAAACAATCCTACTTCAAGGGAAGTACAGGTTCATTTCAAAACTGTGCTTTAAATATTTATGAAATCGATAACATCCTGTTTTACCAGGTTGGGATACTAAACAAGAGTATTTCCTTTCCTTTTTTTTAATCAAAGATTTATTTATTTATTTATTTTACAGAGAGAAAGAACGCGTGTGTGTGTGTGTGTGTATTGGGGAGGAGGGACGGGGGAGAGAAAGTCTTAGGCAGATTCTCGCTGAGCGTAGACTTGGGGCTCGATCTCTTGACCCTGAGATCATGACCTGAGCCCAAACCAAGAGTCGGTTGCTTAACCAACTGTGCCAGCCAGATGACCCAAAACATGAGTATGTCTCATGATTTTTTTATTTGTACTAATTGACTCCTAGCCCTGATACGTCTTATTTGCAAGAATGTGTTTCTTCCATTCATATAAGCCCACCTTGATAATTGATGATAATTAATTGATGATAATTCTAAGAGCTTTAGTACTGGTTTTTAGGTCCAAGGGCCTCAGTTCTGACTATTACCCTGAACAATGAACAGTGGAAACCTTTTGTTACTGTTGATGCTTTGGCCCAAGAGTCCCAGGCTCTTCCTCTGCTGCTGTTTTTGTCTCATGGCATTGCTGAGAGTCGAGCAGTTGGATGCAGACCCCCTGTGCTTTGAAGAGAAGACCAAGCACACACTGCTGCTGCTATTCCAGAAGCTTCTTTGGGTGCGGTCGCGAAGGAGGAAGTCTCCACGTACCCAAAGAATTACCTAGAGCTGAAGGCATTCCAGCATCTGCCACGCACTGGGAATGGGAATCAGTCTTCCTTTTAACCTTCAAGAATGACAGCTTATCTGTGTTCAAGAAGTGCCATTCCTGGCTTTCGTGCTGCTTCTTGGGGGAGCTGAATTCTACGCCTGTGCCACCCCACCAGCAAAGTGAAGTGGGAGGGAGAAAAGGGAGATGCCACCAAGTATTTACTGTGGCCTCTTCGCCCACAAGGCCAGGGAAGCTTCCCCATAACCCCAAGATCTCACCACCTCCAGTCTTTTTGAGCATCAACGTCCTTGTCCCTAACCTTAACCCTAACCTACCCCAGCAAGGTTTGCCCATTCCTGCCGAGATGACTGGGCATTTTAATACAGTATGTGTCAGCAATAGACAATCACAGCCTTAAAAAATATTTTGTGAGGTCTGGATTTTTTTTTATCTTATCCAGAATCACTTTGTTATGTTCAAAAGTAAACAAGTTTTACTTTTAAAAAAGATTTATTTTTTTATTTGAGAGAGAGAGAGAGAGAATGAATGCAAACAGAGGGAGGGGCAGAGGGAGAGGGAGAATCTCAAGCGGACTACCCACTGAGTGTGGCGCCCGATGTGGGGCTCCGTCCCAGGGCCCCAAGATCATGACCGGAGCCAAAGTCAAGAGTGGGCTGCTTAACTGACTGAACCAACCAGGCGCCCCTCTAAACAAGCTTTAGAACAATCATCTCTAAAACTGACTCTAGGACTTTGGTCATGTAGTTCTACTACCGCTAGGCATAATTTCAACGGACAGATATAAGAAATGAAAATTTATTCCAATAGATGCATTCCAGGAAAAATCCATCTGAGCGGAGGCTGAGTTCTGATGCACCAGTCACAGAGCCTAGTGAAGCATGCTATGCAGCTCCTCTCTCTTCCTCTTCCCCCCTCTCTCTCTCTCTCTCTCCCCACTTCCCAACTGCCTGTAGAGTTCCTGGCATCCATCAAGAGCAAGACAGATGTGGAGATCACATTCTAAAATGACGAGACTGGCAATAAACAAATAATGTGACGCACAGTAAGAACGAAGGGAAAAGGGGGGGGGGTGTCAGAGCCTTGGGTGACCAAAGGTGAGCATTTCTTTAGCTAGGAAAACCAGAGAAGACTCAGCTAGCAGCCATGAAACATTCTGAGAAAGAGAGTATATACTTCATTCGGCCAGGGGCCTCCAGATGTTTAGTTCACGCCAACTAGAACAGTGCCTGACACACCTAAGACAGATTTGAGAACTGAATTAATAAGGATTTTGGGCAGTGGGGAAAGCCAGTGCAAAGGCCCCGAGGCAGAAAGGTAAGTGTGGCCAGGAAAGAGTGCATGAAGAGGGTCAAAGGAGAGGACTCTGGAGGGTCACTTGGGGGTAGGCAGTCAGCTTTTGCCCTTTGGCTCCTGCTCTATTTGTAACGTGCTGGCATGACTTGCTATGGGAGAGGTGAATGGGGAGTTGTGACTCGGGAGGGCTCCCCCGATGCCTGAGATCAGCCCTGCCAAACACAGATTTCTTCACAATGTCGGCAGCCCAGGTTCACTCCACCCTCCCTGGAACCGATGGAATCCACTGGAGGATGCCCGGATCATGAGCAGCCCAGGATCAGGAGTAAGGTGGGGATGTATGCAGTGAAAAGATCTGAAAATGCAGGGACAGGGAGGGACTGAGGAAAACATTGCCAGATGATTGTTTGCAAGGAGAGCTGAAATGACTGATTGCAGTCAGGGGCATGGGGTTGGCATGACCTTCCTCATTACAGTCAAAGAATCAAAATTGGTGTTCAGATCGACGAAGCACATGCTGTCTGTTTCTGAACTTGCCTTGATCTCCTTAGGAAAAAAAAAAAACCATCTGGGCTCATTGTTCCAAATGAGTATATTTTGGGAGAAAATTAATATAATCTCAGAAAGTTTCTTTGTTCCATAACTTTCCAAGTTTCCTTTCAGAAACGAATACATATGCTTGCAGAAAAGAGCTCCGCTGTGAAATAAAAAGACAAACTGATCAAAACAGGACTTGAAAAATACAGCTTGGTAAAAATGTTTGGATTTTCATTATTTTTCCAAATAGCTATATTTATACCTCTGCTAGTATCTTGTTTTGCTTTTTCCCCTAAGTCCGGGATTTGCCTAAGCAGATTCTCTTCTTTTTGAATTCGTAGATATGTAGGAAATGCTACCTTTACAAATGGTGAAGACCCAGCTGGGAAGCCACAGAATTGTGATGACAGTTCATGTAAGCACCTTCCTGTTCACTGCAGAATTAAAATAAATCCTATTTAACTAATATTCATGGTAGCTCTGTACCTTACCGCACGCCTTCAGTTTAGAGATCTGCAAGCAGAGAATGGCGAGAGTTGCTTTTTAGCACCACTCATTGGCTTATTGGGAGGGAGTGGTATGGGGGTGGGGGTGGGGGTGGGAGATGGGGTAGGTGGCAGAAATGGGTGTATTTCTTCTTTCTGGATGCGGGCTCTTTGCATGAGTGGCCATGGGGTCATTCTGAGCAGAGGCCTGGAGGGGCCTTGAGTGTTTACGCCTGCCCACTGCGGTCTCTGTATCATGGTGGCCTGCACCAGGCAGAATAATGGCGGCCCAAAGACGTTGACTCTAACACCTGGAACCTGTGAAAATGTTACTTTACACAATCAAGGAGACTTGGCAGATGCGATTATGTTAGGGATCTTGAGATGTAGAGGTTATTGCGTGTGATGTGGGTGGGCCCAGTTTAATCCCGCGAGGCCTTAAAAGGCAGAATTGTCAGAGAGATGCTAACTTTGAGGGAGGAAGGGGGCCGTGGACCAAGGAATCAGGGTGGCCTCTAGAATTCAGAAAAGGTGAGGAAATGGATTCTCTCTTAGAGCCTCCAGAAAGGAATGCAGCCCTGCCGCCCCCTTGATTCGGGCCTGCTGAGACCTGTGTCAGACTTGTGACTTCCAGAACGGTTAAGATAATAAATTTGTACTGTTTAAGCCATTACTTTTTGATGGTCTATCGCAGCCGCAGTAGAAAATTATGCACGGCCATAGGTAGCGGATAGAAAAAGCTAACAGATTTTCTCTCTCCTCTGGTTTAAATAATCAGAGGATAACCACATCACCCGCAATAACCTCTAACATCTCAAGATCCCTCAAGAACAGTCTGTAGGATATTATGGAATATTCGGTCAATTCGATTTCAGCTCCCCTTTGACAGTGCTCAAGTCTGCGGCTTATAGATCTTGTGGTCTGTCTTCTCCTTACGGCCAGCCATCGCTCCTCCTTCCTGGGCACCGCCTTGACTCTCTCTGGCTTTGTGCACTCTTCAAGGTTTGACTCACTCCTCTGTTTATCCGTCCCCCGCGTGGCCTTCCCTGTAGCCCTCAGATGTGAGGCTACCCCCCCCCACAGGTACTTTCCATGCCAAGTTCCCTCACAGACTCTCGGCTTCATTCTGGCCCTTCCCCTGGGCGTGTGCAAATGTCCAGATTCGGTCCACGTGTGGGAAGTTGGGGGTAGCACAGGAGGGTCACATCAAGACCATTCCATAAAGTGTCCTTCCTCCTGGCATGCCTGCCATCTCAGGGGTTCCCGGTTAGTAGCGCACCCCCCAAACCACTCATGTTCAACTTTGCAGACCATGTAACAGACCTCCCCATGGCAGGGAGGCCAAGTCACACGTTCTCAGGCTTTCCTTCCTCTTCTCCTTCTTCTACACACCATCCCCGGGGCAGAAGGGGTGGATGCCTTCTTCCCATCCAAGAGGGATTCCCAGTGCATCCCGGTCTCCACTCAAATAACACAGTATTTTCCCTGCCCTAGTCACTGAGTCTGTAATTGCAAATGAGATGCAGGGAGAAAAGCAGTGCTGCTAAGACTGCAGGATCAAAACCTACATTTCCTGTTACATGCTAGGCACGAGGCTAGGTACTTCAATGTGAAGTATAGTATTATCCACCAAGAGACTTCTGTTAAGAATGTGTGTGTGTGTGCTCGCGTGTGTGCATGTGTGTGTGCACATTTGCATATGGTTGTGAAAGAAAATGTAGACAGTTCTGTCTAGTGTAGCAAAATGAAAATGATTTACACAGTATTTTTGAGTCAATTAAAGAATGGAGGAGACAGTTTTTAGGATGGCATAAAACACTAGGTGATAGATCAACTGAATTTGCCAAAAATTGTCCTACCAATAGATAATTGTGGTCAAGCTTCTGAACTATTACAATAGTGCATTCAGTTCTGGAGCGTAAGACAGATCATTTGTACTAAGGCGAGGGATGAGATATGAATGGAGAAGTCTTTGCTAAGTTGTGATTCTTACAAAAGTAGTCCTTTTTGTATCCAATAATACCAGATTTAAGGCTTGAATTTGCTGTATTGATTCACAACTTCGGATTTGATCAAAATGGAGAGTAATTGCTTTGACTCCTTGGACCAACTCCCAAGTCTGATTCCTCAGCTTCATCCTGGTACTTGTTTTTTAAAAATTATCCATTAAAAATCTGATGTGGGGGCACCTGGGTGTTTCAGTTGGTTAAACGTCTAACTTCGGCTCAGGTCATGATCTTGGGGCCCTGGGATCGAGTCTCATGTCTGCCTCCTTCCTCAGTGGGGAGTCTGCTTTTCCCTCTGCCTCTGACGCTCTCCCCACTCATGATCTTTCTGTCTCTCTCTCAAATAAATACACAAAATCTTTAAAAAAAAAATCCAAGGTGGCCCTGTGATGGGTATTAAGGAAGGCACAGATTGCATGGAACACTGGGGGTTATGTGTAAACAATGGCTAACATAATAAAAGACAATAATAATAATAATAATAAAATCTGATGTGGAAGAAAGGACCATAAAAGTCCACAATGAGTAACAGCCAAGGTGGCCCATATAAGAATACTTTGCAAGTGGTAGTGCGCTGTCCTGGGCTGGGTTCTTTGGAAAAGACCCGGAGGCAAGGATTCCTGTATACATGGTGTATAAAGGATGTCCTCCCAGGGAAGACTGGTCAGGGAGTGGGAGAAGCAGGGCAGGGAAGAAAGGATGCCAATGAAAGCTTGCATTCTTGGGCAAATTTCCCCAAAAGTTAGCTTCAGTCTGATCCTGCAGGGGAGATCTGGGGTATAAGTTATGCTCCAGATTTTGTCTCATCTTGGAGGAAAGAGGCTAGGCTTTCATCCTCTGGCATCTACCAGTGATTGGTTCAGGGCTCCCGGGAAAAGAGGGGGCAGGGTGTGTGGGGGAACATCAGCCTCTGGGACTCCACAGCGTAGAATACATCTCCAGTTGCCTGGGTGGTGATCTCCAAAGAGATTCACGGGTGCAAGTATTAGGAACAACGTTTACAGTAACTGGAGGAGGTGGCGTGGACATGGTAAAAGGGATCACGAGGGATCCAGGTGGAGCACTGAGTGTGTTCACTACACGCGCCAACTAAACTAACATGAGGTCATACGGTGAAAAAAGACTAAGCCTCCCCAACACATTATTCCAGTTTCCTGAGGATCTTGTGGCAATTAGTAACAGCTGATACACAACTGTGAGGCTGCTTAAACTCCAAGTTACCGTTCCATCTCTCCCCATTCCAAGATAAGAGATTTGCCAGGGCCAGAGCTAAGCTTCCATTAGCAAGCTCAAATACTTTTCAATTCAGGAATATTGGTTTCCCAAAGATGGCACCATCTGGTCCTCTTGACAGAAGACCAAGGACATCCCTTTCACTGACCTTCCAATGGCCTTGTGATACCAGTTTAGGCTCCTCTGCCTGGCTTCTGAGACCCTCTATAATCTGACCCACTTTTTCTCATCCAAATCCATGCCCCGCTTCCCACTTTCCAGCCTTCCTATCCCTCTCATGCCAGGCTGACTCTCAACGGTCTGCATCACATAACATGCTCACATCTGCTTTGTTTCTTCTCTGTGGGGCTAGTGCTACTGCCTGGATTCTTCTTTTCTTTTCTTTCATCCGCGTGAATTCCATCCCCTGCTCTGAGTTCAGCCCAAGTCACTTCTCCCCGATCGTCCCTTTCTGGACAACTCCAAGCCACACTGCTGTCCCCCTTCTTTGAATGTTTATGAGTTTAAGTTGTCGCTAGCACATTCTACATGCCTTTCTACTGGGCTTTCTCTGCTCACTATGAAAGTGTTCCATGAATTATGCTCAACTGATTTTTTAAGAACCCTGAGTGATACTAATATACAGCCAGAGTTGAGAATTTGCTTGGAGGTACAATGAATAGAATCACGATGGTAAGTACTCAATTCCAGGAAACACATTCATATGTTGTGGTGATGCGAAATACCCAACACCAGAAAGAGCTTCCCATGAGCATATCCTATCACTTACGGTCCCAGGGGTCCCCGTTCAGGATAACTAAATTGTGCTCAGGGTTCACATGGTACCCAGGTCCACTAAACCCACGCAGAGAACAGCAGTCAGTTGGAGCCATTCTGCTAACGTCCTACATAAGTCCCACACTGTCCTTAGCTAAAAAATACAACAGAAAATAAGGAGGGAATGCCCATCTACCTCTAGAACTTCAGATCCATGTGTTTGGCTTTTCAAGTCTCATTTTTGCTAACAACTCATAGTGGGACTGTAGATATGCTTTCCATCCTGTTCCCTAGAAGAAAACTCCTTAGGAATTCCAAGTAGAAAGGAATTTCTTACAGGGAATCGGTTGCTTACGGAAATATCGGAAGGGTGAGAGGGATCTGAATCAGGAGGTTCTCTCTAGGCTGACTTCAAGGTCATACACCCACATGATTGTGATGCAGCCAGGAAACTACCACAGCGACTATGAAATTCAGCAGCATCATACCTGCTGAGCCCAATTTTAATGCCCAAAGAACATGGAAAAGAACGGTGTCTATCTCTTTCCCATTTTCCGTATCTCCCATGAGTATACACAGTGGGCAGAACCTATATCACATCTGGAAGAGTAGCATCAAGGGGGTCTGGTAAATGTAGGTTTTAGACTTGCAGCCTTTTAGATACTGTGGATGGCTATGGATGCTGAATGCAGAAGACAGTATCTTGCGTACATTCCTGAGCGAACCCATGGGTCAACAACTCTACAGCTCTTGGTGAAAAATAACAGCGTTTCATACCAATAGCATTGCCTCCTATCTGCATTACAAAGACGAAAAAGTCCCAGATCTCGAGACAGTAAGTTTCTTACATCTTAGGCTCCATCTGTGGCCACAGCTCCTTGGAAAGTTTGCCTGATTATGTCAATCACTCCCTAAGCCTTTCTTAAATTAGGTGAACTCATGTCAGTTTTGTGTGCCTGGGGTCATCGTTTGATCTCCCTGGGTAAGATCGGGGCATGAAAAATTGGCATTCCGGATGGCGGCAGCTACGGGCTGCCTTTCCAAAGACAACTCAAAGTTTAGGAGAAATTGTAAACACAGAAATGGTTCACGGTGAGGAAGTTTTCCGTTTGTCGTACATATGGAACACTTAGTTAAATGTTTTTATTTTTTATTGTTTAGACAGAAACAGAACAACTAGATGACAGCTTGAAATGTCAGTGCTAAAATACAATAATACACCCCGAGAAGTTACGTTTGGCCCTTCTCTGCTTGTCTTACATTTATTTCTGTTCAAACTGAGATTTAAGCATCAGTGGAAATGTTCCAAATAGGGGAGCTGCATACATTTGGGCCAAATTAAGAACTGCCGTGAACCCTGACCTCAATAAGTGTAAAGGAGGGAACATCACACATTTGTTAGAAGTGAATAAAGGAAATACTTCTCAAATTTCTCCACTGACCTTCCCCTAATGGCAGAGAGAATGTAAGGGACCTACAGAAAATTCAAAGCCTTTTTTTTTTTTTTTTGCAGAGGGGAGGGGAGGGGCAAAGGGAGAAGGAGAGAAAGAATCTTTTTCTTTCCCAGAGGAGGGAGGGAAAGAAGGAAAGTGGGTGTGGGGGAAGGGGCAGTGGGGTGGGGGGAGAGAAAATCCCAAGTAGTCTCCATGCCCAGCATGGAGCCTGATACAGGACTCAATCTCACATCTCTGAGATCGCGACCTGAGCAGAGATCAAGTGTCTGAGCCTAACCAACTATGTCACTCAGATCCTCTTCAAAGCTCTTTTGAAATATTTTGTTTTACCATAAAATTTCAAGTGAATTCTACACATGAATCCACATTATATTCATTACATTTTTAAAAAGGTTTTATTTATTTATTTATTTATCAGACAGAGAGAGAGAGAGAGAGAAAGCACAAGTAGGGAGGGCTGCAGAGGGAGAGGGAGAAGCAGACTCCCCACTGAGCAGGGAGCCTGATGCAGGACTTGATCCCAGAACCCTGGGATCATGACCTGAGAAGCCAAAAAGGCAGATGCTTAACTGACTGAGCCACCCAGGCATCCCTATTCATTACATTTTTTTAGTAGAAATATCTTAGATATTTTTCGTCAAGTAAAATTGATTCTTTAGGAGGATGTAGTTTTATCCCATGGTTTCCAGTAGATTCTAGCATGCTCTTTTAAGAACCAAGGTTATAACAGGAAGTGTTTCACCAGTGTCTGCATGTAGAAAGCCCCTAATCATTTTTAGTTGAATTCTGAAGATGTTTACAGATATAGGGAATTTAGGATATTAACATATTGAAGAGCAGGTAGCAATTTCTAAATTTTGAAGGTTCCTGTTTTTGTCTTGTTTTTACAACTTCGCTAGAGAACTTCCATTCTTTTGGATATGCTGAGGTGTGCCTGAGCTTGCTTTTTTCTATCCCATCCAGTTACAGATACTGAACGTTTTTACCCAGTGAGGTCTTGTCTGTCTAGCCACTAATTAATCCAGACCAAGACTGCTTTTATGCCTTTATGTCAGGAGCCCTGTCCTCACCCGTTGGTGGTTCCTGGGGATGGTATTACTGCTAAGCTCAGAATTCTCACATGCGTGGAGTGTAACCCAAGAGCTTAAACACTATAAACACATGCTGGGCGCCTGGGTGGCTCAGTTGGTTAAGGGTCTGCTGAGGTCGTGATCCCATGGTCCTGGGACAGAGCTCCCCGCTTGGTGGGGCGCCTGCTTCTCCCTCTTCCTCTGCCCCCTGTCCTTGTGTGCTCTCCCCTTCACTCTCTCTGAGTAAATAAAATCTTAAAAAAATAAATATTACAAAGGCATGCAAACTGCTTCCTCCACCACATTGCCAGTCAACACTAGGACTGCACTTCCTTATTTCCCTGAATGAGTTCCAGGCAGCAGAATTTTCCTGATTAACAGACTGTGCCACTAGGGGTGCACCACGGGAGCACGAAACCAAATGTACTGTAGCTTGCAAACACGCCCCTCTGCTCTGCTCTCCCTGTGCTGACTGGCCAGGTATAGGGCCTCTCAGTACTTCTCTCTCTTGGAGAAACCTTCTCAGACCTTCTCAGTTTTTGCTTACTGTGCTTCCACACCTTTATTACTCTGCTTGTGAGGTTTCCCTTGACGCGCCGAAGTTCATTTTTCCTTTGCCCTTGGAAAAAATCTGCTTTTCGTGTAGGACAAAATTCAAATGACAAGTGTTTTACATTCTCCCTTCCTCGATGCCTGCTGCTTCATCTGCCAGCCACTTTCCACTTCCTAGGATCTGATATCTAGGTCTAGTTTAGCATTTGTCACATCATATTGGCAGTTGTTACAAGTTGTCCCTCTCTAATGCTGGCTAGCCTGTGGGCTTCACAAGGGAGAGAGACCCACCTTAGCTACTCTAGCGCTTGCAATGCCTGCAAACTGTGGGTGACCAGTTGTTGAAGGAAGGAAGAGAGGAAGGGAGGGAGGGAAGGAAGAACAAAAGCAGTCTAGATCCGAAACAAAAGCACAATGCAAATGATGGAAATGCATCAGCACCACTGAGCATGCTTTCCTTCTTTGGGAAATATTTGTGAAACTGACATGAAGAACTGACAAAAGTCTTTAAAGGAAGGTTTCATTTACAAATGAAACAGAGAAGACACTGACTTGATACCTCAAATCTGCTTTAGCAGGAGAGTTATTTCTGAATAAAACACATTGGAAAGAAGACCATGCTCCCCCCTGGACCCCTGTCCCACTTCTGTTATAAACTGTGAAGAAAGTAGAGTCTGCATATCCGAAAGGCACTACCGTACAGCTTGAGTCTGTGAACTGACATCGTACCTCTGCTGTCACTTGTTTAGTTTGAAGTGAGTGGATTAATTAATGGTTAACCACTAAGTGAGAATGACGCACAGGCCACTCTGCCCAATATTAAATTTAATATTTAATAACTATTTCACATATTATTTATATGAGTAGAAGACAGTCTCATGGAACCTCCTTTCTTAAGGAAAGTGTAAAAAAAAAAAACTTCCATTTTTAATTTAGCACTGAGATTGCTGTTTCTTTGTCATAGTAATTATGGGCCTTCCTGCCAGGGTCCCATTTTGGCGTCTCCTTTATAACATGGCCACGGTTGAATAGCTTTCATCAGGCACCAATTAGTACCAAATCTATAACTCATTTAAGTCTGGGTCTTTGGTGCGTGTGCTTTCTCCTTTCAAACTGGGAGGGAAATGTTAGAAAAGTTTGAGCAAATGATCTCAATCCCTGATGAATAGTTTGTAGAGAGATATTTCTGTAACCTGCCCAATAAACTGGTTATCATATTAAACTCATTTTTAGCAGCTTATATTCACTTAAGCCTTGCTCCAGATGGTGGCTGTCAAAATGTTTTTTATAATTAGCATCAGTAAACTTCTCCTGGGCCTTTAAAATTCATCGCAAATCACATGTTGTCTATAATCATAATAAGATTGGAAATGTTATTAATATCCCACTCAGTACTCTGCTATACCAGTTTGTAAAACTACACGGATCGACACAGCCAACTCTACTGTGCTGTCTCAAAGGCTGTTAAGTGGTAAATGTGACTATATCTAGATGCTGTTAAAATTAAATATAAAATTGGGACTGGACTTGAGAATTCCCTGAGCACACAAAACCATTTAAGCCACATAAGCAAAACCAAATGTAGCTTATTTCATGAACATAAACAGAACTTCGCTCAGGTTATTTCTTGTAAATGCCTCTGACAATCATAAAATAAAGTCATCTTCCTAAAAATGCTAGGAGATAATCACTTTTAACCAATCCCCTGCCATCTGGAAACCCCTGCTGTAATAACCAGTCATTGTAGAGATTAAATAACTTCCTCATTTTCACTTTATAAGCCATCCTGTAACTTCATGCCCCTGAGCTTCATACGAGTTCTTATTTTTGGAGGCTCCCAGTTCGTGAAGTGTCCTTCTGTGCGCAATAAACTCTTACTAAATACTATTTATTGATTTAGTGGTTTTAATTTTGCTCTGGATTTGTGACAATCTACAAATTGATCTGATCATTTTCACGGAGTCGATGAATCAACTCTGAGATGTAAAGAGCTGCCGAACCATTTGTTTAGTCAAGTACATAAACAGTTCTGTTCATCTTAACATATTCTATAAAATAACATGGGGATCACACCATATCCCATCGAACTGGTGTCTCGCTTATTGAACGAATCAGGTCTCCTTTGGTTGCAAGTGACAGAACCCCTGTCTGAGCCAGTTTGTGAAGAGGGAACGGGGTTGGAATGGCACCAGGCGTTTAGGAACCAAACTTGGGGGGCAAACTGAACAGTCCGAGGGATGACGGGGGCCAGGGACTCACCCGAACGCCGTCTTCATTTCTGTGTCTTGCGCTCTTTGGAGAAGCCAGGAAGGGAGTGTGAGAAGCAGGACAAGAAGTCGTCGAAGTCACACAAGGACGCTCTTCCAGACCTGGTTCCGACTTCAGCTTAATTCTGCAGGGTAGTTCCGACGTATCAATTGTAACTCCGCGTTTGCTACAACGGAAACAAGGGAGCTGGATTTTCGGCCGCCTGCACCAGTCGGCCATGGGCTGACCCCCTACCCCCCGCCCCGGGGAAACATAACCCCAGCACTGTTGGCTTCGCGAGAGTCAGGATGAAGAAGCTCTAGTCGCGAAGGGAGGGCGGCTTTGAAAAGGTCACACATGTGGAACATAAGCAGCAAGGCGCAGAGAAGTGCTCGGAATCCCAAGGCTGCTTCCCGGAGGTCACAGGTGGAGACCATCAGAAGGAGAAGCCCGCAGAAGCTGAAGGAAGACTGCACAGCACTGGTTACAGGGAGTCTCAGAGGGATACGCGTAGGATGCTGATAACGTCCACTGACAGGGAACTCGTGGTTTGTCCTTTACCTTGGCTTGGTGGCTTTCCCTTTTCCCTGATATACCAGCTTCCTTCTCCAGTCAGGGAACAAGGGCGCCGACTGCTCTTAAGTATCACCTCCTGTAGCTCTCGCTACCAAACTGGGACCAACTCTAGCCTTGCCGATGGGGTGGGATAAAAACGTGGTGGCCCTGGAAGAGCTCCGTTTGATGAAAAGGAAGAAGCAGTTCCCAAGAAGGGCTGTGTTGTGACTGAAGAAGGTGACTATACTAGAGAGACAAGAGATCATTGGGTTGGAGGACAGGTTGGTCGTGGCCAACGTAGTGTGTTTACACTTATCGATGAACTTATCGAAGATTGAGGATCTTCAGGATCGAGGGACTTGCGCTCTACAAAGACATCCAATCTAAGATTACATCCTGACTATGGCTGGGGGTCGCAGGTGGTGGCCTCTGGCACAAAACTAAACATGAAAGCAGAGATTGTAGATTGTTTTGAAAAAGCTCTCAAAAGGGCACCCTATTGGGACAGATATAAACACGAATTCCTATTTTTTTTTTAACACGAATTCCTATTAATATAAAATAGATACTACATGAACATAAGTCCATTGTTTGGTCATTTATTCTATCGAGTCCTTAAGCACGGACTTCCCTGTTAGATACAAAAGGGATTTCAAATGTCAGAAATATACAGTTGGAAGGGAACTGGACCATTTAGACCATCTAAATTTATCCCTTCGCCTGATTTTTCTTTGTGAGACTACAGATGCTTAATAACTCTTTAATCTGAATAGAGCTCCACCACTTGTATCTCAGAGGTGAGATACCTACTTTTATTTCTGCAGTTTAAAAAGATGCCATCTTTACTCATTTAACATCCTTTTCAACCTATATCCCCACTTCTGTTTATCAAGCATTTTTAGCGTAACATGCTCCGATATTAGCACAGCCTTGTGTGACTATTTCAGTGTGCCAAGGAACAGCCTTGTTATCAAGCATCAGCAGCTGCTGTTTATTGGTGATAAATGAGTTTTTTCCATCGAGAGCAATTTCTCTGGTTTTTAGTCTATTATCTAGGTAGAAACGAAAGCTGTAATACATCCTTAAAGTGGTATTCACGCAGCCATCCAGTTAATGAAGTATTGAGGAGAGGGGTAGCGGAGAGAGAGACACAGAGAGGGAGGGAGAGAGGGGGCAGAGAGAGACACACAGAGACAGAGACAGGCAGAGAGAGACAGAGGCAAAGACACACACACAGAGGTACAGAGAGAAGCGCAGAGAGAGGGAGAGAGCACAAAACAGAGGCAGAATCTGAAAATACTGTGGAGCCTCACTGCGCATCTATGTCCGGGGTTTTGCTGGTGCCATATCTTGTAAAGAAATATTACCTGAGGGGGCAAGGTAGCGAATCATTACTATTTACGATAAACAAGTCTCCAGCATTGTATTTCATAGTAAGACGGGTGCTTCTGCAGCTGTTTGGAGCTAGTCTCCCTAGCATTGACAGCAGAGGCTTAATTCGATGAGTAAATTTGAGTAAATTCATAGCTCTATGTGGGCAGAGGCAGCACCCTGTTGACCTCTGTCGAACATCGAATTGAGAGAATTAAGTGGAATCGGTTCATCAGCCTGGGCATTTGGACACACTGTGTGCAGGGCAGAAAGTCTTAACCTGTGGAAGGAATGAGTTGAGGGCAGATGGAGTAGCGTGAAGGCTAGTTGTAAGGAGCTATCCTAGGATTTTAGGTCTTATTTAGGGAAGGATACATACACCAGAGCCCATGCTACATGCTAGGAAGTCCAAGGTAAGTCATAGTTCCTGCTTTCAGCCATGTTAATTATTTCAAATCACTGTGGTGCATCTTCTGGTAGAACGGAATTCACGATGTCATGGAAATACAAAACAGATTTACCTCACGCCTTCTGGGTATTGAATGTAGGCAAGGAACATTTGTGATTCAAAATATAGCAAACAACTACTGGGTATTTACCCCAAAGATACAGATGCAGTGAAAAGAAGGGCCATATGTACCCCAATGTTCATAGCAGCAATGGCCACAATCACCAAACTGTGGAAAGAACCAAGATGCCCTTCGACAGATGAATAGATAAAGAAGATAGGGTCCATATATACAGTGGAATATTATGCCTCCAGCAGAAAGGATGAATACCCAACTTTTGTATCAACATGGATGGGACTGGAGGAGATTATGCTGAGTGAAATAAGTCAAGCAGAGAAAGTCAATTATCATATGGTTTCACTTACGTGTGGAGCATTAGGAATAACATGGAGGACATTAGGAGAAGGAAAGGAAAAGTGAACTGGGGGAAATTGGAGGGGGAGACGAAGCATGAGAGACTGTGGACTCTGAAAAACAAACTGAGGGTTTTGGAGGGGAGAGAGGTGGAGGTTGGGTGAGCCTGGTGGTGGGTATTGAGGAGGGCATGTATTGCATGGAGCACTGGGTGTGGTGCATGAACAATGAATCTTGGAACACCGAAAAAATAAAATAAAACAAACAAAAAAACAAAATATAGTAAACACCGGGAGGTTGACTGGTCAGCATAGGCTATGTGGAGACCACAAATCCAAGATCTGAGTTGCCCGGCCTGAAGGATAGATCCTGTATGGTTATCCCTAGTTGTTGTCCTAAATACTCAAGGGAATCCTTATTCTTAGTAGTTTTCATTAATGTGGGTTTATACGGTTATCCTAATGCTGGTTAATATAATGCTTATCCAGAAAACACTGGCCAACGGTACTTACCCTTAATACTGGTCAACATAATGCTTATCCTTATTGTTATTCTAAATGCTGGCCAAAAGTGGTTATCCTCAGTGCTGGAGCACAATGGTTTTCATGAATACTGGTCAACTACAGTTATCCTTAATGCCTATTCTTAATGATCATATTTAATGCTGGTCACCAACAATTGATGGCTTCTTCTACTATCTGGTCACACGATAGGTATGCATTTCCTGGCCTCCTTATAGATGGGTGGTCTCATGTGACTAGTTCTGGCCAGGGCATTATGACTAGAGGTGACGTGTGCCACTTTCAGACCAGAGGAGCATTTAATCCCTGGAGCGGGAGCCTTCCCTGTTGGACAGTGAGCGGTAGCATCTGGGGTGGGAGTCGCTCCATTACGTGACTATGATGAGCAGAGCAGACCTGTAGCCTTGCAATCCATATGCAACATGAAGCAGAAATAAACACGTTTAATTTTAAGCCACTGAGATTTGAATGCTATTTGTTCCTGAAGCAGAAAGAACGTATCCTATCCTGACTGATCGCGGCACAATGGCTCTCAGCCCTCGTTATGCATTGGACTCACCAAGGGAGCCTTGAGCAGATGTGAATATCCGTGCTTCACCGCAACCCAGTTGGAATAGAATCCATAGGTCTGAGTCCTGGATATCATTATTTTTTAAGTTGAGCTTTAGTGATTCTTTTTTAAAACTCAAATAATGGGAGACTAGAACGTGAACTTCACAAAGGCAAAGACATCGTCTTGGTTGCTGCTCTACACTCAGTGCTTGGAATACTATCTGGCCTGTGGCAGACATGCAGTCAATAGTCATTATGTGAATTAGTAAGTAAAGAAATGAATAAATACCACTGGGCCTAGTTTGTTTAATTTTCTTTCACTAGGGTCTGCATCTCGCTCCCTATGTCATCTACTCAAACCCAAGCCATTACCCAGGTTCCCCTTCAG
The DNA here is from genome assembly GCA_028646535.1 of Procyon lotor. Classification (NCBI taxonomy): domain Eukaryota; kingdom Metazoa; phylum Chordata; class Mammalia; order Carnivora; family Procyonidae; genus Procyon; species Procyon lotor. The sequence goes on along the minus strand of CM053612.1, from coordinate 94,332,551 downwards.
GATGCTTTGCCTTGGTTGCCTTCACCTGCCTTCTACTTGGATTTCTGCATATGTGTCATCCCCCCACTGTTCTGAGCCTTGTTTATCCTGAGGGCCAAATTAAAAAAAAAAATTGCTCTCCTTTATCCCATTGTTACCTCTCTCCCGTCATTTATTCATCTTAACTGCTAGTACGTCTCTGATCAAAGGTGTGAGAAAGGAAAAGCAAATGATACTTACGTAAGCTGACCTTTCCCTTCCATCAAACCTTTCCCCGGGCTTCCCAAATCACAGCGAACTTTTAATTTTCTGAATTCCCAAAGAACCTTTTGTGACCTGAACTAATTATTTTGGCACCGGGGTTGTGTTTGATTGTGTGTCTGGATGTGCGGGTAAGTTCACTGAAAAGTTAAAGGTTCCCTAGTCATTCCTGTACATCCTCCATAGTGCTTAGCAGCAAAAGAGAGTTGATATTCAATACTCTATTTCCTCAGTAAATACTCGAATGAGTACACATTATTACATTAAGGTATATGTTATATTAAATACATGATACTTGACTGACAGATTGAATAAGAAAATAAATTACATGTATTTATATATATGCACATATGCCTTTATTACATTCATCAATTGGAAATTTATGGTTTATATAAGGACCATAATTATGGTGAAATAAGTCTCAGTCTTGAAGCTCATGTTAGAGTATTTAATCCCTTATAAAAATTAAGAGTTTCCAAATTCACACATCCATCATATTCTGTAGCATCTCACCATTACTGTTGGTTATGAATTTTAAGCAATGCTCCTAGTAAGACTAATGCCTGAAGTGTCAAACATAATCAAGTATTGCCTAGTTGCATAACTCTGCTAAACACTTACAGGAAAGAGCTGCAGGGCAGTGCTATTAGAGAATGGTTAGTGTTAATGAATTTTCCACCAGAAATATAAGTGCATAAATCTGGCCCACAGCCAATCGCTTCTTTCATGCCAGTAAAGGATATTGTGCTCTAAACCAAGTGAGGGAATCTGCATAAGATCATTGGTTTTAAGATCTTTCTTAAAACTTATTTTTACCATTTAGCATAGCAGTTGTATTAACATCATTTTAATTTTAAAAAACAATCTCTTTCCGAATAAATTGTAAACTTCTTGAGAGAAGAAATAGTCAATTTCTTGCGAGCTAGGATAAAATTGTCTGGGTCATGTAGAACCATACTTGAAGAATTATGTTCATTAATTCTTTGTTGATCTGATCATTTATTAAATTGAATTAAATAAATAAGGTTAAATGTCCATGCAGCATTGATTACACAGTGTCTATTATAAAATAGAGTTTCATTAAATTGAATTGTTTTTTCTCTTATCATGGACTTCTTGAACGGTCTGGTGAAATCCCCTTCTCAGAATCAGTGTTTTTAAACATGTGAGATAAAATGCATAGAATTTGATGGTATTAAGTTTATGGGTGCCTTCAATTCTGTCCACGGATTTCTTAGTTGATGGAATTCGAGTTATGAATCCCTGCACTAGGGGCATGAAAGTCCAATAAAATGCATGGATCATAATCGATAGATAACTGTTGCTACCATGTGTATACATTCCATGGAAAATTCCATGTAATTTACTCATGGTAAAAATCTTAGAGTGGAATCAGCTTTTCTAAAAGTGTCAATAATATTAAATAACTTTATTATGAAATGTACATGTTCTGGCACAAGGAAATGAGAGTATAACCAGTGAATAAAGGATTTATATCGATTTTTATGGGAAAAGGAAAACTTACCATAGATATTCCTCCCTGAAGACACATTCAGTCGTTTTATGTGTCACACACAAAGTAAACGGAAAAGATAAAGATGTATTTGTAACTAATGATGCCTAATTGATATTTTATTATATGGGGTTTCTATGTGTCTATATGTTTGAAAAGATTCCCCAGTAACCCAATGGATATATTGGCATGACTCAAACTAAAAACTGCTAACCAGTTATAATTCATGATTGGTAGCTTAAGTTAGCTATTATTTATAGTAATCATCTTTTAACAGTATAGGGCATGAGATTCATATGGCTATATATGGGTGCGCGCGCGCGCACACACACACACACACACACACACACACACACATGCACAGGTACACACCCACTGGGGGCAATGTTGCATAATGGAATTAAGTTGGGCTTGAAATCAGATGGATGTGGCTTTGAATCCTGTCTCTTCCACTTAGTACTTATGTGACCTTCGCGGCCGCCCTTTTCCACTCCTTTCCTCTTTCATTTCATTCAGAAATATTCAGAAATAGTAGCGGGATATGCCGTGAGTAAACGAACTTAGGTGAAACCTATCTCGCTTGGCCCCAGTCTGTTCGTTTTTAAACCAGGGAGCATTTATTTTATAAGATTGAGGGGTGGAATATAATGAAAGTACAAACTGAGAAATATTTTATGGAATTTTGGACACATAACAGGCTCTCCGAGGAACGCCTTTATGGAAAAGAGTCATTAAAAGGAAAGTGGGAGGGTGGCATTGGAGGAAGGTGGGGGTCAAAAGGCACAAACCTCCAGTTATAGGATAAATAAATTCTGGGGATGTGATATATGGCATGATGACCACAGCTAACACTGCTGTGTGATATACAGAAAGTCGTTAAGAGAGTAAATCCTAAGAGTTCTCATTACAAGGAGAAAATTTCCCCCATTTTTTCCCATTCTTCCTCCCCCCCCCCTTTTTATTGTGGCTATACGAAAAGCTGAGGGTTAGTTGAAGCTATTGTGGTAGTTATTTCACAATATATGTAAATCAAACCCTTATGTTCTATGCCTTAAATGTACACAGTGATGTACGTCAATTGTTTCTCAATAGAATTGGAAAAAAACCAAATATAATAGTGTATTTAAAAAAAGAAATCGGATGCAATATGAAACTGCTTTCCCCTAAGATCATGGTGTCTTTTGATTGCATTGCTCCAGCAGAAGAGCTCAAGGCCTACTCACCCAATACTTGCATCCTTGCTATAGCCAGTAAAGCTTGCTGGAACTAAGAAGATGTGACTAACACTGATTTAAAATAATGAAGGCTAACATAAATAATACCTATAAAAAATGTAAGTCTCAACTAAGGGTTCCCAGACTTAAGCATGAATCACCACGTGATCACTGGGCCTCATTCCCAGAGCTTCAGCTCTTGCCCAGAAATTTGTATTTCTAACAAGTCCTAGGTAGTGCCGATCTGCTTTTCCATACGTTGAGGACCACACTTTGAGGTCTAGACTTGGCCTTGCTACAAATAGCAGCGTCACCGAAGTTCTACTGGAGTTCAGAGTCTTGAGGTTGGCCAAGGGGCCACAGAATATCTCTTGAGAACACCCATTTTAAAAGGAATGGAGAAAGCAAGTATGATAGACAGAATAATGGCCCCCAAAGAGGTCCCTGTCCTAATCTCTGGAGCCTATAAGTTCCATGTATCTTACGTGACAAAAGGGACTTTGTAGATGTGATTAACTTAAAGACCTTGCTGTGGGAAGATTATCATGGACTATCTGGGTGGACCCAATGGAATCCTAACAGTTCTGATAAGAGAAAGAGAGAGACCCATGAGTCAGAGATAGGGAAGGAGATGTGACTACAGAAGCAGAGGAGAAAAAAAATTAACAATGATGAACAGGTTGGAGTAATGTGAGGAAGGGGCCGTTATCTAAGGAATATAAGTAACCTCCAGGCACTGGAAAGAGCAAAGAAAACAAACGTTTCCCTAGAACCTCCAAAAGAAATGCAGCCCTGTCGACCCTTTATTTTAACCGATGGGATTTCTGAACCCCAAAACTGTGAGATAATAAATTTGTGTTCTTTTAAGCAACTACGTTTGTGGTAATTTGTTAGAGTATCAATAGGAAACAAATACAGTCAGTAAGACACAACCTAAGTCCATACTCAATGTACTCAGGCAAGAGATACTTATCAATGTTTCAGAGGGCAATGACTTATTCTTTCCTTTTTGGAAGCTAAAAAAAAAAAAAAACCAAAAAACCAAAAAACAAAACAAAACGAAAAACCAGTTTAAAAAAGGAAGTTTCTAGACAGGTGCCTATAGATATGGTCCCAGCCACCATTCCATTCAGCATCTTCTCTTTACTTCATTTTTACTTCTGTGAAGTATCAAGTATCACCTCTTCATCATCTTTACCTTGTCTACTGCTGTCCCAAGTCAGGTGACTTGGAGGCTGTTGACTCAAGCGGCTCAATGGACAATCAGGTCTGGTCTCATTCACCAATAGGAACTTTGTATGTGTCCTCTTATTGCTCCCAAACTACTAAGATAAATGAAACCCAAATGTCTTGTGTCTAGTCAGCCAAAGAAATGGAATAAACTCTTCTCGGTTAAGTTTACAGAGACTTCGCTACCTATTCTCAAAAGTAGGTTGTACAGATTGTTGTGAAAACTAAGGAAAACCAAAGGCACATATATTCTTCTAACATCGCTTGACTCTGGACACCTGGATCAGTGAAGTGCAGGTTTTCATAAATTTTGTGCAGTACCCACAGCCTTCATATTTACAAACATTGGTAGGTATTCCATTCTTTTAGCAAATGCAAGTTCCTTTTTAAAAAGATTTTATTTATCCATTTGACAGAGAGAGAGAGACAGACAGAGACAAAGACATAGAGAGAGAGAGCACAAGCAGGGGGAGTGGCAGGCAGAGGGAGAAGGAGGAACAGACACCCTGCTGAGCAGAGAGCCCGACACGGGGGCTCGATCCCAGGGCCCTGGGATCATGACCTGAGCCGAAGGCAGACACTTAACCCACTGAGCCACCCAGGCGCACTGTAAACGCAAATTCTTACAATTTTCATTTATAGAACAGATGAATTAGGACATTGCCTTAATACTAAGGCATATACACCCCACTAATATTTTTATGGTTTTGAAATAATTATATATAATCAATATGATAGTCTATTTTTCTCCCCCAAAGCAGTTATTGACCCAGTGGTATTTTTTTTACCCCAATGGTAATTTTTAAAATTCATGGTGTCCTAGATGAACAGAAATATAGGAGTATTACCATTATTTTTGTGCTTGGCAAAAAGATTGATAATACATTTTAAACACACATTTAGAATCTCCTGCAAACGTTTAGAACAAGACTTAAACTAATGAAATATATATACGGATTTTTAATTTCATAGTGAAGATAACACTACAAACATTTAAAAGCTTTCTTGGGTCATGGAATTGTTGGAGATGGTCTAGAGGTCTTGACTTCAGGGGCCATTGCTGATCTAGAATGACAAATGTGCCCACAGTCAAGAGCAGACTGGAATCTGAGTGAATTCTTTATGGAGACAAGATTTTTCTTTTGGGGCTGAGAATGTGGTTTGTAAAGTAGGAGAGAAAAATACCCAATTTTTAATTTACTGTATATTGAGAACCAATTACCTCATTAAGTTTTTTGAGTCTGCAATCTTCATGCGGTGCATAGTCACACCAACAGTTGAGAAAAGATTAGTATTATCCAAATTCCTCAGACTACATTTTGGTGGGAATAAAGAGTGGGGTTCATTGCTTTCAATACTATGATATCGAGGCCATGACTTTAGTTGGGCTCTTGCGTTTAACGGGATGTAGTGTGGTATAATGTTTTCTACCTGTCACTTGACACCAGCTGCCACTATATCTATTCTAAGAATTAGGGTAAATCAGTATTATGTATTCGTTTTAACATTACCTGTTCAAGCATGGATGATATTCTATGAAAATTGATTTTTTTAAAAATTTTATTTTTTCAGTGTTCCAAGATTCATTCTTCATGCCCCACACCCAGTGCTCCATGTAATACATGCCCTCCTCAATACCCACCATCAGGCTCGCCCAACCCCCCCACCCTCTCCCCTCCAAAACCCTCAGTTTGTTGCTCAGAGTCCACAGTCTCTCATGGTTCATCTCCCCCACCGATTTCCCCCAATTCACCCTTCCTTGCCTCTATGAAAATTTATTTGATATTCCCTATTTTGAGTCCTTTTCTAATATAGCAGAGAGAAGTGCTCTCATTTGGTATTGTAAGACAGAGAACACGAAATTTCACTAAAATTAAAAGGTAAGTGATACCCTCAATTTAGGGTTAATATTGATTTCACCATTAGTCTAACTTGCCACTTATTTCTATTGGAATAGTAATTTAGGCCAAGACATAATATACATTAAATGATGTTTGCTGACAGAGTGATTCCTATGAAAACATATTTGATAGAATTGTTCCTCATTGGAGATTTTTTTCATATACAAATGTTCTTTATGGATATGCATTTGGCCTGAGAGGCTCATTAAGGCAAGACTGTGTATATGAATTTGGATTTTGAAAAATTTTATTTTGCTGCCCATTATTTGTCTTTGAATGGCTTTAGGATTATTTTCTCCTATTACATGAATGACACTTTAAAATTTTAAAGCGTCATTCCTTACCCCCTTGTGTTGATGTTCATGCCTCCTTTCATGAGACCTATATTTTCCTTCTATGTCCAAATTTTCTATCTTTATTGGTAAGCCTATTACAGACCCATTCCGACGCAAAGATATTTTCATTTTCCACTGTAATGTCAGCATCAACACCTAACAGTTAATGTCCCTTGGTTGTCAGATTTTTTGAGAACCATAATTAACTAGATGCATGCATCATTGATGTTTACATGCAACAGATGGCTTAGCTGGGAGAGGCAGATAAATTTAGCTTCTGTTGGGCATGTATGAGTAATATACTGGAAGGAAAAATGTGTAGAAAAAAGTGACTTGAATTTTCCTATATTTCAGAGTTTTGTACATTCAGTTTTGGAAAACTGTCTCTTTTTATAAAATCAAAGTTCCTTGAAGGTAGAGGTCTGGTGAATGTCTTGGTGAGGAGGTCATGAACAAAGGAAGTTCATGGCTATAGATTCTAGAGCAGGATGCTCAGCTAATCATGGACTCTCAAGAAAGAGGCAAGTAGCTGATCCGAAAGGACAAAGCTATTTATTATTGATTGTAGTTAGAATAGATGCTAGGTTCTTAACACATGACTGCTGGCAGATAAATGAATGAGTGAATGAATGAATGATGCTCAGGATAGTTAGCAAGAGCCGGTAAAGTTTACAAAAGCCTTTCATATACATTTTGTTTGGACTTCATGACAGATTCAGGTGGTGGATATTATCGTCTCCATTTTCTAGCTAAGAAAGCTAAGTCAGAAAAGTACAGTGACTTATCCAAAGTTCTTAACTGATAAATGGTGAAGGTAGAACTTAACCAGAACTTCTGGCTCCAAATTCATTACTCTTTGGCTGATACCCTGCCAAGTCCTGTTATCTATGTTCCATCTAATCTTGGGTGTCTAGGAGGATAACACAGGGATTTCCGGTGGGATATTTGTGGGGTTGCAAATTTTCTTGAGCGCCTAAACTAGGTCTCCCCTTATTTATGGTTTATGAGATCAGAGACCCAGTGAACCCTGACCTTGGAGAAATACACCTGACCCCTCTGAAGGCAGCAAGCTTCCAACAGAGAAACCAGAAGCTAACTAGCTAGTTAAGCTCTCTCTCTCTCTTTCAGAGATATAACTGACAAAAAATTGTAAGATATTTAGATCATACAACATGATAATTTGATATATGTATACACTGGGAATGGATTCCCACCATCAATTACAGACAGGTAGAGCCATATCTCTGGTAAATAAAACATGATTTCAACCATCTTCCCAGATTACCTGCAAACCTCAGGAAGGCAGGAACAGCACAGGTCTGTTCTATGACTTTTTCCTCAGTGTTTAACACAATTTTTAAGACATAGTAGTTCCTCCATATCCTAACCCTACACCTACCCAATTCCAAACCACTAACTCATAACCCTAGCCCTAAACCAAACCTTCTGGAAAGGTCTCTGAAATACAGGATAAGAGGGACATACCCTAATCCTATTTCTCACCCTAACCCTAAACCCAATTCTTTTTTTTTTTTAATTTTTATTAACATATAATGTATTATTTGCCCCAGGGTACATGTCTGTGAATCATCGGGCTTACACATTTCACAGCACTTAACAGCACATACCCTCCCCAATGTCCACAACTCAGCCACCC
>CM053612.1:94238685-94323961 GCA_028646535.1 Procyon lotor | reverse complement strand
GTAGGGTAGCTCTATTTTCAACTTTTTGAGGAACCTCCATACTGTTCTCCAGAGTGGCTGTACCAGCTTGCATTCCCACCAACAGTGTAGGAGGGTTCCCCTTTCTCCGCATCCTCGCCAACATCTGTCCTTTCCTGTCTTGCCTAAACCCAATTCTAACCCTAGATGTGAGAAAGATGAACACATGATAAGAAAAGCTGAGAAGCAACCTAGTTATTCTGGAGAAGACCCTAAACATTTAAGAATTGGTAATACTTCTGAAAATGAGTGTGAAGGTACAAATAAACACAGAAGGAACTGTGGAATATCTATTTAAAGAGTTTAGAGTCCCCAATGCCTTCCTTCCATCAATAGCCATGTCTGTTCTCAGCCAGCAGAAGTCTGAGGTTTTAGTCTCCAGAGAAGTCTGTGAGCTGCAGGATACCAGGCACATACCCTAACCTGACCCTGACCCTGACCCTCATCCTGGTCTTAATCCTAACCCTATAACCATAACCCTAGATCTGAGGGGAAAAAAAGATGTTACACACACACACACACACACACACACACACACACACACACACATACACACACCACACAGGAATATTACTCAGCCACACAAAGGAATGGAATCTTGCCATTTGCAACAATGTGGATGGAGCTAGAGAGTATGATGCTAAGTGGAACAAGTCAGAGAAAGACAAATATGATTTCACTCATATGTGGAATTTAAGAAACGAAACAAATGTACAAAGGGGGAAAAAATGGAAAGAGAGGCAAACCAAGAAATAGCCTTTAACTTTAGGAAACAAACTGCTGGTTACCAGAGGGGGGGTGCGTGGGGGATGGGTGAAACAGGTGATGGGGACGAAGGAGGGCACCTGCTGTGATGAGGACTGAGGGATGTATGGAAGTGCTGAGTCACCATATTGTACGCCTGAAACTAATATTACACTGTATGGTAACCAACTGGGATTTATTTACTTACTTATTTTTTAAGATTTTATTTATTTATTTGTCAGAAAAAGAGAGAAGTCAAGAGACAGAGAGCACAAGCAGGGGGAGCAGCAGGCAGAGGGAGAAGCAGGCTCCTCACTGAGCAGTGAGCCCGATGTGGGGCTCCATCCCAGGACCCTGGGATCGTGACCTGAGCCAAAGACAGACGCTTAAGTGACTGAGCCACCCAGGTGCCCCTCAACTGGAATTTAAATAAAAACTTTAAAAAAGTATAGTAGTTTCTCAATAAAAATACTTAGCCTTCACTTTTTGACTTTAAATTATACCTGAAAACCTGATTGTGAAGTGAGAAGTCATTAAATAATAAAACATGTCCATTAATATTAAATGGGAAAGATTATCCTGCATCCCATCCCAACCCAAGACCCCTCATTAATTTTTACAGGTAGAAAAATATTCAGCTGAACAATGAAGATATGCTTTCATAGATAAGAAACAACAACCTGAAAATAAAAGAATACTGTTTGACATGAAATATAAGAAAAGTTTGTTACACTTGACAAAGGCAGAAGCAAAGTCTTGGGAAGGGCTGGGGGTAGCGGAGAAGAGATAGCAGGAAATCATTCTTTATGACATGGGTTTTTCTTTCAGCCTCGTTTTATCCCCTAATTTTTCAACCTTTTGGGAGATTATGATTATTTTGCACTTAGGCTGGCCTTTTAAATATTACAGAACAGAAAACCATTTATAGGTCAAGGTAAAGGTTCATTTATGAGAGGGGTTTGAAACATGTGGAAATATTTCATGCACCCAACAGCTTGAAGATCTATAAACAATTTCTGCTGCCGGCTGTATGAACTCGAAGCAAAGCATTTGGGTTTATTGCAATAAGTCACACAGTTCAAATATGTTCTGTATGATTTTCTCCGACTAGGAAATTATTGTTTGAAATAAACTGTGGAACATGTCTTTTTCCGAAACAGTAATGTTGGTATATTATTTCTTTAGTGTATTTCTTTAGTGCTTTTTGAGGTGAAAACAAAAAAAGAATCATTTCAAAAGTGGAATTTTTCCACTTTTCCACTTTTTTCCACTTTTTCCAATTTTTCCACTTTTTTCCACAATCATTTCAAAAGTGGAAACTTTCTAAGAACTCCTAGGAAAACAACTATCAACTGACAGTCACTGGGTAACGTTAAGTCTGTATTTAATGACAGATCAATGGATTTAATCTGGATTCTGAGCGAAGTAGAAGGTCTCCATGTATTTGGATGGTGCTGATGTCTGTTGATGAACATGCATAGCTCTGTCAAAAACTTCCTAACTTTGCTTTTGTTGGACCAAAGCCCAAAACCAGTTGATCTGTTGCTTAAAGAGGGAAATGAGGGCACGGTTGGGAGAAGGGTTGGCTCCAAAGACCCCCGCAGCCTAGTCTTTCCCCCCTCAGGTCCCATATGTCTACCCAGATGCCTTTCTCCTTACTTCCTTGCACCCCTGTGATTCATAGCATTTTTCAGTTTTCAAAGTCTCAAAAGTGGTTTGAAAAGGCAACTTGAATTTTAAATCTTAGTTTAGAGGTATTAAATAAAAGTCCTTCTAATGTTGGTAAAAAAGGCACTCAACTGTAATTGAAATTAGAATTTAAAGGTAGATAGATACTCCTGTAGGACTTGTAGTCGATGCTATTCTTACTCTATGCAATAATTACTAGTTGAAGTACCTTTTCTCCTAGAGTACACGCAGCTCCTCATGGGAGAGATCTTATTCTTTTCCACTACATTATCTCCAACGCTTCACGCACATAAGGCACTCATTTCTCTTGAAAATATGAATGTGAGAGATGCCATGCTGAGAGATGGACAGAAGGCCACTTTAAAGATCTTCCACATATCCACTCGGAAAGTCATTCATTTATATGCTTGTTGATCTCCCAGAGAAGAATCTAAGTACGTGGCCATTATCCTAGATTATCTGGTTGGTGTGCATGCTAAAACTAATTGCAGGTTTTTAGTTTAAAACATAGCCCACTGTCCAAAGTTTCAGGACTCGAAGATTCGGTCCGTAGCTGTGGTTATCTACATTCTATCTAATGCAGTGATTTTACAACCTCTGCACTCCTTCTCTACGTATGTACTTTGAAATCCTCCCTGGAATTTCATGTAGATATATTCGTTTTTCGGATCCTCTACCTTTGCTTTGGGTGGTTACAGCTCATCCTGGGATTCTGGCACATTTGTCATCTGAGACCATTCTGGAATGTAGCATGTGATAAATTGACCTTTAGTTTTCAATTTTTTGTGGCATTGAAATTGACCTGATTATATTCCTTGCTTCAACTCTTACCCATTGATTGGTTTCCATCCTGTAATATAGGAATTGGACAGTCACTGTAGTAACATAAAAATTCTTGGGAGTTGTAGAACATGTTCAACATTCACGTTTGCTTTGTTTTTAATAATATGTTGGTTTTATTACACACATGCTAATGGATGATATGAACAAATAATGGAGAATCTGAGTGTACAAGTCTTCAAGTAACAGAAAGATATGCTGAAATCTAAATAAAAATGAAACACCCTTTGGTATTTGGAAAGGAAGATAGAATTGCAGAGATTATTTTCCTCATCAAATGAGAGCTAATAAGAACTGATGACTGAGACAGGTGGTTGAATTAACTAGGCCAACCATCCAATCATACAAGCTGACACAAATCACTTGAATGTACTTTTCAGGCTGAAAACATGGGCTCTGAAACCCATCAAAATAAATTTTACAGATGGTTTGACAAAATGTCATCATGTAGGATGCAAATCATTTTCCGTACTCTTAATACATATCTGTTTTTTGTTGTTGTTGTTGTTTTTTTTTAAAGTTCCACCCTAAAGGTTTCTTGTAGATTATAACTCTACTAATAGGAGTTATAAAAAATGAATCTATCTTATGCATTCCATGATAGTCCCTGAAAAACACACATATACACAAGGCCATGCTTCTTCCCTTGTTAGAGTGTGTATTCGTGAAATTGTATTTTAAAGTGTTTTTGATATTATAATGTTTTAATGACAGGTTTTAAGGATGCTCTCTCCTGGGGTGAGGAAGGAAATGAGAGAGTGTTGGCTATGCTTTAACATTGCTGATCAAATCTAGGCCATTGTCCTTCCCTGCAATTAGGGTATGATACTCTTTCTGACTGGTCTCATATGTTAGCAGGGAGAAGGTTAAGTACTGACCTTAGAAGGATTAAACATCTCACTAAATCACACAGTAGTTACAACCCCAATGGACTTGGACTGCATTAGGCACAGCCTGGTCAACTGTCCCACCTAGACATAGTTGGGCAAGCTAATTCCCTAGATAGGAAATGGAGATGGATTCCCATGTGACTGTGTGAGTAGGGTTTTCAACACACGTTGCCTTGGGAGAAGGGTATTGATATACTCTGTCATAGGGACTCAAGAGACATAATGTGTCTCGTTCAGGAGTTGATTGCTCTATCAGCAAGGAATGGAACTGGGACTCCAGCCTTGCGCCTTAACCTATGATATTTGCTTTTACGACACGACACTACGCCTACCTCACGGCAATCGCATACTGGTAGATGCTGAAGAATTGGGTCTCCAAGGGAAAAGGAAAAAGGTCTGATTTGTAGTAAATTCTCTCACAATGGCCTATGGAAGGCTACCAATACGATGTCATTGCATGCAGGGCAGGACAGCGAGGCACAAGTAGCACACCATACATAGTATTTTTAGCATGCATATGTATTAGGCATAAACAACTTCAAGCATATAGATAATAGTAAAATAGTAAATATAATAGCAAAATAATTGGGAAGTGATGAGGTTGAGTATTACCTCAAAAGTATTACCTTTGTTTTTGATACTTTCATTGCAAATTTGTATAACTTAATTTTTACCAGCTACTGTTTGGCCACTGGATTGCAAAATTTCTAAATATTTAATAATTGGCTCTCACAAGCCAGTACACACTGGCTTCAGAACACTATTGCCTGCTATTTGCATGAAGACTAGGGATAATGAATATCTGCATTTTTAAAAGATTTCATGTTAAGTCTACAACTTACTCACTGTTTGTTACTTCTTGTTTATTTCCATGCTCTAAGAGCAATACTTGGGTGACCAAAAAGAAAAAGAAAGGGAGAATGTCAACTTCTTTTTGAAACTCTGTGAAGGAGAAAACCTGGAAAACTGAGCCAGGCTTTGAAGCCAGGGCTGGAGAGAAGAACGAGGCAGGAACTGGGAGCTACCCCAAAATTAGGAAAGAAGTTTAGAGGCTGAAGCAACAAGCAAGAAGGCCTTGTGGTCCTGGACTGATTCCCAGAATAATTTTCCTCATTGCCAATCACCAATGTGTTTTTCCTAGACAACTCACAGAAATATATAGTGTTTTTATTTGAGTGCTATAAATTGCTACAGGCCTATTAAAACTTTACTTCCTCTTTTCCCACTTCCCTAGATGACTCAGAATTTTTAATTTCCACCATGTAAGATCGTTTGAGCTTCATTTCTGGATCACACCCAACTCTTCTCTCTAGCATACGACTCTTCCCTGATAGAAATTCTGAATCCTCAGCTGCCTGTAAGAACATCTCTGCCAGGGTGGCCCTAAACCTCAGTTTGGCCACGACAATCTCTTCATCCTTTTCCCAAGCACGCTGAGCCTGCCTGACTTTCCGGCTTGTATTGGTGGCCCACTGGTCACCTAGTCATTCACACTTAAAGCTTCTCAGTCCATACTTGACTTTTCTCCTTTCCCTCAGTGGCCACGTCCAGTCCATTTTATCACTGAAAGGCCTTCCTCATATGTCTCTTTCTAAGGAACTTTTTCTTTCTTTTATTTAAAATTTGTTTCCAGCTTTTATTGAGCTATAACTGACATAAAACATTGTATAAGGTTAAGGTATGCAATGTTTTGATTTCATACACTTACATATGGCAAGGTGATTACCACCATAGCCTTAGCTAACACCTCCATCAAACCACAGATTTTGTTCTGTGGTGAGAACATTTAAGATCTACTCTTTTAGCGACTTTCAAGTATAAAATTTCAATATAAAATCACCATGCGGTGCATAGATCCCCAGAACCTATTCATCTTACAACTGGTAGTTTCTATCCTTTGACCAACATCTCTCCATCCCCCCTAGCCCCTGGCCCACAGCTCCCAGTAACTACCATTCTATTCTCTTTCTATGAGTTTGGCCTTTTTCTATTCCACATAGATGATATCATACAGTATGTCTTTCTCTGACTTACGTCGCAATGTCCTCTCTGGAACTCTTCCTTTCTGTGCAAAGGGACCACACCAACCAGACTAACAGGGCTTTTGTGTCCTGTGATTGCACATTGCAATAATTTCCCCTTACCTCTTTACTTCTGAATCCTCCACTCTGCTCAGTTTTTTGGGTTTATCTTCCTCTGTTGTCTACCTAAAAGCTGTCATTGCCTCCCGAATCTGGCCCAGATGACTTCTCCTGGCTCCACAGTCTTACATTCCAACCATCAGTCCCATGCTCTACCCTACACTAGTCAAAGCCATTGTTTTTAAGGTTTATGTATTTATTTTAGAGAGAGTGAGTAGGGGGATGGGGGAAGGGGAAGAGGGAGCTAGTCCTCAGGCAGACTCCCTGCTGAGTGTGGAGCCCAATGTGGGGCTCGATCTCACAACCCATGAGATCATGACCTGAGCCCAAACCAGAGTCAGCACTTTAACTGACTGAGCCACCCAAGTGCCCCAAAGTCACTGTTTTCTGAGTATGCCTTTTCCTTTTCCAACTCCCAACTTTGACCCGTTCTACTATCTCAGCTTGGAATTACTTTTCACCAATTATATCACTTTTTTCCTAGCCTCAGCTTTCCATCCAGATTCCATCTTTCCTCCGCAAACCTCTGTGCAATCATTTGTTCGTCTGCCTTCTGCCTTTTATAAGTCATTTGGGTAATTATTTTAAACTTCCTACTAGAAAAGGAAGACCACATCTTACATTTATTTTGCATTTTTGCAGTGCTCAGAACAGAGACATTTACTGACTTGTTAAGATGAGCATCCAGCCGCATTTTAGAGGGTTTCTTCCAGACTAACTTTGTTAGGGCCACGAGGGGTGGAAAAAAAAGTGCTTTGGAATGTCGATTGCCATGGTGGGAAAAATCAACAATAACAATGACAATAAGATAATGATATGAATAGTTATAATTTATAAGTGTCTGCTCTGTTGCAAGACCCTTGCTAAGTGATATCTAGATCTCCTGATCCTTGCTACTCACCAAGAGATTCATTATACATGAGTACACTGCACCTCAAAGAGGCAAAGTGATCTTTGCTGGAATATCAACTCAGGACTCCTTTCAACTGAAGCTCCTATCTCTCTAGTCTCTATTTGGGAAGGATGTCACCACTAGTGCATAAATGCCTGGGAATGGGAGGATGACCCCAGCACTCTTTGTGGCCTCTGCCAACCCACTGTCAATTCTTCTGCACAAACATTTAAAACTTGCCTACATTTTACACCACATGTCACTTGATTTCAAGGATGGCATACTTTTGACTTCCTACTATGCAAGGCCGAAAACCCACTGGGCATGCCTAAGGCTGGTTCTTCTAGCTTGAGCCTTTGCACACCCTCTTTCCTATGTACACGGTACTGGTATCACCTCAGAGAAAGTTCTTTCTACTCAGAAATGTGATAAGAGATAAATGCTAAAGGTCAAGAGATATGTAAATATCAGCTATAATAAAATCAATTTGCCCCACATGTGGAAACTTCTATTGGGGTGAAGAACATGGATTAAGTATCTATAAATAAAATTCCAAAGTGTGACATCCAAAGATGCCTTTCAGGGGATGTTTTACTAAATATTAGACCACTGGCTAGCCAGCTTCTGGGCTAGAAGTGGACATTGGGGCTCAAGTGACAGCACTTCCCAGTGTTGACTATAGAGCAGCATGAATTTGTGCTCAAGGAGGTTTGCGATCATGTGGACGTCGAAAGCTCTAAATTTTATTTATGCACCTTTTACTTTATAAACAGTATGATACAGGAGAAAAGGGGCTTTGGAAATAGGCAGGATTTGATTCCTAGTTCTACCCCCAGTCACCTAGCCTCTCTGAACTGGAGTCTCCTCATGAGTAAAATGAAGTTAACACTTCATTTTAACCTCAAGGCACTGTTGCCAAAATAATGAAATATACAACCATTGTCTATGGGAGTGAAGCTTAGTGGTTTCAAAACGCCCAATCACTATTGCTATTCTCAGGTCTAAGTTTAGTTGAGTGGTTCTGTTGATCCGGCTCAGGCTTGGCCGGTCTAGGACGGTCTCACCTACGTGTCGAGTGGCTGGCTGGCTGTTGGCTGGGATGAGAAAGTTGACCCAGTCGCATGCTCTCATCGCTCAGCATGCTAGCTTGAGCCCGTTTACATGGGAGACTGAGTAGGGCTCCTGGAGAGCTAGCCAGAGCAAGCCAGGAGGCCAGCCCAGATTCAGAGATGGGGAAAACAGACTCCACCTCTTGATGGGAGGAGCTAAAAAGTCACGTCATAAAGGGACACAGACAGGGGATATGGAATGGAAACGGTGACCATTTTTGCAGTCGATTACACGACCACCTTGAGAAGTTGTTGGTATTTTTCAAAACTGAGCACATGCATTCCTTTTGACCCAGCGACAGCATTCCTAGATATATACCTAAAGGATGTATTCATATGAGCTCAAAATACATGTACTGGAATGTTCATAGCAGCCCCATTCATAATAGCCTCAATCTGCAAACTACCCAAATGCTCATTAGCTTGCCTATTTAGAATAGATACATTGTAGTATCTTCATACCATGGAATACTTTGTGCAATGAAAATGAACAAACTACCACTACATGCAATAATATGGATGAATCTCACAAGCATAGTGCTGAAAGAAAAAAAAGACACAGACAAGTACATATTTTCTGGTCCACTTACATAAATTTCTAAAAACAGGCAAAATCTATCTGTTCTATTAGAAATCATGACAGTGGTTACCTTTGCGATAAAGGATTAAAAATGGGCCCAAGGCAAAGGGAGGATCTTAAGGGTGCTGCTCATCTTTTCTCCTTCCTCCTTCCCTTCCTTCCTTCCCTCCCTTTTTTCTTTTCTCTTTCTTTTCCTTCTTTCTTTCCTTTCCTTTCCTCCCTCCTTCCCTCTTCCCTCCCTTCCCCCTTCCTCCCTCCCTCCCTCCCTCCCTCCCTCCCTTCCTTCCTTCCTTCCTTCCTTCCTTCCTTCCTTCCTTCCTTCCTTCCTTCCTTCCTTGCATAAATGCCAGGCCCAACATGGGGCTTAAACTCACAACCCTAAGATCAAGAGTCATATGTTCTACTGACTGAGCCAGCCAGGTGCCCAGGCCATGTTCTGTTTCTTGATCCAGCTGCTGGTTACACAGGTGTGTTCAGTTTGTGAAAATTCACTGTGTTGTACTCTCATGAATTAAGCACTATTCTGTATGCATATTTTACATCAATTAAAAAGCTTATAAAAGGTGACATATTTGAAAATACGTATTCATGTCAGGCTCTCAAATATTTATCTTTCCTCTTCATATTCCAAAAAAGAGACTATATGGATGGCAACAATTTCCATTGTCATATGTTTAGCATGGGACAATCAATCATTTATGAAAATGTAAATAAGACACCCAAAGATAATTAAAACAAGGGGCACATTAAAATCTTATGCTTTTAAAGTACCCCTACTGTCTGAGATATGATGTTGGCATTCAAAGTGCTGAATCTGTTATAACGGCTGGCTTGTAGTCTGTCTGGACAGAGTGTCTCAGCCGTGTTCAACCTTTTTTTCCATATGTTCAGATCAGTGAACTCAGGGTTATATCCAATTTTAAGGTCAGTAGCCTTATCTCCCTTACTTTTTCCCCCACTCAGAAGCACATATTGGAATGTAATAAACCAAGTATGACTTTATTACAGAGATAACTGTGCATTCTCTCCAATTTATAGCGGAGGAGAAAACCATTCCAAACTCCGGAGATATGATGGGGAACTACACGGATTATATCCTTATGCTAAAAGACTTTTACATCACTCATAGTGATAAAATACTTGCAAGATATCCACAGTTAATCAGGATAATCAGTGCATTATGACAGGAAAGTGACAACTATTAAATCAAAATCAGAGCTGGGTAGTAACAGAGTGTTAATCTGGATAGGGCTGAGTTTTGCTGTGGCAGAAATTATCTCCCAAATCAGAGGAATAAAACAATGAAGGTTTGTTTCTTGCTTTTGCTGCATGTTCACTGACAGCTGGGAATTTTGCTTTGATTCACTCTCAACCTGGGACCGATGTCAGTCTAGAACGTTGAATGTCGTCATGGTATATTGGGATAGAAAACATAAAAAAGCACACACTGACTCTTAAAGGTTCCACTAGAAAAAGTTACATATGTCATTGGCGCTCACATTTCACTAGCCAAAGCTAATCATAAGGCTGCGCCTAACTTCATATATATGAAGGTGGGCAGTGAAAGTTAAAACTACCACATACTCAGGAGGAGAGAGAGTTAGAACTATTGAGGAACAATCCGAATGATTATCACATATCATGAATTTGCAGGTCTTAAGATAGCTTTCTTTCATTCTTGGTCAGAGTATACCTTGCTTTCTACCCTTACTATGCAAAATATATCTTGATAATCACAGGAAGGAATGACAGAGAACTCGCAAGTGAGCTAGCAGAAATCTACCCTAGTATTATTCGTAAGATGTTGGAGGTGGAAGAGACCTTCCATAGCATGTAGTTCAATCTCCTTATATATATATATATATTTTAAAAGATTTTATTTATTTGACACAGAGAGAGAGAGAGAGAGATCACAAGTAGGCAGAGAGAGAGAGGGAGAAGCAGGCTCCCTGCTGAGCAGAGAGCCCGATGTGGGGCTCGATCCCAGGACCCTGAGATCATGACCTGAGCCGAAGGCAGAAGCTTTAACCCACTGAGCCACCCAGGCGCCCCTCAATCTCCTTATATTAACGTTGGAGAAACTGTAACTCAGAGGTGACCTGCTTCAAATCAAAGAGCTATTTATGATAAAACCAGAACTCAAACTGAATTGAATGCTTCAATTCAAAGTGTCAGCCTTGTACGTAAAGGAAAGAAACTGCATATTGCGATAATATTTAAACATTTATGATTTTGGCCAATTTCAGTCTTTGTTCATTCAATAACTATTTATTCAGCACTTACAGGCAATGAACTAGATACTGTAGGAAATAAAAGATGAAATAGGCACAGAATCTACACGTGAAGTGGCAGAGTCGGAGAGAATAAACCAAGTAATTGGATACGTATGGTAAGAGTTGCAAAGAGAAGAGTAGGGGTCACTTTTGCTCTCTACAAGATTAACTGTTAATGATAGCTGGTCAAGAGTTGATACGCAGCGGGGCACCTGGGTGGCTCAGTTGGTTAAGCATCTGCCTTCAGCTCAGGTCGTGATCCTGGGGTCATAGGATTGAGCCCCATGCAGGGCACCTTACTCAGGGGAGAGTCTGCTTCTCCCTCTCCCTCTAACCCTCCCCCTCTGCTGTGCTCTCACTCCCTCTGTCTCTCTCAAATGAATACATAAAAATATCTTTAAAAAAACAAAAGAACTGATATGCAACAGTCAACTGATCTTTGACAAGAGTATCAAGAATACACAATGGTGAAAGGACAGCCTCTTCAATGAATAATGTTGGGAAAACTGGATATCACACACGCAAAACAATAAAATTGGATCCTTATGTTTCACCATACGCAGCAATCAACTCAAAATGGTTTGAAGACTTAGATATAAGATCTGAAAAGTAAAACTCCTAGGAGAAAACAATGGGGAAAATCTTCATGACATTGGCCTTGGCAATAATTTCATGGATATGACACAAAAAGCACAGGCAACAAAAACAAAACAAAAACAGTGGGACTACCTCAAATTAAAAAGCTGCTGCACAATGAAGGAAACAATCAACAGAGTGAAGAGTCAACCTACAAGATGGGAGAAAATATTTGTAAACTATATATCTGATAAGGGGTTAATTCTCCAAATACGAAGAATTCCTACAATTCAATATTTAAAAAAATACACAACAAATTGTTGAACACTATATCAAAAACTAATGATATACTATACGTTGGATAATTGAATTTAAATTAAAAAAGAAAAAGAAAAAACCCTAGTAACTCAGTTAAAAAAAAATGAGCTAAGAATTTGGAGAGACATTTTTTTTTTCCAAAGAAGACATACAAATGGCCAAACAGGTACATTAAAAAATGTTCAACTTTACTAATCATCATGGAAATGCAAATCAAGACCACAATGAGACACAATCTCACACCTGTTAGGATGACTATTAAAAAAAAAAGACAACAAGAGTTGGCAAGGATGTAGAGAGCTTGGAACTCTTGCACGTTGTTGGTGGGAATGCAAAATGATGCAACCACTATGGAAAATAGTGTGAAGGTTCCTCAAAAGATTAGAAACAGTACTACCATATCCAGTAATTCCACTTCTGGGTATTCATCCAAAAGAATTGAAATCAGGATCTCAAAAATATACTATTTCTATGTTCACTGCAGCACTATTCATGGTAGCTAAAATGCAGAAACAAACCAGATGTCCATCGACAGATGAGTGGATAAAGAAGATGTGGTTAAAAAAAAAAAGAAAATGTGGTTTATACATATAATGAAATACTATTCAGCCTTCAAAAAGAAGGGAATTCTGCAATATGCAACAACATGGATAAACATTGAAGACATTTTTCTAGGTGAAATAAGCCAGACACAGAAAAACAAATACTGCATGATTCTACTTATACAAGGTGTTTAAGATGGTCAAATTCATAGAATCAGATCAGTAGAATGGTGGTTTCTAGGGGCTTGGGGAGGGGGAAATGAGGAGTTACTAAGAAATGGGCATAAAGTTTTATTTAAGCAAGATGAATAAGCTCTAGAGATCTGCTGGACCACGTTGTACCTACAGCTGACAGTTAAGTATTGTACACTTAAAAATTTAAGAGAGGGTAAATTTCATGTTAAGTGTTCTTACCACAATAATACAATTTAAAAAAGAATTGATAAGCAATAAAATCTAGAAATACTAGTTATCATTTGTTGATTCCTTTCTGTGCACCACATACTCTTTTGAGGACTTCCATTTTTCAGACTTATTTAGGAATAATTGGCATATATATTATATTGATCTTCTGTCAGTTTTTCAGGTCCTTTATGCCATTCTATGACATTTGGTAAATTCATCCAAAAGGGACTTGCACATGCATTGCTAAATGTATTCCTAGGCATCTTTCAGTATTTTGTTGTTATTGATGGAAACATTTATATGCACTCTAATTGGACATTGCTAAAGTGTAGGAGATATGTTGATTTTGGTATGGTGCTCTTGTACCAGCAATCTTGCTGAATTCTCTTACTAGTTCTAATAATGGTTCATTGATTATTCTAGTTTTTTCAAGATTCTCATGCCTCTTTTATTCCCTTTTTCTAGTATTATTTCATTGAGCAGCCCCCCCTCCATTAAATATTCAGTGATAGTAAGGGGAACAGGGTAGCCTGTCTTTTCCTTGACTTTAATGGGTAATTCTTACGATTTTACCAATAAATATGAGGTAATATAGGCTTTTTAAGAAGATATTGATTTTGTTGTTAACGAAGGTCTTTTTTCTTTAAAGTTTTCTAAGAATTTTATCTTGAATGGATGTTGAATTTTATCAAGTGTCTTCTTTTTGTTTCCATTGGGATAGCCATATAACTTTTCTCCTGTAGGCTTGATTATGTAGTAGATTAGATTACATCAGTGTATTTTTATGTTTTACCAATTTTGCATTCTGAATGTAAACAAATGCTACTGAATTTGATGTATTAATTTTAAAAACCACTGTTGGATCTTATTTGCTAATACTTTATTTAGAATTCTTTTAAAAAAAATCTATATGCATCTCTAATTGCTTTTTCTTGTATTCTTTTTGGCTGGTTTTGATATTAAGTTCATACTAATTTTATAAAATGAGTTTGACATTTTCCTCTTCCCTCAGGTAGCCGAAACAGTATAACTCTGTGTGTGTGTGTGTGTGTGTATTTATAAATATATGTATATATAGGATAAAGGTGTATATATATATATATATATGTAACATATACACCAAGTGTATACATATACATATATACACATATATAGTATAAATATGTGTACATATATATATATATCATATATACTATGGATACATAACATATACACATAACACATGGAACTATATATACGTATATATGCACTGTTTGGGAAATTTTTATGGTCCAATCCATTGACCAGAACTCAAACTCAGTGACTGTCCACATGTAATCACAATAGAACCTGGGAAACAGTCCAGCTGTGTGCCCAGGAAGAAAGAAGAACACAAATATTGATTAGCACTAGTAGTCTGCTATAGTAGTTTAATACTGTTCTAGAAAATTTCCATTGCACCTACATTTTTGTATTTATTGGCATGAAGGTATTCGTTGACTTCTTTATGATTTTTATAAATTTCTATTATATCTTTAGTTATGTGGCTATAATAGTGTTTTTTAGCATACCCTCTATTCATTTATCAGTCTTGCTAGGAGCTTATTTATTATTAATTTCTTTATTAAAGCTAGGTTTTTGTTTTGTTGAATCTTTCTATTGTTTCTATTTTCTGAATTTCTGTGCTATCATTGTCAGGTTTTTCCTTTTGTTTTCTTGTGTCTACTCTATCGTTTATTTTCTAGTTTCTTGAGTTTTCTTATTGATTTTCCATCCTTGATGTTTCAAAAAGTTCTCTCTCTTTTTTTTCTTCATAAATCCCACCATACTCTTTCTCATTTATATCACCAGTGGTGCTAAAGGAAGCTCCTGACCTGTATTCTAGGTGTTTATCCTTGCCTAACACAAGGCAGACATATGAGGGGGTATAATCTGCAGTAGCAATAATAGTAGAGGCCTGTGGTTCTCAGACAAACTTACTGTACCCTAATCACAGAATTTTTATCAGTAGAGATAGCTAAAACAGCAAGATTAAGCCAGAAATTAAAAGTAACCCAAAGCATACAACCTTATTCCATCACACAGTTCCTTTTACTCCACTAAACAGGAACATTACCCAAAGCACTCAGTTCCTAACCATTATTTCTTCCTGTTCTACATTAACATAAAACAATCACATACCTGCATCTCAATTATAATTCAGTTCCTTTGTTTCCAACTAGGTCATGCATATAGTGTGTCCACATCCACAGATATTTAGAAGAAGGGTTTAAATTGTTTTGCCAAAGCACAAGATACAAAAACAACACATTCAAGAACAACTCTAGCTGTAGAAATATACAACAAATGTGCTGAATCATTATCTACAGAAAAAGGGAGGACAGTTGAAAGATGTCACAGGATATGGAATTGGTCTTATAGGGATTAATGGGGGAGTGCAGCTGGGAGACAAGAATGTGTATGTTGGCCAAGAGTACGTGGGAATGAATTCTTAGTTTGGAGTTGGGGGTGATTTGTGAGATCCTTGGTGGTAAAGGACATGGTCTTATGCACATTTGCATTTATCCATCCTGGTCTTGGCTCTTAGAAGAGTCTCTGAGTGTTTTTTTGTGGTTGGTTAACAATCAGAACTGAGGAAAGGGAAACATTAGTGAGGTCAACTCTGCAATAGCTTGGAAGGTTAATATACATGGTCAGAACTTTGCAGTTATAGAACTGGAAGGAGTTATCCATGTTAGACTGGAAGAGAATCTAGGAATAGTTGGGTCGAGCTCCTTATTTCACAAGTGAGGAAACTACAGCTCATAAGTATAAAGCATGGTTCTCATGGAGGAATATCGCTGATTAAGATGGATAATTACAGGGCAATTCAAGTCTTTGGGGCCGTTTTGTGGTTATAGGCACTTTGGATACATCCAAGTTTGAAGTATTTTTGGAAAGCTCACTCTAGGTCAGGAGTTGGCATATGATGGCCTGTGGTGGGCCAAATCCAACTGGACATTTGTTTTTGTAAATAAAGTTTTATTAGAACACAGCCATTACCATACAACACAGCAGTCTACTGCTGCTTTTATACAACTGGACAAATCCAACTGGACATTTGTTTTTGTAAATAAAGTTTTATTAGAACACAGCTGTTACCATACAACACAATAGTCTACTGCTGCTTTTATACAACAATGGCAGAGTTGAATAGTGGCAAATACCATATGGCCCACAAAGACGAAAATATTTACTACTTGGTCCTTTACTGAAAGGGTTTGTGGACCCGTCCCAGGTAGTTGTCTTCTCGAAGCTATCTTTTATTCCACAGATGATCTAGGGGCCTGCTTTTATTGCTTTTCTGGAGCTAAAATTAATTTGACAATTGATTATAATTTATTTTATTGCTTTTATATCTCTCTTTTTAAAAATTAACATATGATGTATTATTTGCCCCAGGGTACATGTCTGTGACTCATCAGGCTTACACATTTCACAGCACTCACCATAGCACATACCCTCCCCAGTGTCCATAACCCAGCCACCCTTGATTATAATTTAAAGAGCGACCCCGCTGTGCTCTTTTTGAGACACAAAGTCGTTGGTGTAAAACTTGAGAGCCTCCAAAGTAACCGTTTGCAAGAAACCATCCTTTCACACATTGGGGCTTGCGGGTTTTCCTCTGGATGAGCGAGATGGATGTCGGGAAATGGGCTGAACCAGTTAAAGTCATTATGAAAGTAATTTCCAGCGATCCTGTAACATTTAGGGTTCATTTCCTCCAGAGCGGCATTGCCTCCCTGCATCTTTAGACACTGCTCATTCAGCCAGATCGCCCGTTTGAAAGGCACTGGAATTCGTCCTTCTGAGCACAGCCCTCCGCAGCTGGGGAAGTGGAGCTCCTTAAGGGGGGAGGGCTTGCTGGAAGGTTCACATGTAACCCAGTGGCAGGAACAGCGCTCAGAGGAAAGAGGACAGGGAGCTCAAGACCACAGCCCGTTTAAAATGCTGCCTCATTAGTGGCAATTAGCACTCAGTCATGCCTGGGAGATTGTCCCCATAAAGCAGGTCAAATCAATTACTGTGTGCCTCGTAGACAGAGGAGGAGGCTCTCGCGGACGGCTCCGACTCCTTCTGGGTTTTTGCGTCTGAGACCAGGAACGCTTATGACTACACTTTAAAACCTCTTCTCCAGAGGAGGGCTTCCCTCTTTTCTTATGCTCTGTGTGCACAAAGAAGTATCGCTCCTGTCAAAAAAGGCCCATCAGCGTCCTCGAGGTTTTGGTTGCCGGAGAACTGGGGCCAACTTCAAGGATGCTAGAAACTTGTAACTTTGTGAATGGATGCAGGGACCCGGAGGGGTTTGCTCGTGGTGAGAGAGACCAAAAGCGAATGAGGTTCCCACGTGAGGTGGATGCTAATTCCTCTCCCTGGCAGATACGTAAACGGGCTCAAAAGAAAATCAAAGAATTGATTGTGTCCTTGCTCGTGGCTAAACGGGTGACAGCACTTTTGTCTTTTTAGGAGGTGATGGAGAAGGGTCAGCCAAGGTGCTCATGAGCTTCTGGGAAAGAAGATGTGCAAGTGCCGGACGGGGTCCTGGTGTGGCTTCTTAACAGCTGGCGAATGTGCCCAGAGGAGCTTTCTGTCCTTCTGCACAGCCAGAACCCCGAGAAGAGCAAAGCAGACTCCTTGGAAAAGAGCTGGAGACTTCTGCTTTGGACCTATCATCCTATGTCAATAGCACTTTGGGTAATTTCCAGTGGGTGCTCGCAGTAAGGCTCTCTCAGTGAATACCACTTGGCATTTATCTAGTTTCTTCGCTCTGATGCTGAATATGCTTTACAAGTGCCAGGGGCCGGTCTTCTGTGGAGTGGCCATGTCCTGGAGGATAGAAAGCTTCTCTTCATCTGCCCTGGGTCATCTACGAAGAAAACTCCCTAGGCCCCTCCCGGAACACCCCTCCGAGGCCTCATTAGCGGCCAGCAGAGGGGTGGGGGGCGGTGCCGTGGCGAGCTCAAGGGCAGAGACACCCTGAGGCGTGGCTGGGGTTCTGTGTCTGCCTCCTCGGTGGTCTCAGCACACCAAACGTCCTCCAAAAAATAAAAACAAAAACCCAGTGTTCTTGCTATGCTGAGTTTACAGCACGTCCTTTCCTCTGGACCAGACTGCGGTCCCTATGTCCCTCCAATACTGAAATTCACCGGCAAAAAGCTTTGAGTGGTATTTCTCCAAATATCTGAGACTACCTGCCTGACAGTCACCGAGGGGGCTTGTTCATCCACTGAAGTCTGAGAAGTGCCTGTTTGGTTTCCTAATGGCATGGAGTTTCACTTATGGTCAGGAATCCTGAGGATACGGGACTTCATCCATGCTGTGTGCGATGCCCTCATTCTAGGTTTTCCAAATCTGTACTCTTTAGCGGGAATCATTCTCTGATTTAGCCTTTTCTTTGGCCGGTGTTCCCAGGACAGAGGAGTTGCCCGCCTGGGTCAGGACCTGGGGCGGCCACAAGACCAGAGGAGTTCTCGAGGCTCTCGGTTCCACATAAATTGTGGAGGTTTCCATGGGAAGGAGAACAGCAGTTGGGACGCGCAAAGGATAGATAGCGGGGTAGGCTAGGAGCTGGGGTCAGGAATCCAGTCAGCTAAGTCAAAACACCAGGATTCGGAATGCCGTGGCCCGAAAATGAGTCCGAGCTTTTCGGCAAGGCTCCCTAAATGAAGACTTCCCAACACGGATGGGCCTGGACCCACTTCATCAGTCCCACTCGCACACGGCCCTGTGTTTGCTTCTGCCGCG
This sequence comes from Procyon lotor, assembly GCA_028646535.1. Lineage (NCBI taxonomy): Eukaryota > Metazoa > Chordata > Mammalia > Carnivora > Procyonidae > Procyon > Procyon lotor. The sequence goes on along the minus strand of CM053612.1, from coordinate 94,305,181 downwards.
GTCCTGCCAACACCCCCGACAGCTCTCGTGTCTGCATCGTTAGCTCCATCCATGCAGCATCTCACCCACCCACCCATCACAGAGGCCGATGGTCCCGCTGTGTTCCAGGCACAAGCTCTGAGCCAAGCATTCGAGGATGAAGAGACAGGGTTCCTGCACTCGAAGGACATCAGAAGAGACTAGATGGGTGAACGAGTAGCCAAGGAGATGTGCAAACTTCTCCTCTCAGCACCTTCACGCGCTTTCCATTACATCATTTCCCACCATCAGTTAGAAGAGTCCGTATGCGTGATCTTGAGGCCCCACCTCACCTCCTCAGACCCTGATGTCTTTATCAGCCTTACCTCTAACTCTCTCACCTAGTCCCCAACGTCGTGCTGGTATTTGTTCTCCCCACTGTCTTTATTTTTCCTGACTGGCCTGGACTTTGCTTGTCCTTTACCCTTTGCACTCTGGGAGCACCCTTTTCATACTTCCTTCTTGATCTCTAGAATTTCTTTTCCCCTTGAACTCATATGGACTGTGTCAGGTCACTTCACTCCAAGTCCCTGGGTTCCATTTGTATGTGCTTTCTCCACTCGTGTGCAGTGGTCATTGGTGTGGAGAAGGTCTTGGAAATGTATTGGCCGAGACCGCTTCGAATCTATCCTCTGTGGCCTCAGCCTGACCCTTGCAATGGCTCTGCTGTTCTCTTATTTGTGTTTCCTTTCTTGCCTTTGCAGACATTTTCTCCACCTCTCAAAGCCTCAGTATCACTTCTGTCTTCCTCACTCTGAGCAGACGAACTTGTCTCTAATGTTCTGCAGAATATCCGGAAGACTCAGGCAAACTTGCTAATTCCCCTTCTTTCGGGTCATTGTGTCTTCACTGCTCCAAATCTATATTTCTAGTTCAGTCACCTCTTTTGTCTCAAGAAATCGTCTCATCCTTTCAAGGCTGACTCTTGCATGTAGGTTTGATAAAAGAAAACTTCAAAATCAAATACTTTTTGGAAGTCCGGTATATTATACGTCCCTTTTAGGGATTTGCATGGCATTAGCATACTTAAAGTTTTGAGAAGTTGTGCAGTAATAAAAAATTTTTAACTTTGTTTAAGCCAGTGTTTGTCATTAACTGTAGAACACTTATTTATTTTTTTGGCAATACATATTAATACTCTGGGCAACTCATTTTTGAACACATTACTCGAACATCTAGAAGCCTGGTAACTTATTTTAACAATCTTTTCATCCTACTTCCCAGTATAAACCCCTTTCCTTATGGCCTGGTGTCTTTTTGCAAATAATTGATCTTCAGTAAATGTTTGCCAAATGAGGAAATGAATGAGTCTATCTACTCAATAGTGAGTATTTGGGATGCCTGGGTGGCTCAGTCAGTTAAGCATCTGACTCTTGGTTTTGGCTCAGGTCACGATCTCAGGGTCGTGAGATCAAGCCCTGTGATGTGCTCCTCGCTGGGTGTGGAGCCTGCTTAAGATTCTCTCTCTCTCTTTCTGTCCCTCCCCCCATGCATGCATTTCTCTCTCTCTCTCTTAAAAAATAATGAGTATGTATTGAGTTATTAACTGTGTTCTAGGCACTGGAGATACAGTGATGAATAAGACACAAAATCTCTTGTCCCCAAAGAGCTTCCTTTTTAGTGGAGGAAGCCAATTATGGATAGATAAATATAGATAGATAAATATAGATAGATGAATACAGGTAGATGAATGTAGATAGATGAATATAGACAGATGAATAAAGATAGATAGATGAATACAGATAAGATGAATAGAGACAGATGAATAATGTCAGATGATGACAGGGACTCAGATACTACTTTTGATGGAAGTGGGGTATCAAGAAGGACCACTGTATAGGGTAACATTTGAGCCGAGGCCTGAATAAAGTGGAGGAATGAGATACTGAAATATTTATAGGAAGAGGACAGCAGACAGAGGGAAAAGCAAGTGTGTGTTGGTTTTAAAATATGTCTACGAATCCTTTGGTAACCTCTCTTCAAGAGAGGGAACTCACCACCCATCCCCCTGAGTATGGGCTAACCTAGTGACCTCTCTCTTCCAAAGAGTGTACGGCAGAAGTGACACATGGTTTCTGAGACTAGTCATAAATGGTGTTGCAGCTTCCTCCTTGACTCTTCCCTTGGGTCACATGCCCTGGAGAAAGCCAGCTGCCATGTTGTACGGACACTCAAGCCACCCCTCTTCCATGCTCATCTGGCTTGATGGACACATAATCTGGAGCCAGCCGAGATGATTCAGCCCTTCCAAACTCCACTTGGTTGGCACAATCTCTTGTGTTGAGCCAACTTCGGCCTGTGAAATAAAATCAACCTGAATCCAAAGTCCTTTCAAAGCTAAAGAGATAAATCTACGTGGTGTTGGCAGGATCTGAATTGAAGGGTATGCAAACGGCAGCAAGAGATTATAAATCCCCGCTTGCTTCAACTATAAACCAATCTGTCCGCAGCGAGAAAGCATTTAATAAAGGGGTTCATTGTACTGGAGGAAATGGAAAATTATACTCTGTGAGCGAATGGTCTGCCAGCAATGGCTCGGAACCAGCAGCATGGACACATTTTAATAGTTATAAAAAATCGATAACTTTAGTTTTTTAAATTAAATTGCTATAAGTGGGAAGAACACTTAATTACAGCTTCTATTCCTCCATCAAATGTTCTCCATGAACAACTAGCATCATCATATTTGGATTCTTCCCGGACAACATACATATGTATTTTTCATCTTGTTAGTGGGCTCAATTCTGTTTTTGGTGGCCTAGAAATAAAAATGAGAACAAATGGGAAAAAATAACAAAACGGAAGCCTACCTAGACAGCATCTGTGACGTCAAAAATCCCAACTTGGGCACTAAGGAGAGGATGGGGGTAAAAAAAAAAAAAAAAAGCCCACAAGATCTCAAACGGCAGCCACAGCACATCTTGTTCCAATTCTAAGCAAGAGCAGACAAGAATTGGCCAATGTCCAATCTTGAGAAAGCACCTCGAGATTTTTAATGCGTTGGTGAGAGCAGTGGGTGTTCTCAGGGATGAAATGCTAGCGTGGTGCTTCTAAAAATATCCAAATGCAACGGCAGTCACCTCTTCAGTTACTCTACTTTAATTAGAGTCTCTCTTCTGTGTATTTCTTATTTGTGCCTCTTTCTTCTCATTTTTCGCATCCTCTCGCTGGCCTGGGGGCTCTCCTGCATGAATGCCCGCGGTGATGCTCAGCAGAACTGACAGGCTGCCTTGCTGGGTGCCGCCACTCTCCCCGGGAGCCTGGCTCACACCAGCACCCTGCTCTGATTCATGATCTAGAAAATTCCCTCTGCTCAGGTATGACTGATTTGACCCTGCACAGATGCTGGCTATGGCTTGAGGACCCCCACCTTCCTTACTCTTCATGACTCATTTTCTGAAGCGACAGACCCCGAATGCCAAGTAAATAAGACATTTCAACTGAAAAAAGCCAAACCAAACCAAACCAAGAGGTCTCTATCTCACATGCAAGCAAGATCAACTTAAAAGTCACCTTGCCAGGCTATGGGCGATGACCTTAGCGCACGTGGCGGGGAGCCATCCCTCTCTTGACAGCTACGCGAAGGGATGTGACTCTGTTACCTGTGTTGCGAGAAGCCTGGGAAGCTAACTCAGGTTCAACGCGTACAGTAAGTAAGTTTAGACCCACTCTAGCAGTTTTCTGTGAAATGGTAGCATGTCGTGGAGGAGCTAGCACATGGGTTGAGAATGTGTCCAGCTCTGCATAAAGCTGCGGCGTCATCAGCTGGAAATAGCACATAGGACGTGGCAGGTGACCCTTTGCCTTTACCTCAGCGCTGTTCCTTCTGGAAGACGCGCTGCATCTCACAATAGGCAGGGCCAATTCTCCTGTCTTATTTTACTATTTTAGGCCCGGTCTTCCCAGCCTAAAGGCCCCTCCGTAGGCTCACAGGAAAAGCACCAGGATGAACAGAACACAAAGCGAGTCCTAGAAGCCATGCTCACAGAAGTGAAAACCATCGCTGGGAAGAGAGCAGCCGCATAGAAACATGGGAGAGCTTCTTGCTCTCACCCCCTGCACACAAAAGGAAAGCTGTTTGGATGGTCACGAAGAATTGGTTCATGCAGTGGAGACCTCCTCTGAGTGTGTCTATACTCGGTAGCACAATGAGCGCCCCATTTGCCAGCAAAGGCCACCTCTTGGCAGATGGTCAGAAGAGGTCTGGGTTAGCCTGACGCTTCCCTCTGTCCTCACCCCTCTGTGGCACCCATAGTTTTGAGGGTTGAGGTTGGATTGGGACCAGTCTCTTGCTTTTATATGTCCTTGGGAAGAATGGTTGTTTATGGCATTAACAAGGAATATTTTTTTGTGTGATGAAGTTCATCGTTTCTTTACTGGCACTTCTCTGTCAGTGTTCCCTAGGAAATCCTCAGAAAGAGACCATGCCCCCCTTACTCAGTGAATCTCCCAAAGAGAGTCATCTGGGTGAGAGGTCACCATCTCCGCCAACAGCCCTTGAAGTATGTCAAAATCTGGACGAGACAGACTTGGAAAGGAGTGCTATGGTGCAATCTTCTCCAGCTCAGATATTGGCAGCTATCCATTACCATTGATGCGATGGAGAGGAAAAGGCTCACCTTCCCAAAGCGCAGATTAATGGGAGGGAATCCGATTGCTGTGGGAGATTTCTTTCTTTTAATTAAGGGAAGAAAGCATACATTCAGGAACAGGATCATACTTGCAAAAGTCAGAGGAAAAAGGAAATATGAAAAGTATGGGCTCTTCCAAGAAATTGTACATAATAAATTCAGAACATGCCATCTGAGACAAATCTATTTCAGACACCTTCTGTGATTCTGTGGTAGGTAATTGGCTCTGGAGTGAGCCTTGCCATTGCTAAAGGGTACGGGCTGCTCCCTTTCCTTCCAGCCCCCATCCAGCCCCACCAAGCACACACAGAAACCCCGGGGATAGGACCGGGTGATTCCAATGTGCAGTCAAGGTTGAGGACCAGAAGCCGAGAACTTATGCTAACCTTCTACGCTGAAGCCAGGGCCTCCAAAGGTAAAATGACACAGGTATATTTATCTTTCATATCTTCTTTGTGAAAAATGGGGCCTGCATTTTAGCTAGATTCAACATATCAGAAGCCTTGCCTTAGTCCCTGAGATTGAAGACCATTTCTTAGGACAAAGCCATCCCTCGGAGGAACAGTGATTATAAAAATGGATAGTTCTCTAACAATGAGCAAAATGTGCACAGAACTTCAGAGTGTCACCCTCCCATCCCAGTGTCATGTCCTTCTAGCTCACAGACATGGGGGACTACAAGGACCTACTTGGAGCTTCTCGTTTTAAGTACCTGTCACCCTCTGGGGGGGTCTCTAGCAGCTTGCTGCCCTCTCCCATCTTTGGGACTATCACCGGTAAAAAGGTCGCATGGGCCAGCTCATCTTCTTTGGCCTTCATCACCTATACTTATTCTGAAAAATCTCCAGGAGATAATGGTATCATTTTTCTCAATGCAAGGAGGAGGACAGGTGGGTAGGTGTCCCCGGCTGCTCTGCACTCATTGGCTTTCCTGGCTTTTAATGATGACGTGGCTCGAGTAGGAATAAAGGTAATTTGGAAAACTCAGCACGAAGGGCTAAGATCCTCGTGGGCTGACATCGCCGCGCCATTTGCACACAGAGAGCAGTGCTTTCCATTCACTTAATACAACAAATTTCTTTGTCTTTTCGTGCCAGGCCCCATGCCATCGACCACAAATCCACTGGTGAATGAGGCATCGTATGGTGCCCGACTTCAGAGAAGTGACCTTCTGATGCACCTCCCATGCCAAAAAAGGACTAGATTATGAATTTCAGGATTTCAGGCATTCAGGGAGAAATTTTTGAGTCCTCTTGGATTTCCTTATATCATTGTATACAGGATACCAGACACTGCTGTCAGCAAGCGTGGCCCCTGAGCTCCCTTTTGCACAATCTGAGTGATGTTTATATAAGTATATCTGTGCGCACGCACACATAATCGGGTTGGAATATTATTTGAATTGCAGGCTAAATACATACTGAAAGCTTATTATAAAGCAGGTGCTGCTTGAGCAGACTCGGTACGATGACAAGTTGTAAGACAAAGAACGTCTTATTTAAAACAATTACTACCAGTACCTTCAGCTCTCTTCTCATTTTTCTGTCCCTCTGGTATTTAGTCGAGTCTGTAGAAAACAGAATCGGTGAGGCCCCTGCCTAGATTTGCTCTCACAAGAGCCTTAAGGCCTTGAACTCCTGGCAATCAGCTCACTCCAGGCAGTTGGACCCAAGACACGGTTGATAAGCTTTTGAAGGAAACAAATCTTAGCAGGTTGTGGAAGGGACAAAATGAGAGACAACACGCAAAGCATCACTGGAGAGGCATGGTGCCGGGGCTGCTCGGGTCACAGGGCTGAGCCCTGGGAAGAGTCACTCGTGTTTATCATTTAGTAGGGTCACTGCTTGGCATTTCAAGACTCTCTCTATTGTGTAGATTGTATTTTTTCTTTCTTTCCCCTGCATTGTTTGTTTTTCTGAATCTTTGAGAAAAATGAAGTTTTACTAAGTACATTTTTTTTTTTAAAGTTGTGCTTGGTTTTAACTCTCAGCATGAAAGCCATCTAGAATCATAGCACTTAAGATCAATTATACTGTGTTACTAAGGAGAAAATTTTAATAAAACAGGAATCATTTGGGAGAATGAAAATGGTCTTTCAGCAGTTTTAGCACCTTAATAATTTCAGCCAGTTTTATTTATCTATAACCATCTATCAGTCATTTTATTTCCCTTAGCATATATACCTTTATGCTTAATATAACCAGGAATTACGTAGGGGTATGAATGTTACAAAGATGAATAACCTTCTTTCCTAGTCTTCATTTTTGTATAGTCCAGTGTTTTACCTAAAAATGACCAGACCCGTTTGGTGATGGTGACTTAGTCAGAGGATGCACACAATAGCAGGGGATGACAGCTAAAGGGCTCTTTTCTAAAGCCAACAAGAGCATGAGTGCCTGGGATGGCCCTTATCAGTCTCTCTGGATAGTGGTGATCAGTGAAACCATCATTACTAATTAGCTGCTCTGGGCAAGGCCCTCGCCAAGTACATTTTAAGGGATGGATGGATAATAGCCCTTTCCATTTCTAAAAGAACCCAAGATCCAGGTGGAGACAAATGGACAGTAGAGGAGACAGTCCTGACCTCAACCACACTTAGCCGGGGAGTCCGAAGGAACACAGGATTGGAAGCTGAGTAGGGGGTACATAGGTGCCGAGGAGCTATAGGGCATGCTAATCTGGGCACATGGCTGCCAGGGAAAGCTTGAGAATCAGAACGTTCCTTGGCCCTCGTGGCTGATGACCTAAATGGCACCATGCCATGCTGTAATGACAGACACCTGCTCATCCTCTCCATCGAGGTCAGCAAACTTCTTCTGTAAGAGGCCAGGGAGTCAAGATTTCTGGCTTTGTGGAGCATGCGGCCACTCAATTCTGCTATGTTAGTGAAAGCAGCAATAGACATTATGTAAATGAATGGGTGTGGCTATGTTCCAATAAAACTTTATTTTTAATTTAGATCCCATTAGCCAACACATAGTACGTCATCAGTTTTGGATGCAGTGTTCAATAATCGTTCGGTTGCATATAACACCCATGCTCATCACGTCACATGGCCAATAAAGTTTTATTTACAGGAACAGGTGGCAAGCGAGATTTGGGCTGTGGGCTTTCATTTGCTGTCCTCTTTTCTATTCTACAAATCTAATATTCAGTTGTCCCCTTTTTCCTTTGTAGCCAGTGGTAGTGAAGCAGCCATTTTCTAAAAGGAAATTTAACTAAGAAATGAAAACAAACTAGCCCATGTAAGTCAGCTTAGAAGATTAATGTTAGAGCAGCACCCGGATGGCACAATGGACTAAGCATCTGACTCTTGGTTTTGGCTCAGGTTGTGATCTCAGGGTCATCAGATGGAGCCCTGCATGGGGATCTGTGCTCAGGAGGGAGTCTCCTTGTCCTTGAGACTCTCTCTTTCACTCTGCCCCTCCCCCATGCACACGTATGCGTGTGTGTTCTCTCTCAAAGAAATAAACAGATTTAAAAAAAAAAGGAAGATGAATGTTAGAGAACCAATCATGGACCAAACAGAATCCCTAGATGAGCTTGTCTCTGGTTCACCTGGGCCTTTCTTTGCTCTAACTCTGTCTTAAACTCCAATTTTCAGCTTGTTTACAAGGATGAAATGACCTCTTAGATCCTGGGCTCAGTGAATGGATAGAAGCTCTCTGATTTACCCATGCTCTGTCTGAGCCTTATCTTTTGGGCATGACCGAGCTAGGGTGGAATGTCCCCTAGAGTCACCAAATCGCACTATGTAGTGTATACTATTGTAAACATGCAGTGAATTCTTATTTATTAATTCCGAGCAAGAGTAGAAGAAGCATTTCCTCAGAAGTCATGATCCACATTATGTACAGTGACAAAGCCCATTCTTTTATGTAGTGCATAAATAAGACATTATTAATGATATGTAGGTAGATTATATTAGAGAGTGCATAATATCTTCAAATTTAGCATTCTATTTCGCACACAACAGTATGAATCCATCAATCTTCATGGAATACAGGGTACAACGATAACTTATGATTCCTAAGCCCTTAACAGACAACAGCTCTTTCTCACACAGGAGATAGACGCAGCACCAGTAATATTAACAGAAAGAGTTTCATATAAATAATATTCCCAGGCATTGGAAACCTAAAAAGGCAAAAGGAAACATGCATCATGGAGGCAGCAACTGTGGGAAGTACAGCCTCTAGGGCTCAGCAACAAAAAGAGGAAGGAAGAGGAAGTGGAGAAAGGAGGTGGAAGAGGAGGACAAGGAGAAGGAGGAAGAGAAGAGGTTGACATTACGAAAACTTAGAAGCCTGAAGAAGGGGGCCTACAGATGTGGGACTCAGGCCTCTGGGGAGATGGCAATACCTGGCTGGTGTTGGTGTCTCTGAGCTCCAAGAAGGGGCACATGGAGCTGGGACCTAGACGCTAGGAAAAGTACTTTTTCAGTGACTGATAGCTCCAAGAGTGCACGATGAGGCTGGTTCTGAGAGTGTCAGCAAAATTTCAAAACAGAACCACCGGGTGCTACCGGGATGAACAGCCACTGCTGGGATAAAGAAGCATTGCTAGGATGATGCTGACAGAGAGGAAAGCAAACAGGAAGGAGCGATTCCCTTCTTCTTCTTCAGGACTCGAAATGCTCCTCTAGTGCCCCCTGTTGGCAGAGCCTAACAAAGCGGCTGGGAAAGCAGCCATGTCCTTGGCAGAGTCCCAGGCCCGAGCCACGGAGCTAAGAATGGAAGGGTGGCTTTGAAGCTGAGAGTCAGGGCCTCACCACTGCTGTGCCCTGGAAGAGCGTGCTTCCGAAATGCCACATGTGGATCAAAGTTAATTCAATAGAATAAATTCTTTTCACCAACTGTCAGAATGATTTCAATAGCTGCTTTATCTATATTCAGAAGTGGGGGGTGGGAAAGCTGCAGACACTTGGTCGCTGGACATTTTGAGTTTTCCATGTCTCTCTCTTTTTTTTTTTAAGATTTTATTTATTTATCTGACAGACAGAGAGAGAGAGACAGTGAGAGAGGGAACACAAGCAAGGGGAGTGGGAGAGGGAGAAGCAGGCTCCTCGCTGAGCAGGGAGCCCGATGTGGGACTCGATCCCAGGACTCAGGGATCATGACCTGAGCTAAAGGCAGATGCTTAACCAACTGAGAGACCCAGGTGCCCCTACATGTCTCTCCTCTCTTCAGCCCAGGGGAACACAAGCTTTTTCTGCAAGGAGCCAGATAGTAAATATTTTCAGCAACGTGGGCTCTGTCACGCTGCTCAACTATGCATTTGTTGCAGCTAAGTACTCAACTCTGCCTTCGTTGTGTGAAATCAGGCAGAGACATACATGGGCACGGCTGTGTTTCGATAAAACTTTATTAACAGAGACAAGTGTCCAGTCGGATTTGGCCTTCTCTTGCTCTAGCGCAGTGATTCTCAACCCTGAATGCACATTTAGATTAATCTTGGAAAGCTTTGAAAATACCGATGCCCAATTCCTACTTCCAGAGCTTATTATTCGATTGGTTTGAAATGGGACCTGGGCATTAGGATGTTTTAAAAGCTTCCTAAGTGATTCTAATGTGCAACCAGAGTTGAGAACCACTGCTTTAGACTCCCTGCAATCCCTTAATCAAGTGATCAATCAACAATAGTTCTTAAATGCCCTAAGGGGATTCACAATTTGAAAGAACCCATGGATGAATTATTTCATGAAATTTTTTTGGAGACCAGAAACATCATATCCTCATTTGTGTTTCATAAGTTCAGATTTCCATACATTAATTTTTAAAAAGTAGGAAGCAAGTGTATATATACAAATAGGGCTCTTCTGCATTTGTTGGTTTTGAAGTAACGGGATCTATAACAAGCCACTGGTGCCTTATTCATCTTTGTGCATCTGGCATGCAATGACGGTCGAAAAATAATTGTTGATGGAATAAATAAACAAGTGAATGAAGAAAAGAAGGAAGGAGTTGCCATAGAAATCTTAATCATTCAACTGAGATTGTGCCAAGGCTTAAGTGACAACTACTATACGGCCACCATTGAAAATTTGTCATGGATATAACAGCCTTGACTTCTATACGTAGATTAATGTCTTTCATGGTATTGGTGAAAGCGAGTGACAGGACACCGGTATGACGGTGCAACACCCAATGGCCATTTCATTTCCTGAGGCCACACCTGTAAAATTCTCACTATTTTTATTTACAGTCTCACATGTAGAGCCCTCAAAAACCCAACAGTGTTTTGGACCGTGCTACACTTTCCAAGGCAATGTGTTTACGGTAACCCTCGTGGTATTAGCAAGGGAAAGAAGGAGATAGAAACATTAAGAGGTCCTACTGTTTCCCTTTGTCTTTTTGGACTGCTCCAGGCACTAAGACCGATGCCTTGGGTAAAATGGGGAGTAGTGGCTGTGACTGCAGTGGGGATGACACCTGGAAGTCATTTTTAAGAAATTAGCACGGCCGAAGTGTCATAGTCCTAGGCTTACATTGAATGCCTTAATTACCAAAAAGATCGCCTCTTTTAGAAACATTGAGCTATCTACTCCGCCTTTTGCATAACAAGATCCTCAAGTATTTTCATTAGGTTAGATATTTTAAAATTCAAGTTAAAAGTGGAAAGAAACCATTATAACTTCCTAATGCATTTTCCCCCATTAAAATGATTCCATAGGTATTATCAGACCATAGAGCAGCTGCCAGTAAGACGCCAGTTTCTGTGAATATTGTCTGTTTTACTTACACGTATATTGGCATAGCTAAGTAAGTGGTCCTAGAGACGTTTTTTATTCTGTAGATTTCCAGACCTCTGGTCTCTTAACCAGTCCTGACATTAGCTACAAAGTTACAGATATGTAACTTCCCACCCACGCTCAACTCTTCTCGGGCTTGATTTAACATTGGAACCACTGGGGAGCTAGAACAATCACTGGTGACGAAGTCCCACCCACCGAGGATTTAATTGGTCCAGGGGATCTGCTTGTACGCTTCCCCAGATAATTTTAATGTGCAGCCAATGCTGAGAACTTTTTTGTTATGTCCTGTGCCGATAACCCGCTTTTCTAATTCAAACCATTTTGCTTCCCCCTCCCCCATCTCAAAGATCTTCCTGGGACTGGGACCTTGCCTTTTCTGAAGACCAGAGAATTATCTTTGAGTGGTCTTGTAGCTGGGCTGTTTACTTGCTTGTTGACCTTTGTTCTATCTGTTTACAATCTGAGCTTGGGCTCTTTGTGGAATCTTCGCTAGTCTTCCTGTTAAAATGCACTCCGTGCTGGACTGCTAAGTGCTGCATGCTTGGCTGGGTGGCATTTATTTATTTTGCCTATTATCAGTACACACAGGCTTTCACACTCTGCCTCCCAGCCCCTGCCTACCTTCCCAGCACCTTCTGTACCCTAGAGGACAGATCTCATTTATTCTGAGCGTCTGCCTTTCTCAGCCTCATTATGTTGCAGTTTCCTGGGCTGTATCTGATTGTGTCCAAAGATACGAAAGAAAAACAATAAATAATTTACATAAGCCAATATATTTCATATAAAAATACTTCTGCTCAAGGAACTCAGGTGTGTGTAAATGATGTCAGAATTCTTAAGTCTTTTCAAGTCACATGGTTTGAAAAAGGAAGTAAAAGTTTTCCTCAAGTTCTCCAGAAAGACCTAAGGGAATTCACCTGAAGGAAATTAACAAGATTCAGTTCTAAACCAAAGCAATCAGAAATCTCATAAAGAAATTCATTTTATTAATGTCTTTCTTTTCCTTACTCTCCATTCCTGTAGCAGAGACAAGGCTATCTATCTGTCCAACAAACTGTTGTATTTTCCTCTTCCTGGGCAGACAAGAAGACTCATTTCCCTGGCTTCCTCATAGCTGAGACCACAACCTGGGTTCTGTCCACTGGGTTGTTGGAGGAAGCTATCTAAGCCATTCCCAAAGCAAGTCCTTAAAGGCAACCACCCAATTGTTCAGTCTTCTTTTCTCCTGCTTCAGTACCCTTGGAGGCCAGATGCAGCTACAAGATGGTGGGGTCTCCTCATCATGTGTCCCCTAAAGGAGATCACAAGACCCTCTTTGACCAACCATGTTGGATTTTTAGTGAGAGAGAAATATACCTTGGTTAAACCACTGAGTATTTTAGTTACCATACAATAGCCTGCATATCCAATTAATACATTTCATTTCTATTTTTTCCTTATATTTTGCTTCAAGATGTAATTGAGAGACAACACAAACTTTGTTGTAGAACCACCTGTTGAAGACAAATGATCAAAATCTTTTACCATGGCAGAAAGATAATAATAATCTATGAAATAGTCCCATTAGCATAGGAATTTATTTTACTTATTTATAATATCTCTATAGGAAATGAGTAATTGACCTATTTTATGCCATCTATACACACAGAAAAGTCTTACAAATACAAATTCACACAGAGCAGAGATCTAACTACTTCATGTATGTTTCCATACATCCATAGTGTCGTGAGGCTCCAGAGGGAAGTTGCCAGAATGTTAATCACACCTTTCTCCTTGAAGCTTTCTTTTACTTGGTTTCTAGGATACCACATACTTCTGGTTTTCCTCCAATCTCAACAACCACTCATTGTCTCTCACTGGTTTCTTCTTGTCTCCTTGACCTCTGAGTGTCTTGCTGCCCCAAAGCTCTGTCCTTGGATTTGTTCTTTCTCTACATAAGATCCTCACTTAATCTTCTAGTTTATTTCAATGGCCATAAATATTTTTTAATGGCTATAGATATTATACACACCTCAAGAAACTTCCAAATTCCTATTTCCAGTTTTGATTCTCCCCTGAATTTCAGATTTATATTATACAGCCGACTTCCTGACATCTCCATTTGGGTGTCTAACAGACAAGTCAAACTTAGTATGAGCAAAACTGAACTCATGATTTCTCCTGGAAACCTACTCCTCCTACAAGTTTCTCTTGTTTGAGTAATAGGCGATTCATTTTTCCAGGTGCTCAGACTAAAGTTTGGGAAGTCCTCTTTGACTTCTCTCTCGTCTCACATATTCCCAGACTGGCTGTAGAGACAGGAACTTCCCTGACCGTTGATGGTGGAACCAGTTGCCCTCTGTCAACAAATACAGAATCCCACTACTTATTTCACCATTTTTCTCACTACATTCTCTGTCCAGATTGTTGCCTTCTAGCTCCATTACCATAATGTGTTCTCAACACAGGTGCTAGAGTAATCTTGTTAAAATATAAGTCAAGTCATGTCATTTCCTCATTAGAACCCTTCCCCTGGCTTCCTACCACACTCATGATCAAAGCCCAAGTCTTTGTGATGGCCCACAAAGTGTTTTAGGTTGAATCCCACATTGCCTCTCTGACCTTCTCTCCTACAGCTCTCCCCCTGGAATCAAGTCAGTCAGGCTGGTCTCCTTCCTGTTCCTTGAACAAACCAGGCATCTTCCCAACTCAAGTCCTTGAAAGGGAAGCCTTGCTATTCTTCTGCCTGGGACACTTTTCCTCTCCAGATAATCCCCTGCCTTCTCCCTCAGTACCTTTGGGAGTTTGCTGACATGTTACTTTCACAGGGGAGTCTTTCCTGATCAGCCCATTAAAAAATGTACCCCCAAACCCAGCCCTCCTTATCTTCCTTCCATTCTTTAAATTTCTCCATATCACAATTTACCATTGGACACTTACATTTGTACTTACTTGTTTATTTCCACTAAAATATAAACTCTGTGATTATTAAGAGTTTTGTATATCTTACTACTGTCTCACCAGCACCTAGAATAGTGCCTGGCATGACTTAAGTGATAAATAAATAATTGCTAAATGAATAAATAAATAAAGGAAGGAAGGAAGGAAGGAAGGAAGGAAGAAATGGATTTTCCTCCAGGATTTAAGTGGCACCGGCCTTAAACCATTTCAGAAAGATGCTTAAAATATTATCACAGGGTGGCCACTCCTTCAGTGGATTCCAGTTAAATCCCATTACTAACAGGAAATATATGCTGATGGTACAGCTCTCATTGTGTGTGTTATTTATATCTGCCCTGCTGAGGTTTTAAGAGATTTCTATTCCTTGCCTAGAGAGGATGGATAAATTGATTATAATGCTTCATATGATTATATTATCCAGGGTCTAGTAAAAAAATCCAAACAAACCAGAAATCATACTAGGTACTTCAAGTGAAGAAACTTAATGTAGGGAACTGATCACAAGGCATTGGAGGTTAGAAAGGTTGAAAGGGCACATGGAAGTCATCCAGTGATTGTAATGGAAGCAGGGAGATGCTAACTCCTGGTATTGTGGGAATACAATAAAGAGATAGAGATCATCAGAATTAAGAAGTTTGGAAAACATCATATGACCCAGTAATTCCACTTTGAGAAAAATACCCAAGAGAAATGGACACATAGGTCTACACAAAACTTGTACATAAATGTTCACAGTATAAGTCTTCACAAAAGCAAAAAAGTGGAAGTAACCCAAATGTCTATTGATTGATGAACAGCTGAACAAAATGTGACCTATTCATACAATGGAAAACTATTCTACCCTAAGGAATGAAGTACAGGCTAAAACATGAATGAACTCTAAAAAAAATATGCCTTGTAGTAAAGCTTGAAATCAGGCAATGTGATGCCCCCAGCTTTGTTTTTCTTTTTCAACATTTCCTTAGTAATTCAGGTCTTTTCTGGTTCCATATAAATTTTAGGATTGTTTGTTCTAGCGCTTTGAAAAATGCCAGTGGAATTTTGATCAGGATGGCATTGAAAGTACAGATTTCTCTGGGCAGTATAGACATTTTAATAATGTTTATTTTTCTGATCGATGAGCATAGAATGCTTTTCCACCTTTTTGTGTCTCCTTCAATTTCTTCCATGAGTGTTTGGTAGTTCCTTGAGTACAGATCCTTTACTTCTTTGGTTAGGTTTATTCCCATGTATCTTATGGTTCTTGGTGCTACAGCAAATGGAATCGATTCTCTAATTTCCCTTTCCATATTTTCATTGGTAGTGTATAAGAAAGCAACTGATTTCTCTGTATTGGTTTTGTATCCTGCCACATTACTGAATTGCTGTATGAGTTACAGTAGTTTGGGGGTGGAGTCTTTGGGTTTTCCATATAAAGTATCATGTATTCTGCAAAGAGAGAGAGTTTGACTTCTTTGCCAATTTGAATACCTTTTATTTCTTTTTGTTGTCTGATTGCTGTTGCTAGGACTTCTAATACTATGTTGAACAACAGTGGTGAGAGTGGGCATCCTTGTCGTGTTCCTGATCTCAAAGGGAAGGCTGTCAACTTTTCCCCATTGAGAATGATAATCTCTGTGGGCTTTTCATAGATAGAATTTATGAAGTTGAGGAATGTTCCCTCTATTCCTTTTTTTTAAGATTTTATTTATTTATTTGACAGAGAGAGAGAGAGAGAGATCACAAGTAGGCAGAGAAGCAGGCAGAGAGAGAGAGGGAAGCTGGGCAGGGAGCTCGATGTGGGGCTCGATCCCAGGACCCTGAGATAATAAAGCCAAAGGCAGAGGCTTTAACCCACTGAGCCACCCAGGCGTCCTTGTTCTCTTTATTCCTATACTTTTAAGAGTTTTAATCAGGAACAGATGCTATATTTTGTCAAATGCTTTTCCTGCATCAATTCAGAGGACCATGTGGTTCTTCTCTCTTCTCTTATTGATTTGTTCTATCACACTGATTGATTTGTGAATGTTGGACCACCCTTGCATCCCAGGGATAAATCCCACCTGGTCATAGTGGATAATCTTTTTAATGTGCTGTTGGATCCTATTAGCTGGGATCTTGTTGAGAATCTTGGCATTCATATTCATCAGGGATATTGGTCTGAAATTCTCCTTTCTGATAGGGCCTTTGCCTGGTTTGGGGATCAGGGTAATGCTGGCTTCATAGAAAGAGTCTGGAAGTTTTCTTTCTGTTTCTATTTTTTGAAATAGCTTCAGGAGAATAGGTATGATTTCAAGCTTTACTACAAAGCTGTGATCACCAAGACAGCATGGTATTGGCATAAAAATAGACACACAGACCAGTGGAACAGAGTAGAGAGCCCAGATATGGACCTGCAACTCTACGGTCAAATAATCTTCGACAAAGCAGGAAAAAATATCCAGTGGAAAAAAGACAGTCTCTTCAATAAATGGTGCTGGGAAAATTGGACAGCTATATGTGGAAGAATGAAACTTGACCACTCTCTTACACCATATACTAAGATAAACTCTAAATGGATGAAAGACCTCAATGTGAGGCAGGAATCTATCAAAATCCTAGAGGAGAACATAAGCAGTAACCTCTTCGACATTGGCCACAGCAACTTCTTTCAAGACATGTCTCCAAAGACAAAGGAAACAAAAGGGAAAATGAACTTTTGGGACTTCATCAAGATAAAAAGCTTCTGCACAGCAAAGGAAATAGTCAATAAAACAAACAGACGACCCACAGAATGGGAGAAGATACTCACAAATGACACTACAGACAATGGTCTGCTATCTAAGATCTATAAAGAACTCCTCAAACTCAACACTCAAAAAATGGATAATCACATCAGAAAATGGGCAGAAGACATGAACAGACACTTCTCCATAGAAGACATACAAATGGCTAATAGACACATGAAGAAATGTTCATCATCTTTAGCCATCAGGGAGATTCAAATCAAAACCACATTGAGATACCACCTTACACCAGTTAGAATGGCCAAAATCAACAAGATATAAACAACAAGTGTTGGAGAAGATGTGGAGAAAGGGGAACCCTCTTCCACTGTTGGTGGGAATGCAAATTGGCGCATCCACTTTGGAAAACAGTGTGGAGATTCCTGAAGAAATTAAAAATAGAGCTACCCTATGACCCTGCAATTGCATTACTGGGTATTTACTCCAATGATACAGATGTAGTGAAAAAAAGGGCCACGTGTACCCCAATGTTCACAGCAGCAATGGCCACAATCGCCAAACTGTGGAAAGAGCCAAGATGCCCTTCAACAGACAAATGGATAAACTGTGGAAAGAGCCAAGATGCCCTTCAACAGACAAATGGATAAAGAAGATATGGTCCAAAAAAAAAAAAAAAAAAAGATATGGACCATATATACAATGGAATATTATGCCTCCATCAGAAAGGATGAATACTCAAGTTTTGTATCAGTATGGACGGGACTGAAAGAGATTATAGTGAGTGAAATAAGTCAAGCAGAGAGAGTCAATTATATGGTTTCACTTATGTGTAGAGCATAAGGACAAACACAGAGGACATTGGGAGAAGGAAAGGAAGGGTAAATGGGGGGAAGTCAGAGGGGGAGATG
The DNA here is from genome assembly GCA_028646535.1 of Procyon lotor. Lineage (NCBI taxonomy): Eukaryota > Metazoa > Chordata > Mammalia > Carnivora > Procyonidae > Procyon > Procyon lotor. The sequence continues at coordinate 94,287,225 of CM053612.1, read as the reverse complement.
AACCATGAGAAACTGTGGATTCTGAGAAACAAACTGAGGGTTTTGGAAGGGAAGGAGTGGGTGGTTGGGTAAGCCTGGTGGTGGGTATTAAAGAGGGCACGTATTGCATGGAGCACTGGGTGTGGTGCATGAACAGTGAATCTTGGAACACTGAAAAAATTAAATTAAAAAAATAAAAATAAAATAAAAAAATAGACATCTGCCTATTGAAGAAAACAAAAACAAAAATAAAACAAAACCGGGGCACCTGGGTGGCTCAGTCGTTAAGCAGCTGCCTTCGGCTCAGGTCATGATCCTGGAGTCCTGGGATCGAGCCCCGCATCGGGCTCCCTGCTTGGCAGGAAGCCTGCTTCTCCCGCTACCATTCCCTCTGCTTGTGTTCCCTTTCTCTCTGTGTTTCTCTCTGTCAAATAAATAATAATAATAAAAAAAAATAAAACAAAACCAAAAAATTATGCTAAGTGAAGGAAACCAGTCGCAAAAGGCTGTTAGTTATAAGAATTCATTTGAAATTTCATTCAAATGAAAGTTGGAGGCTGGAACCAACTGCACTGCTGCGATAAAGGTCTACTGCTGTTGGGATGACACAGAAAGAGCAAGGAGAACCGTATTCTTTTTTTTTTTTCCTTCTCTAGACTTTTAATCCCAGTCTAGTTCCCCCTACCCTCCGAACTTAACAGGAAACCAGTTGGCAAAGGAGGAACGTAGTTTGCTGAGATCCAGTCCCAAAGCAGTGTAGAGGAGGGCGCATTGGAGCTATCAGTGGCCCAATAACTGAGAGAATCCAGATCTGTGGTATCACAGGATCTGTACGTGCTCTTGCACGTATATTCTAAATTCTATTAAACCGAAGTAACAAATTTATTATTGTGCCTAACAATATACAACTATCCTTTGCATAAACAAAGATGCTCTCATAGTCTCTTCAAAAAGGGGAAAGACTAAGTCCCAACTACCATGAGAGTCATCTGGGGTTGACAGGCACTATTTCTCTTTCTGGATAATTTTATCCCTCTTTGAGTTTAGTCACAATCACACTTGAGTATTCTGGAAGCTAAAGGCTAAAGTATAACAATCTCTGCAATTTCTGAGTCTAAAATTACTTCAAAGTAAAAGAAAGACTAAAATTTGAAGTTAACTGTCATGAACAATACTTGCACAAAATAAAGGGGAGAAGAGAGGACAAAAGGAGTTGGTGTTATACAGACCCACATATGTGCATACACACACGCAAACACACACACAGCCAGAGGCAAGGAAGAAAATATAACTGAAGACTTCATTTCTATCACCAAAGACCTATAACTGCTTGCCTGGTCAGCACTGATATCTGTAACTGCCTTCTTCCAATAGCCATTTCATATTCCTTTTTTCCTGGGCCAGCCAGTTGCTGTTCCATCCTTTTACCTGGTTGGGTGGTTCTGCCATTTTTCCCCCCATTGGGCAGGATAGGGAGGTTGCTGTTACCATTAGCTTTTACTCTTGGACATTGAAGGAACCAAAAGGATTCCCAGAGACTCTCTTGGATTCCAGACATTATCTTTTCTAACTCCACCGAGTAGGAGCAACTCAACCCCCTCCTTGGTAATCCATATCAAGTGTCTCAACCAGGACAGGTCTTTGCCCTCCTTTGTCTTTGGATTCAGGGGCACCAGGAATACAGAATAGCCAGTGTTAGTCTCAACTACCAGTTTAATGAAATCACGGTCGTGTCCCCTACTCGGAACCAAGTCCTCCAACCCAGCATAGCCCAAGTAATGGGTTTTAAATCAAATATTCTGTGAGAAGGATATTAGGGGTAATGGTGAGAGGAGTCACTCTTACTTCCATCCCTTGATTCTTGGGCCTGTGATTTCTAGCCTGTGGGAGCTAGGCATCAGTATGTGTTGCGGATTCAAAGCATATGTTACTTCCTGTGAGATAGTTCCCAATCTTTTTTGTTTTGCTTATCTCCCAACTGGCCATAACTAAAACTTTAGTCAGGCTTTCCTTTCTTCCATTAGACCAGCTGCTCCTGGGTGATGAAGTATGTGGTAAGAGCAGTGAATTCCATGGGCATGCAGTCATTGCCACCCTTTTTTCTCTGTGCCCTGAGCTTTTGGTCAAAAGCAATGATTTGTGGGCCATCGTGATGGTGAATAAAGCATTCCGTGTGTGCACAGATGGTGGTGCTGGCAGAAGCGTTACTGGCAAGGAAGGCCAACCGATATCTAGAAAACAGGCTGCTCGAGCGAGGAGAGAACACTACTCCATGGGTGACAGAAGGGATCCCAGTGTAATTAACCTGCCACCAGGTGGCTGGTGTGTCCCCTGGGAGAATGGTGTCATATTGGAGACTTAGCGCTGGTTTCTGCTATTAGTAGCAGAATTTCGGCTTTAGTTTTAAATTTAGAATTTAGTTTAGGCACTCAGCAGTGGCTGTCGCTGGCTCAGCTGGATCAGGAAGAGCTAGCTTTTTTCTTTTTTCTTTTCTTTAAATTCAAATTCAATTAGCCAACATACAGCACATTGTTGGTTTCAGATGCAGCGTTCAATAATTTATCACTTGCATATAACAGCCAGTGCTCATCACATCACGTGCCCTCCTTAATGCCCATCACCCAATTACCCTATTCCATGCCCCCAACCTCCAGCAACCCTCAGTTTGTTTCCCAGAGTTAAGAGTTTGTCTCCCGTTCTGATGACTTCCCATTCAGTTTTCCCTCCCTTCCCCTATGATCCTCTGTGCTGTATCTTATATTCCCACATATGAGTGAAATCACATAATTGTCTTTCTCTGATTGACTTATCTCTTTCAGCATAATACCCTCCAGTTCCATCCACGTCAATGTAAATGGTGGGTATTCATCCTTTCTGATGGCTGAGTAAGATACCATTGTGTGTATATATATATATGTATATGTATGTATACATATACATATATATATATATATACACACACCATATCTTCTTTATCCATTCATGTTGATGGCCATCTTGTTTTTTTCCACAGTTTGGCTATTGTGATCATTGCTGCTATGAACACTGGGGTGCAGGTGGCCCTTCATTTCACTACATCTGTATCTTTGAGGTAAATACCCAGTAGTGCAATGGCTGGGTCATAGGGTAGCTCTATTTTTAACTTCTTGAGGAAACTTTATACTGTTTTCCAGAGTGGCTATAGTATCAGCTTGCATACCCACCAACAGTGTAGGAGGGTTCCCTTTTCTCTGCATCCTCACCAGTATTTGTTGTTTCCTGTCTTGTTAATTTTAGCCATTCTGCCTGGTGTGCAGTGGTATCTCACTATGGTTTTGATGTGGATTTCCCTGACGCCGAGTGATGTTGAGCATTTTTTCATGTGTCTGTTGGCCATTTGTAGGTCTTCTTTAGAGAAATGTCTGTTCATGTCTTCTGTCCATTTCATGACTGGAGTTTTTGTTTTTTGGGTGTGGAGTTTGAGAAGTTCCTTATAGTCCTTTATCTGATATGTCGTTTGCAATTATCTTCTCCCATCTGAAAGAGCTAGCTTAAAGGAAGAAGGAACTCCCTCTTTCCTCCACCTGACTGTCAACCTTTCTCTACCGCCCTCCATTGGCAAACCCAAACAGGATGTTAACTGGTAAAGGAGAAATGCCATTCAACCAAGTCCCAGCCACAGCTTCCTGAAGCCCAATAAGCACTGGTGGATTTTGTTGTGAGAGACAAGAGATTAATAACCATTTGTACTTGGTAAATGTAACTCTCCCCTTCCTGGGCAGAAAAAACAGCATGATGAGGCTGAGCATTTTCCATGGGAACTGAGGATCGTGAAGGCACAAGTGAATGAACTTTGTGGTCAAATCTCTACTCCACCATAGAAGTCAGGCATATCAACCGATTCCTATGAGTCTTTGTTTTCCCATCCATGAGTGGGTAATAAAAGCTATCTCACAGACCTTTTGTGAAAATCACATGAAGTATATGATGTAATGTCTGTCAAAGCACTTGTTGCTCAATAAATGTTGTTTCCTATCCTCAATATACTCCCAGTTTGAATCTCTGTTCACTTACCTTGAGAATGGGAATTACTCATTACCTTTTAGCAGTGATTCTCAACAGGAGTGATTTTGCTCCCCCCCTCCCCCAGGGTTCACTTGGAACTGTCTGGAGACATTTTTGATTGCTACAACTAGGGTAGGGGTGCTAATGGCACCTGGGGGTAGAGGCCAGGGATGCTGCCAAACATCCTACAAGGTACAACCCTTCATAACAACAACGATGACAACAGGGCTTCACATATCTATAGCGCTGACATTGGGAAACTCTACCCCATATCCAGGGCCATTATGATTTTTATACACTCAAGCCACTTTCTCAGATGGAAAGCCCAAAGGGAAGTCACTGCAGAAGTGACTGAGTTAACTAACTCCCTGTCACATTGCCTTGATTTAGCTCCAAGCCTTGCTCCCAAATGGGTTCAAAATGGCGCTTTCAGATTATATTGCAGTGGAATAGCATGAGAGCACTTACAGAAGATAAACAGCTACTGAACTGGCCAGGGACTGGCCATCTTCCTTTCTAAATTTATAGCAGTGTGATCTTTTGCCTTACAGAGCGGGGATGAGCCAGCCACATATTCTCTTCCCCGGGTTAAACAACAGTGACACCTAGGACAGCTTCAGCTGCAGCAAGAAGAACTAAATGTACGGAGTGTTCGCTGTGTACCAGCTACCACGCTAAATATTTTCCATGCATCATCTCATCTTGCTTTTCTTCAGGGGTTCAACTTTGTGGTTCTTCTTTCACATTCAGTCATCCTATGGGAGCAGATCCAAGTGTTAACCCTCTAAATGGGACTGCAGGGGCATTCACAGAATATAGGCATTAATTATCCAAATGGTAAGTTGTCCTGTCATTGGGCATGCAAATGGGTACAACCATTGTGGAGAACAGTGCGGAGGTTCCTCAGAAAGTTAAACTAGAACTACCCTATGACTCAGGAATTGTGCTATGGAGTATTTACCCAAAAAATACAAAACACTAATTCAAAGGGATATGCACACCCCTGAATGTTTATAGCACCATTATTTACAATGGCCAAATTACAGAAGCAGTTCAACTATCCCTTGGTAGATGATTGGATAACGAAGGTGTGGGATATACATACAATGGAACATGATTCCATTCCATTCCATTCCACTCCACTCCATTCCAATCCATTCCGTGCCACTCCATTCCATAAAAAAGAATGAAATCTTGACATTTATGAACACGTGGATGAAGCTACAGAGTATAATGCTAAGTGATATAAGTCAGTCTTCCTAAGGGGAACTTAAGAAAAAAAACCCAAATGAGCAAAGGAAAAGAGAGAGAGAGAGAAGTCAAGAAACAGACTCTTTATTGAGAACACACTGATGGCTACAAGAGGGAAAGTGGGTGGGGGATGGGTGAAACAGGTGATGGGGACTAAGGAAGGCACTTGTCCTGACAAGTGCCAGGTAACGTATGGAAGTGTTAAATTATTATATTGTACACCTGAATCTAATAGAACACTGTATGTTAACTATACTGGAATTAAAATGAAAAAAAAATCCAAAATGGTAAGTGCTTTGTAAGTATTATGCTTTTAGTGTTCTCCTTCCCTGGAAGATAAGCTATTTGAAGACAAAAATCAATCATTGACTTTCAGACAAATCGGTCTGCTGCAAGTATTGTCTACATATAACTCAGGGGAAAAGCAACATCTCACAGTTTGCAATTTGGGAAATTATTTTGCACTTGTCTTTTGGCTTCTAGATTACCATAAACTGAAAGAAAATAACCTCACAAATGTTGCAGTGGAAGGCTCAAAGTCACTGTGATTTGGTGTTAAGATGGAGAAATTTTCCATGAATTTTGGTCACTAAATATTTGGCTTTGTGAATCAATAACAAAACACAATTTTGGAATGTTTGACTTGACAGATCTTTTCCCAGAGGAAAACTCTAGAAGAGTCGTAGCTCACACCTACCTGTGCTCAGGTCTGCTGTTAACAGTTTCCCATGTTAAAGAGATGGTCATCCAGTGCTGGGGAAAGCCCTGGCTTTGCAGTCAGACAGATCTTTTATGACTTTGGGGGAGCTACAGAATTTTAAAGGACTCAGGAAAATGAAGATAATAAGATAATGGGAAGAACAAAGGCAGTGTGTCCTGTATACAGTTGATGCCTTACAATAGTATTTGCACTCTCCCTCTGCAACATTACAGTGGCATTTCCAAGAGATCAAGGTGACCATCACCAAGTAATAAGACATATCAACATCACGAAGCCCTTGGTATGATATTCCCTTGCCAAAAACACATAACTTTACTCCAACTGTAAGAAATATCAGAGAAGCCCAAAGGAGGGATATGCTTCAAAATATCTCATCAGTACTTTTCAAAAGTTTCAAGGTCACAAAAGACAAGGAAAAACTAAGAAAGAGTTATAGATTGGAGATAGACCAAGGGGAAGTAATAACTACATACAAAGTGGGATCCTGGCTAAGATCCTGAAATAGAGTAAGTACATTAGGGTAATAACTGGTGCAGCTTGAATAAGTTCTGCAGTTTGGTTAATAACACACTAATGTTAATTTCCTCTTCTCCATAATTGTGCTATGGTTGGATGTTGACACCAGGCAAAGTGGGTGAGGGATACCTGGAAACTCCGTATTATTTCTGACCTTTTACATAAGTCCAAAATTAGTTTAGAGTAAAAGAAGGCAGATTCAATAATTTGTTGGGGTTAAATAAGTACATGTATGACTCGTGTTAATTATGTGTTAATTGTATTACTTCCCCCAAATTGTGAAGAGGTTTCTTTTTTTTTTTAAAGACTTTTGTATTTATTTGACAGAGAGAGAGAGAGGAGAGAGAGAGAGAGAGAGAGCGCGCGCACAAGCATAAGCAGGGGGAGGTGCAGAGGGAGAGGGAGAAGCAGGTTCCCCGCTGAGCAGGGAGCTCAATGCAGGGTGGGGCTTGATCCAGGACCCCAGGATTAGCACCAGAGCCCAAGGCAGAGGCTAACTGACTGAGCCACCCGAGCGTCCTGTGAAGAAGTTTCAAAAACAAGTTTTCTTTTTCTCCAAGGACTAAATGTGTGTTCTCTTTCACACACCTGCGCACACACACATATATAAATGCACATGTTTGCAGGATAATTTGGAAATATATTTCAAATCCTTTAAAATATGCATACATTCTGACTCTGCTATCCCACATCTAGAAATTCATCCCCAGGAGATCATACTATTCTTTTATAATAGGTGATCAATAAATATTAGTTAAATAATTGAATGGATTGTGCCGAGAGCCACAGAAACCTTGCCGCTTGACACGGTCGTGGCGAGGACATGGCAGGTTTGCATGGCTCCTGCCATATGAACGGGGATCGGTATCTCCTCCTCTATCTCTTTATGTTACTCCAATTCCTTTTTTCTTTTTGGCCTAAGCCTTTTGCTCAAGTTGAGGCTCTGACCCACTTAACCCACTTCTAACCAGACCGAGATCTTCTTACAGGAACTACATAAAACAAACAAGACGTTCCCCCGCCATAAAACCGTCAGAGCAGATAACTGCGAGGCCCCCTTCCAATGTTTGTCCACCATATTATTGCAGATAAGATGATAAGGTACTTAAAGGCCAACTCTTACACAGACCCTTAATAATCTACAGCCAACTTTAGTTCCCCTCTAGGGATTCACATTCCATCATCCAGACCAACACCTGCATTCCCTTACAATGGAGAGTACACATAAGATAAGGTAGGAATGGTTAAATATAAAGACAACAGAGTTTTATTTCAGACTTTGCTAAAGAATACAATAGATGAGCCTCCCAGGTGTCTGCTCACCCAGCAGCAAAAAAGGGCTTCTATAAACAGCGTGGGCCATTCATAATAAACTCAAATGTCACCCCTCTTCCTTTGGTTAATGTGCAAAAGATATATGTGACTAAATCTTTTTCCAATACATAGAAACAGAGTCATAAAAATTGTTGTTAAGTGTCTTGCTGTTCAAAATGAGGTAAGCCTGTCTCTGCCTTGGTCTTAGAAAAAACTATAGGTTCTACAAAAAACCTTTTGTTGATCTAAGCCCCCTTATCTAAGAAAATCATTGACTGTTTTCCATGTAACTTGCTGCCTATAAATAAAGAGTAAAAAACCAATGAGACAAGAGATGCCTGTTTAGTGATTGAAAGAAATCTCTGGCTCTCTCATTCCTTTCGCCGACACCGTCCATCCTTCAGGGAACCCCTGGACTGCCTGGGCTGGACCCCGGCAGGATTGAAGTATGTAAATGAAGATGTCTTTCATAGGGTCATCTATCATAATAGAAAGAAGGAACAGTTTTAATCTATGTCAAGAAAAAATTGATTAAATAATGGTAGCCTCCATACAATGGAATAGCTTTTAATTGTTAGAGATGTTGATGCTTAGAATGTATTGCTAATTGAAGAAAAGTTCAGGTTACAAAATAATCTCCATTTCGCTAAGAAAAATATACTTTATATATAGAAAAGCACATATATCCAAATGTTTTCAGTGATTGTCTCTGGATGATAGAATTCTGCATGTGTAACTGGGTTAAGATGAAAGTTTCAGGCCAGATGAGAAATTCACAACAGAAATTACAATAGATATGAAAGCACCAAACAAGGCAGAGCAAGCATCACAAATGTGATTTTAAAGGAAATGAGTCCATCTTGTTCTAGGACTCGTTCTAGGACTCCTGGACCCCCTCAGCCATGTCGAGGCTTTTATAAAAAGGCATCAGAGAGAGGACTTAGTAAAGGAGATTGCAGAAGAGATTTCTCTGCAGAGGGCCACCGCCGAGAGCTATGGGGCGTCACTGTCTTTAGAGGTGGGTGGCAGGGAGCCATGGGGAAAATCACTTTGGAAGTCTGAACTGCGGGCCCTGCTGTTGAGAGATCCAGGGACTGGTGTCTGACTCTTGCCCAAGAAAGCTTCAGAAGCCTGAGGACTGAAGTCTGACTCCTGCTCAAGAAATGAAAAGGACGGGGTTCCTGGGTGACTCAGTGGGTTAAGCGTTGGCTCAGGTCATGATCTCGGGGTCCTGGGAGCAAGCCCCCATCGGGTTCCCTGCTCATCGGGGAGCCTGCTTCTTCCTCTCTGTTGCTCTCCCTGCTTGTGTTCTCTCTCTCTCTGTGTGTGTGTGTCAAATAAATAAATGTTAAAAAAAAAAAAGAAAGAAAGAAATGAAAAGGAGGGTTCAGGAAGGGCCAAGAATCACCCTTGTTTCCAGAGCCAAGAGGGGGCTTCTGTATTCCGATGGCCCAGATTTCCAGTTTGCGGATGTCACATATGCAAACAGGAGTATTCCCTGGGCAGGGGGAGCAACAGAGGTGTAAATGAAATATCCATGGTCTAAGGGAGAAATCAGAAGAATCCCATCATCGAGGGAACTCAGTACAGAGGAGACCAGCAGGGAAACACCCAAGAGGATCCCACATGTCCCAGGAGACAGCTGTGAACATCTCTGAGATCAAGAGCACAACGACCGACAGCTTCAGGTGTTATAAGATCACATATGAGCGTCCTCCCCTCTGCTCCTGTTTCCTCACATTCAGCTGGTCTAAAGGAGTCAGAGGGTACAGTGTAACCCATGGGGATTATAATATGCATTTATCCGAAGAGTGACAACAGGCCAAAACTCAAATTGAATATCAGAATTTCCCGAAATTTTCCCGAATTTCTTGTGTATGGAGGGCTGTTCTCATTTACACAGCTCTCAACACACACTCACATACACACGCTTCTTCCCATCATTAAGTTCGGTGATTACCAAGTGTTTATTGCATTTGCTCTTAAACCTGTTTATGCCACTTTCCTTTATCATAGCAATTACACAATTTAATAAGGAAGAAAATTGCGATTTTAAAGACTGGGTGCTTTGGCAAAATGCTTATAAGGCAAGTTTCTCAAACACTGCTGTCAAAAATTGTGTGTGAGGGGGTTATGACTCAAAATGATCAGGGAGGTTTGTAAAAACTAGAAGCATTCTGCACCTTGAATGAATTTATAAGTGGCTTCAAATTCTCATTCCTCTTAAGGCTAAACTAAACTAGAAACTTCAGTCAAGGGGCTAAGGAAGGCCATCTAAAATCTAACTGGTAGACTTTTGCTAAAACAAAAAGTCATGGTCCTATATGGAAAGACCTGATAAGTGCATATATTGATCTATTAATATTTATTGATTTATCTGTACTTTTTTAGAGGGGGAGAGGGGCAGAGGGAGAGAGAGAATCCCAAGCAGGCTCCACATCCAATGTGGAGCCTAATGTGGGGCTCGATCCCACAACCCCAAGATCATGACCTGAGCCAAAATCAGGAGTTGGACACTTGACCGACTGAGCCACCCAGGGACTCCTGATATGTTATTATTTTAAGCTATTTACTAAAAATAAGTATTATTATTTTTATGATTCTTTCCTTTTACTGACTTTTTCAATTTAACCACTAACTCCCAGTCTTGATGAATTGGAGAAACGCTACCCTGACTTAGAGCAGGGGTTGGCAAACTAGTCTGGCCAAATCTAGCCCACTGCCTGTTTTCAGGAGACCCATGAACTAAGAATATGTTTACATTCCTAAATGGGTGAAAAATACGAAAAGGAAAATATTTTGAGATAGAGGAAATTTATATAAGATTCAAATTTCTGTGTCTGTTAATAAGGTTTTCATGGAACTGGACATGGCCATTCTTTTTTTTGTTTTTTTGTTAAAGATTTTGTTTATTTATTTGACGGAGAGATTGAGAGCACAAGTAGGCGGAGAAGCAGGTAGAGGGAGAAGCAGGCTCTCCGCTGGCCAGGCAGCCACACACGGGGCTCGATCTCTGGATCCTGGGACGGTGACTGGAGCTGGAGGCAGACACTTAACCCGCTGAGCCCCCCAGACGCCCCATGACATGGCCATTCTTTCAAGTACTGGCTATGGCTCGTAAGCTGAAAATATTTACGATCTGGTGTTTACAGAAAAAGTTTGCTGAAGTCCAGGCCTGGGGCATTATTGAGCTCAGTCTTTCTTCCGCCCTCCTGTTTTTCTGTGGTTTGGTGGGAGGCCTTTAAGGCTGCCTTTGCCCCTCGAGGCTGTCTGGATTAATGTCGACCTTCTCTGCTCTAGGATTCACAGCAGGACAAAATGCTCTTCTTGGCAATGAGACATTTTTCTGTGTCAGAACTGAGCGAAAAGAATCCAGAGTGACCTTTTAATGAACATTATTTACTCACAGGAAGGCTTTATTTAAGTACAGACGACTCTGAGTTCATCTCTTCTCTTCTGCTTCCTTTGGGCCAGGTTGTCCAAAAGAACAAAGCAATTCTTTTGCTTTGTTTCTATCCTGAAGGAATGATGTAGGTGAATGACCTGGAGAAAATTGATTTTTTTCCCCCTGCTTGTGCATCTTGGTTTGATTTTCCTTTCGGAGTTAACAGATAATCATTTTTTCTGATTTACTGGAAAATACTGGTATTCAGGGTTAGGTATTGGACAACCAAATATCTGATTTAAAAGGAAAGAAAAAATAAAAACCCCACGGATTACAACCTCCTTTTTTTGGTAGGAAGCAGTCAGAGACAAAAGAGTAAATAGGGAGGATCTAGAATTGCAAGATTTTTTTTTTTTTTTTTTTGAGTCAAGTAAATTCCTAATTTGCTATTAAAATCGTTTCAGGAGACTTCATCAGTGTTCTGATGGAAGAGGGCTAGGATAATACAGGGTAATCAGCTTCTGGTGTAACTGGAAGTTTTGATGAGGAACCAAGGTACAACATAGCTGTCTTAGACTGCATTGCCCAGACACAGAGCCCAGGCCAGGGAGTTTTATGTAAGAGAACGTTGGGGGGTAAAAAAAAGAACGTTGAGAGGGGACCTGGGAGGCCCAATCTCTTAAGCGTCTGCCTTCGGCCCAGGTCAAGATCTCAGGGTCCTGGGATGAAGCCCATATCGGGCTCCCTGCTCAGCAGGGGAGTCTGCTTCTGCCTCTCCCTCTGCTGCTCCCCCTGCTTGTGCTCCCTCCCTCTCTAATTAATAAATAATAAATAAAATCTTAAAAGAAAAGAAGGCTGAGAGAGGACAAATCTGTAAAGGAGTAGAGAAAGCAGAAGGAAGGAGAGGAATCAAGAGAGAAAGCGGTTTCAGGTGAAGCGTACCCTTGGCTCGAACCTCAGGGGAGCTCCGGAGCGGGACCGGTACCTGGGGTCTACTCATTCCCTGAGGCAGAGAAGCCTGTCCCTGTCATCACACAGTCCAGAGGCATCCCCGGGTGGGGAGTGCACTCCCAGGCACCTCCAGTAAGGGCACGCCTATAGGCCGAGGGCAACTTCTCAGAGGGATTCAAAGCAGCTGGTCAAGAGAACCCAGGGACCCCCAGCAGGAGGCTATGGGATTAGACTCCAAAGCCGGTGGTGAGGGCCACCATCACGCAGCACTTGGAAACAGTAAACAACACCTAAGCCTCTCAGCCTCACCAGGGTTAAAGGTCTTGGGGCCATTCTTCACTAGCAGGAGAGAGCCCTCGAGGTGCTTTTATTTTCTTATACAATGGACCAGACCCAGGAGAGAAGAGAACAAGAAACTACAAATGAAGATCTAAGGGTTCATCATTATATGGGACTGAACACTGATTGCAGACTGTGTTCTGAGATTCAAAGTGACCACAGACTTTGTATTACTGAGGAATAAATAGGAAAGTAATTGCATTTCCCTGTTTGAATCCTGGGGCAAGCGAAAAGCTAGGGAATTTAAAAGGAATTTAAAGAGGGCAATGGGACACCAAGAAGTGCACTTACTCCATCGAGAGCATCCTCCAAATCTTGGGGAAACAGGGTTATTACTTGATGTAAAAGACTTTCAAATTATCTACTTAAAATGTGTGGCCGAGAATCGTATCCCGAATTGAGCAGACCTGTCAAATCTGAGGGTAATGCTTTTTCATGTTTTTCTTGCAAGTCTGTGTCTTGGCATTCTCTTTTGATTTTAAAACATCAAATTTAAAGATACATAGGTAGAGAGGGGCAGAAGTGCTGCCGGCAGTTTTCCAGGTCCTAATTTTGACCTTTAGTGGGTTCCAAGAAGTAACACTAGTATCCTTCTAAGAAACTTACCCTTAGCTGGCTTGAATGGACTTCTGTAACTTACAACTTGTAACTTACAACTTCTATAACCACATCTTGTTACCTGGGAGAGTCTTGGAAACAGTGATGGATGTTGCCACGGTAGGATAGTATCATTTACCTCCATTTCACAGATGAGGAACAGGAGGCTAAGAAGTTTAAGTCCGTGGCCAAAGATCACACAGTGGCCAAGTGGCAAAGCCTGGGAGCCTAGCCCATCAGCTGCCAATGACTTTGCTCCTTTAAACCCTCCCAGCACGGTGGCAAAAGACCCAGCTTTGGGGAGATGTCACTTTGAGTGTGTCTGCTGTGTGTATCACGGAAGGAAGCTTTTGTTTGGGAAGATTTGAAAGGCTTTGGAGGAAGGTTATTTGTTTCTGTTCATGTAATGCAATTAGCCTGTTGAATGTGAAATGAGAATAAAATGTTTTTCTCTGCTCAGTCTATCCATTTTAAAAGAGAACCAGATCTACTGATGCTGACACTAATGTGCGTGGGGAAGCTCACCAGAAATGAAAACACTAATTTATCTCAGTCTAGTTATTACTTTGGCTCCTTCCTTCCCTCGGAGTGTAAATTGCTAGGAACGTGAGACTGTGTCCTGAATGGAGGTTTGGCATCATTTTGCTTAATTAAATAACATTCTCCAAGGCATGGCGTTGTAAGTATTTCCTTTCTTTTCTTATTCCCATTATTTGAAATTCTCACATTTATTTATAAAACACGGTAGGCTTTTCTTCCTCTTACTGCTGCCACTAGCATGGTAGATATTTCTTGTTCTTTCGATTTTCACTATATTGGAACAGATTTTCATTAAACTTTATGGCAATTACTTGTACAACATTTACAGGACTCATCTTGTTTCTGTAGATGGCAAGATTCTCATCTTGGGCAATTTTCTCTGCAAGAGATTTTGATCATGTAATTTTAAACTTCTATGAAATAAAAAGAGGAAATTATTATAAAGGCTTTTTTTTTAAACCAAGCAGCTGGTTTCATTATCATTTTTCCTCCTGAGTGTCTGTTGATGTAAATAGTAAGCTTTTGCATTCAAGCAAGTAATAGTTTTATATGCAAGGTTCATCAGAGAAACGAAGCACAATAGTGTCACTATCATGGGCACTTGATATAGTTTATTCCACTTGAGATAAATTCCTTCAGACAAATTCGCCATCAGAATCTTGGCCAATGAGACCCCCTTCTATTAAGTTTCTTACAAAGCATCAAAGTTATTTTTCCAAGGTAGAAAATACAAAAATAATACCTACTAATGATAGTAAACACTGATATCCGAGCCTTTTCCAAGTGTTTCAGGTGCACAATTAGATTGTTTATTTATAGTTTTAAAACCACCTAATTGAGGTATAATTGACATGTCAAAAGCCATATTTAATGTATACAACTCGATGAGTCTGGAGATAAGTACACACCTAGAAACGTAGCCATCACTTCCCAAAGTTTCTCTCTCTCTCTCATACACACACACACACCCCCCTATAGAAATACACACACACACACACACACACACACACACACACACACACATCCCTTTCCTTGCAAGGCAAGAACACTAGAGTATTTTAGAGGTACATATTCATTTTAAGGAAATCACATTTACATTTCTCTGGGAAAATGCCCACGAAAGTCTTTTTCTCTGCTCCATAATGCACTTTTCAGATGCCCAGTTGCTCTAGTAATCCACACTAGCCTGCTCGCCAAATGACCAAAGTGGGGAGGGAGGAGCAACAAAGAACTAGAAATGGTCTTCTTATAGGGAAAGACTGCTCACTGGGAAGGGACTGGCTCTTCCAAAGCCAAGAGTAATTTCTTTCACTCAGAATGGCTCTCTCAGCCAACACCATTGATTATACCTTAATGCACAATATAGAGTAGCTAATAAAGACATCTGGGAAATAACTAGGTTATAGGAAGCCATTAAGAGCTTGTAAGTAAAGGAAACCCAAGAGCTTTGGGGCAGAAGCTGAAAGACCAATGGGAGAGAGGTTCAAAGGGGATCATCTTTCAAACCAGACTTCCAGATGACCATGAACAGAAAGCAGGTAGACAAGTGAAAACAGAGCGCCACCTACAGGGAGCACCTGCAAATCGAAATCTAAGGTTACCCGCAACAGGTCTGCCCAAGTCCACCACTTAGAACAGGGGCAGACAAGCTGTCGCCCATGGGCCGAATCTGGTTTGCTATCCCAACGACCATATGAAGAATGGCTTCATATTTGTAAGCGGTTAAAGAAAAAACCAAAGAAGGTTAATATTTTGTAACACGTAAAAATTATATGAAATTCACTTTTCGGCGACCATCAGTAAAGTCTGGTTGGAACACAGCCACACTCGTCTGTTTCCATGTCGTCTATGGCTACTCTTGTGCGGCGCTGGTAGAGCAGAGTATCTGTGCCAGAGACCCTATGGACTGCGGCGTCTAAAAGACTGTCTGCCCCTTACAGAGAATGTTTGCCTGCTCCTGACTTAGAACTTCAGTTTACTTTGCTATGTTTTTGTATTAGAGCTGCAGCAGGGTTTCTTTCCTACAGGTACATTTCCTTAATAAAAATAAATCTTATAACAATGTATTTATTATATTCTAACAATAGATCCTATACTTTCCCCGATTTTGCTGCTATGCAGCCGTATTAAATGTCTCCTGTCTTGTAAGCAGCTCATCATCCGAGAGCCATATATCTGGCAATGAGTAATCAGCACTGTTCATTAATTTAAGTAAGATTCCAATCTTATTGAATTTCCATTCAAACTGTTTTCAATTTAATAAAACTGAACTGCACCTAATAGAAAATTAAATGTCTATATTTGACTCACATGTCGAAGCCGACTTTCTTATCCAGACTCTCATTAGAATGTGCTGGAGTTGTTTTTCTTAAGCCAGCAAGGGGATGTATGGAATAAGACTCTCCGAATGGCTCATTGGCTCATTGGTGAGGGGGCAGGAAAATGTGGAAACCGTGGGCTCCATTCTGAGGATGGAGCCGTCAAAAGAGCTTAGCCTTGTTTGTGGCTATCACTGCCCTTGAATGTTTCCATCTCTCCCAGCTTGTGGGGACAAGATAGTTTGATTAATATTAACAACAAATACGGATCTCTGAATATCAATACCAAATTCCCCCTGGGCTCCCAGCTTCCAACTGCTTATACAGAAATGCCAGTGCCTTGCAAATGTCTGCTCCCCGGGCCTTCTGGGGATCCTCGGGGCTGCCTTGCAGGTGCCTGTTTGCCAGATTCTGTCCTCGCTTGCTGTGGCCGCCGGCCAAATGGGGGCTTGGAGGGTGCAGGTCCGGAACCTACTAGACGGCTATGCAGTGGTGTCATTACACCCGAGAGAGCTTCCTCTGATGCCTCGGTGTGGCTGAGCGGGACGCGTGCTGTCTCTGGGGAGCGTGTGTCCCCCTCCCCCCGGCGCCCCCTCCGACACAGACCTGAGTCACTGCCGCTCCCAGGGAATAGAGGTGCAGCTTCCAAGCCTCATTCCTCGGATAGCTTGATGTCAGCACCCAAAAGGCCCCCCGTCCGGGTGAAAAGGAGACTGGGTTTGGGTTTGGCTGCTTGGGAACGAAAGTGTCACAGGGTCTGGGGAACCCGCGGGTCCGTTCACACTCACGGCTTCTCTGCCCTCCTGGGGTCACATCGCAGGAGTACGAGGAATTCCAGAAAAGTTAAAATGACTACCCCCTCCCACCCTTGGGCCACACTTCCAGGTTCAGCCGGTTGTTCCAAGTTCATGTCCATCATCATCAATTCCCTCCCAGGGCACTAGGGTCCTCCCTGCGATCCAGCCTCTGGGGCTGCACCGCTGTGTCGGACTTATCTATACATATCTGACCTCAAGTCACAGTCAGGCTGAAGTGTATTTCACCCCCACTCCCCAGTCCTCAAGTACATATGCAGAAGCAAACAAATAAATGTGCGTGCGAGCCTGTGTGCGTGTGTCTGATCTGCCCAACTCCGAAATCTGACCCAGCCAGGGATCCCTTTTACAGAATATCGGAAGATTCTATTGTGAATGGAAGGTTTGATTATAGTCTAGTGTGAGAGAAATTATATATCACTTTTTACATAAGTCCTTAACTTTGAGAAAACTATGTGGGTAATAGATGCTTTTGTGATGATTTTAACAGATGCTTTTGAATGGATGAAAAATGCTATATTTAATTCAGTATATTTAAAACTTTTGGTCCATTCACTTAAAAATATTTGTTGTGCATGTACTATGTGCCAGGCACTGGGATACACAGGAGGTCTCCGCCCTGGCTGGTGGATCGCCTATTCTAGTGCGTGAGTATTCAACAAATGAAGAAATATGTCTGTGATTTTCAAGTCATGACAATTTTCGTAAAGGCAAATGAAGGCAGGGGAAGGGGGTAGAGAGTGACAGTGGGGGAATGCTAGAGTAGAGAGACGGCATGGAGAGAGAAGGCCTCTAGGAGCATGGCACTCTGAAGCCAAGACCTGAAGGAAGGGAGAGAATGAGCTTTGTGCCATTCTTTGAGAAGGTGAGTGGAAGAAAAGCATGTGCAAAGGCACTGGGCGTCGGTTAAAACAGAGGACGGGTGGAGCTCCTAGGCTAACACAGGTGGTCGCTCCTTTAGGACAACCTTCAACTGTAACCACACTGTCCTCCCTCTTTCCCTTTGGGAAAGTTTAAGCATGCTGCCTGAAACTAATGCAAAGGACACCCTCCACCCCCACAACAACAACAACAACAACAACAAGAACAAAAATCACCATTTCTGAAGATGTGCTATGTTCCAGAGATTTTTACATAAGCCACTGACAACATTTGGAAATGATCCTGGGTGGCAGGCAATTTTATCCTCATTTCAGATTAATCATGTGACCTGCCCAAGACCGTACAACTAGTAAGTGGTTGAACCCAAGTGTGTCGAGCTCCAAGGCCTGGGCTATTTCTGTCATTTATAAAGTTCCCTGTCTTCTCCACCCCCTGCCTCCATCTTCGTATAAACTTATTAACTCTCCGGCACTAGATGGGTTCTGAGGCTCAAACGAAGACCCACTTAGCAGGAATAAGGCGAGTGAAAAAGGAAGGCGGCTGGGGCAGGGAGCTGGGTAGGTCTCATCTGATTGTATCGCTTCCACCAACATCTGGAGGCTTCTTCCCAGGCTCTGACAGTGAGCACACAGAGGGAAGTCTCACAGGAAGTAGGGCAATCTCATCAGCTTCACCGGCCTGCTGCTATCACAGAGTTAAGGGCCTGACACTAAGCATCTCATGATCTCCCCGGAGCGGGCAAGTTATGGTAGAGGAGGGCCCACACACTTACAGACCCATGGGTTTCTGCCTCCACGGATCAAGTTCTCTATGTCATCTAATCCATCACTCCACTCAGAGCGTTTGCAGTAGCCAATAACTGAGAACGTTCCACCCACTACTCGACTGGCGGCGAGTCCACCAGCCATGTCAGCAGCTTGCTGTCCTGACCTTGGACCCGAAGCTCTGCAGGCAGAGGGGTGGTTCTCCCACACGGAGTACCCTGGACACAGCTGGAGGACGGGCCTTTTTCTTCCAGAATCTCTGCAGACAGGTTTTCCGGTTGTGCAGGTCTGGACTCCTCAGGGATCACGGTTGGATGGAATCCAATATTCTCTTTTATCAACCCAGCTTAGACAGGTGGGGAGCGCTTTCCCTGCCGCCTGCCCGAGGACGGGAACCCGTTCTGTGTTTGTGAAATATCAGTCATGCTTCTGATGTCTCTCAAGTCCTCTGCCTCCAAATGGGAACCCTAATTAGTTATGTCCTCATTATTCAATGAGTGTAATTGTTCGCAAATCCAATCATCTATTCATTACTCCTTTCATTCTTTTGCCCTCTGGGCCGTCCCATTCGATTATCTAATCCAGAGAACGTAATGTAATAGTTCTCATCATCTGCTCACGGCCACACTTGGCACTATTAAAAGAAAAAACAAATCACTTCACGCGTGTGAAGATGAGTACAAGGCCTGAGGAACTGCTGTGACAAAGCCTCCCCAAGTTTTACCAGGTTGACGGAGTCGGAATGAACGAGTCACTTACATCAGAGAGCATCACGTGTCTTCTCACTCCACTGGCTTCCCTGGGAGCCTGCTGTCCAGCTGCTCACTCAGGAGCCCAGGCTCCTGCCTTGTTGTGGCTCCGTCTTCCTCTTGGCCCTTGGAGTCCTCCCTCTCCAACCAGCTAATGGAGAAAGAAAAGGAAAAGCCACATACGTGAGCATTGTGGAGGGTCAGGACGGGGGCTTTTATATCTTTGTCTCACATTCTTTTGGTCCAAACTCAATCATTTGGCCGCATCGCAGGCTGCAAAATGCAGCCCAGCTGGCTATCCTGGAGGAAAGAGAAGGGATCTGGTGCACAGTTAGCCAACCACTGTGAATCCGTGCTCTCTAAAATCCACTAGGATGCTGTCTGCCCAGCATCCCACGTCACCCCTGCCAGCTCTTTCTCTTATATGTTATTTCACAACTTAGCGTTTCCCAAATTTCTGACTCTGCCGTATTTTCCATTATTCTTTTTTTTATTATTATTATGTTCAGTTAGCCAACATAGAGTACATCATTAGTTTCTGATGTAGTGTTCAACGACTCATTAGTTGCCCATTATTCTTTTTTAAAAAGATTTTATTTTTTATGTTCTTAAGTCATCTCTACACCCAACGTGGGGCTCAAACTGACAACCCTGAGATCAAGACTCACATGATCTACCTACTGAGCCAGCCAGGCACCCTGCCCATTGTTATTATTATTTTTTTTTAGATAAAATGTTCCAGCCGTATGAAAAGGTATCAAGAACAAAGTTCACCTGTATATCCATCACCCACTGAGGAGATAAAATATTGCAAAGACAGTTGAAGCTGTCTCTCTATCCCTGATTCTTTCTCATGAGGCGATCTTATTTCTTATTTAACAAAGAAAATCATAAGTCCCTCAATGTCGTGCCATCATTAATACAAACATCCCTTCTTCCATCAGCATTTCTTCCTGTTTTCTGTTGCCACACAAGAGAGCAATGTCTCCCCTCTCCCTACTCGACTCCTTGGGCTTGCTCTCTCTCTCTCTCCTCCATTGTCCGAGACCTCACTCTCTTATCCCATCTCTCTGTGTGTTCAGTTTCTTCCTTCTCATCAATCTTTAATTATCTTTAACTCTTTTCCAATTTACTTACAAACAGAAAACCAAAACCCCACAGCTCTATTTGATTTTGTGTCTACCTCTAGGCTCTCTCTCCTCTTCATGAACATTCTCTGTGAAATGACTGTCACTTACACTTTAATTCACTGCAATCTGATTCTACCCCACTGCTCCAAGGAACCAATTCTATCCCATGCCATTATGACCATTCATTCAAGCCAATGGACATTTCGCAGGGTTTATCCTCTTTGACCTCTTAGCACACCTGACTCCCTGGGTCTAGCTCCCTTTCCTTCTTGAAACACTCCCTTTCCTTGGCTTCCATGGAACTATCTTCTGTTCTATCTCTTTTCACTGTCCATATCTTAGTACATTTGTCCTCTGTATTCCCTTAACTGACAGTATCTCTTATATGTATTTGTCCTAGACCATCTTCTCCTTTCCTTTTATGTTATTTTTCTTAAGTGATCTCATTCACTTTGGGTTCTCCCTTTTTTTCTCCCATGTGTCATTTTCTACCAGATTATTCTCAGCCCCAAGCCCAAATCTCTCTCACTGAAACCAACCAACCAACCAAAAAATGAGCAACACCATCAACAACAAAAATCTGACTAAAAACACTTGCTCTGCCATCCACCTACTTTGCTCTCCCTTCTTAGCCACAATTCTTGATAATTACCTACACATGCCCCTCTACTTCCTCACCTCCCACTTTTCCTCAGCTCATTCCAAAATACTGGCTTCTGCTCTCATCACTTCACCATGATGGCTCTTGAGAAGGTTGTTGGTAACCCTTGTATTGCTAAACCCAGTGGATATTTTTAGCCATCTTTTCCCTGACTTCTCAGTGGCCTAGAGCCTCCAGATGAATGCTTATTAAATAAACAGACTTATTTATTGCCTTGGGCTCTGACATCACACTTTCCTTCCTACCTCTTTGAGTATCCCATCTAGACTACTATGTTGGCTTATCTAAAAATATCTGTCTTTTAAATACTGAATTTTTCAAGGTTTGGTCCTAGGAATTTTTTTCCCCTCGAATTTTCCCTGCCCTTGACTTCAGTTACTATTTATAGCCCGATGATCCACAGTGTATTAAATGTCAGGTCAGATTTTCCTTCCAAGCTCCAAACCTGCATATCCAATGTTCTCCTCCACCTTCCCTTCTCCAATTCAGTATTTCCAAAACTGGTATCTTACCTCTCTCTCTCTAAATCTTTTTTAAAAAGATTTTATTTATTTGAAAGATTGAGAGTGAGCATAAATGGGGAGGGAGGCAGAGGGAGAAGGAGAAACAGACTCCTCGCTGAGAAGGGAGCTGGAAGTGGGACTCAACCCCAGGCCCCTGAGATCATGACCCAAGCAGAAGGCAGATGCTTAATCGACTGAGCCATCCAGGCGCCCCTCTCTAAATCTTGATCTAGCTCTCCAGTGTTTCCTGTTTTATTGAATGGCATCATCACCTATTTAGATACACAAACAATTCCCAAATTATTCTCAATAATTTATCCTCCATCTTTCTCTCCCTCTAATTCAACTTGTTGTCTTGGCAGTTTTGCCTCTCAAATATTTCCTTCTTTCCCTTTTTTATAAAATAAATATTTTATTGGGGCACCTGGGTGGCTCAGTGGGTTAAAGCCTCTGCCTTCAGCTCAGGTCTTAATCACAGGGTCCTGGGATTGAGCCCTGCATTGGGCTCTCTGCTCTGCAGGGAGCCCACTTCCCTCTCTCCCTCTGCCTGCCTCTCTGCCTACTTGTGATCTCTTTCTCTGTCAAATAAATAAATAAAATCTTCAAAATAAATAAATAAAATTTATTTATTTATTTATTTGACAGAGAAAGAGATTAAAAAATTTATTTATTTATTTTATTTATTTATTTGTGAGAGCGAGAGCGAGGGAGAGCACACGCGCACGCATAAGCAGGGGGAGCAGCAGGCAGAGGGAGATGCAGACTCCTCTCCTGAGCAAGAAGCCCAATGTGGGACTCAATTCCAGGACCTCGAGATCATGACCTGAGGTGAAGGCAGAAACTGAACCAACTAAGCCACCCCTGCATCCATCAAATATTTTCCAAATCTATTTCTATCATATCTACCATACCTTATCTCTGTATATCTTGTACCAGTTTTCCTTCTCTCCTTGTGATCCTACGACACTGACTCTAGAGGCATTTAACCTCAACTCACTGCTTCTGTCCCCCTTTCTGGAACATTCTCGTTTTCTACTCTATCTCTCTCTACAGACCTTGGAAACTCCTCTCACAATTTTGATCTCAGCTTAAGCATCCCCCCTTTTAACTATTCTGTGATTCTTCAAACTGCATCAAGTTTCCTTGGTATATACTCTTATGGTGTACTGTATCTTTCACAGTACTTAAGACAGTATATTTATATTTGTGTGATTATTTGACCAGGGCTGAATCTTCTTCACTAAATTATGTCGCCTAGTCCATAGTGCTAACCTCCATATTCTTGGCATATAGTATAGCACATGACACATATTATAGGTGCTCAGTAAATGTTTAAGTGGTTTTAAGTATTGACTGTAGGCTAACAATTGCCCAAACTATTTCCAACCCAGTTGCTTTCCTGAGCTTCAGATCTGTATAATGAACTCTTCACTGAGTATCTCTGATTGGGAATCCCACTGGCATCACAAACTTAACAAATCTCAAACTATGCTATTATCTCCTCCACTGCTATCCAAACCTTATTTTTCTTCTGAGTGTCTGTCTCAGAAAATGATTCCCTCCAACCTTTCATTTGCACAAATTGAACATCAGTCATCAGCTCTGGACATTTGTCTCCTCATCTTTCACTTTTGATGAAGCACTAAGTCCTACTCATTCTATCTTTCAATTATGCTTCCAATCTGTTCATTTCTACCCAAGCTCATGGTCCCTATTCTGATTCAGGATATTATCAACTCTAGTCTAGATCACTACAAATGTCACTTTATTGGCCTCTTCCCTTCTAGTTTGTATTTCTCTTAGTTTTTAACCTTTTATACACTATAAAATGTCTAAAATGAAAATCTGATCATACCTCTGCTTTTAACCCCTAGATAATTCCCCATCACTCAAAAAGGCTTATAAAACTCTGGAGGATCCAGTTCTTTCTTGGCTCTCCATTCTCACCTTTCATTCCTTTCTCTTCTTGCTTCATTTTCCATCTATGCTAGATCACTTTTAGTTTATTGAATGGGCCCTGCTCTCTTACACCTTCAGATTTTCTGTAATAGTAAGTTACTGCTGCTTAACAAATTATTTCAAAGCTTAGTGTTTTATAACAATATTCATTTATTACTTCCCATGGCCTATAGGTCAGCTTAGTAATCCCTCTGATTTGGGCCAGATTCATCTATCTCCATTGGACTAGCTCATTTGTCTTTGCTCATTGAGCAGGCCAGTTGGGGGGGTACCTGATCTAGAATGATCTAGCATGGCCTCTTGTGGCTCTCTTAGAGAGGAAGGAAAGGAAAGGAAAGGAAAGGAAAGGAAAGGAAAGGAAAGGAAAGGAAAGGAAAGGAAAGGAAAGGAAAAAGGAAAGGAAAGGAAAAAGGAAAAAGGAAAGGAAGGAGAAAGAAAGAAAGAAAAGAAAAAGAAAGAAAAGAAGAGAAAGAAAAAAAAAGAAAAGAAAAGAAAAGAAAAGAAAAAAGAAAGAAAGGGAAGGAGGTTGGGAGGAAGGGAGAGAGGAAGGAAGGCAGGCAGGCAGGTAGGAAGAAAACAAGCATGTGAGGCCTCCTGATGTAAGGCGTGAAACTGACATACAGTCATTTCTGTTGCATTCCATTAGCCAAAGCAAGTCAGGAGATCATCCCATATTCAACAGGTCAGAAATAGATTCCATCACTTGGAGGAGTTGCGAACCTACATCACAAAGGGCTGAGTACATAAATGGGTGGAGACTCTGGGCTATTTTTGCAATCAGTCTAGCAGATCATTTACATTTCTTCTGCAAGAATGCCTGTATCTCAGCCCTTCTCTTTAATAACTCATAATGATCTCTCTGGTCTCAATTTAGATGTCACTCCTGGGAAGCTTTCTTAGATTGCTCTAGATATCTCTCCTTTGGACTCCATCATGATAGTATGTGCATTAAATACCTGTCTATTGATCTGATTAGAACATAAGTTTGAAGACAGAACATAAGTTCTTGAAGACAGAGACTGTGTCTTATTTGGTCACCTAAGGGGCTGTTATAGGTAAATTTAAAATACAATAAAAATCAATCAAGTAAGATCTCAATAAGCAAATTTAAATGTAAAATGCACAATAAAATCAGTCAGTATCCACATGTGCTCCCTTGCCACATCGGTCTCTGATTGAGAATAACGTCTATTAGCAAGTATTGCCACCAACTCACCTCCTCCCTTTATTTTCCTTTCCTTTTTTCTTCTTCAGTAGAAGCAAGGGAGCAGGATTGGAACTTTACTGTGTGATTCTACGCATGCAGAGTGGCCCCCAAAACACAGTATAAACACAAGAATAATGGGCACGAATCTACCTTATTTTCTTAGTGGGACAGAAGTATGTCTGGCAAGGCCTCCCCCCCCCACTTTAACTGCACTGCTCTCTACTCATTGCCTGTCTGGCAAGAAGCATTGCACTGCTTTATCTATAAATTACTTTTTCTCAGGGCTCAGTAATTCTCATCGCTAGTCTCGTGTCTTCTGCAAATTGTCGATGTCTCACAACAGAGCTAAATTGGGTATTTGCAGGGCAGTATCTAGAGCAGTGAGGCACAAGATGACTCCAACTTCCTTCTCTCAGCTGGCTTCCTTTTTGCCATCTTATCACATTCATTTCCAAGTTGTTATTGCCTTTTCTTAATCGCCTCTTTCACTTTTTAATTTACTTTTTTCTTGCTGGAGCTGCTTCCTTGCTCACACCTCACCGCCCACCCCCCCCAAACAGAGATTTTTACGTGCTGCCCTATCGTCCTCTTGAGGGATGGGAACTGACCAATTCTAGTCACGTTTCTTTTGCTTTCCCATCCACAGATTTTGTTCTCTTGCCAACTTTCATTGTTTTAAGTATCTGATCCAACAGGAAGTGCTAATCCCCCATTTCTATATAATTCATTTTTAATAGCAAGTTGTGATGACCTGGGTCGTTCTCTCATGTCTTTAAGCCCATCAAGGTTAACATCATCCTGTGCCAATACGGACCCCCTCCTCTGGTTCCCATCATTGCCACTGTAACACATTTTCTTGACCTTTCAAAAACTGCCCGTGAGGTTAACCACCATTTATCACAAAAGAGAAGATAAGGAATAAGTAATGCAAAAAGTATTCCTCAGAAATACCCCCACAAAGAACATTACAGTTAGTCAACAAGGGCTCTGATTCAGGAAGATAAGCCTTGGGTTCTCAAAGGGACAGGATGAACTCTAAGGGAGCCACCATTCCCAGCCAGAAGGAGGTTCAGTATTCCTAAGTCATGCCAAGAAGCATGACAAGTTTTGACAAGTTTATAAGACTTTATTGACAAGTTTATAAGACTTTTTTGACAAGTTTATAAGACTAGGGCTTTAGTAAAATGATTGGCAAAGTTTCCTTGATAGTCTTGAGAACTGTGAGGAAGAATAGAGGTAGGACGATCCAATGGTTGCATGATTATGTGGATGACCAATCAGTCCTACCCAGAGAAAGTTGATTAATGGGGCTCGCTTTTTTTTTTTAAATAAAGGGCCAGGAAGTAATTATGTTAGGCTTTGTAGGCTGACTCAGGTCTGCCACCGTAGGCCACAAGCAGCCTTAGACACCATACAAAAAATGTGCATTTCTGTTTTCCAATAAAATCTTATAGAATAGACATGGGCTGGATTTGGCCCATGGCCACAGTTTGTTGCCCCCTGTCTTCAGGTGGGCAACAAGCTACCAATGGGCTGGAGTACATCATGCAAGTTCTCGTGACCTGTATAGTGGAAGAATTTGAAACCTTCAATCTGCAACAGGACCGTTGTCTTTAATTACTAGACCTCATTGACCATGGTTAGCACTCACGCCTGCTGACACACCCATATTCACGCACAGATGCTCAGTTACCATAGAAAGGTTTTCTTTTATTCTAATTAATATCAGCTATCCTTAGAGAGAAAAGAAACACTGAGTTCTATTACTACAGAAATCAGTGCAGATTAAGAATTAAATCTACACACAGATGAGCTCATAAAAACGTAAGAAAACATTAGCAGCTGATTAGAAATGAATGCTAAAATGCTAAATGAAGTTCTTAGATTGAAGCAACTACATCACACTTGAATTGTTAATATGGCAATTAGCTCAGCCACCTACGAAGTACTTATTAATAAATACTTCATAAAGACTTCTGTTAAATGAGAACACACAGCAGGTTTATGAAATGTAAGTTTATATGGTCTTGAAAAATGCATTCAATATGCTTTCTTTTTAAAAAGTCTAGTCATGGTGACTTCTTGAAAGAAATCATGCTGTAGCTAAGTTTCAAATATTTTGTCCTTTCTGAAACTAAAGCCCAATCATCTACAAAATGGTTCTCAAAGTGTGGTCTGCAACTAGCAGCATCAGCATCGCCAGAAAACTTGTTCGAGATGTCAGGTCTCGGTCTGCACCCCAGACTTACCGAATCAGATACTCTGGGGTGGGGGCCGGAAGTCTGGGTTTTAACAAACCTTTCCAATGATTCTGATGCGGCTCAAGCTTGAGCACTACTGCTTTGCCACACTGAGGATTAATCGCAAGTAAGGTTGAGCTGTGTATCCTACTGTGTGCATGGGGCAGTGGGTCCTACTGTGTTCACACTGGAATCACCTGGGTACTTCATAAATACTGAGTCCTACCTGTGTTGAACCTAAGATGTAATTGGTCAGGGGTATGGCCTTGCAATGTTAAAAAAATTCCCAGGTGATTCTTAACCCGTAGATGTGTTTAGTAAACACTACGATAGAAGAAGCCACATACACCCCAACCCAAACATGGTAGAAAAATCTATCTTGATGGTATGGATTGATGGTCTGGTTCTTAGTTTCCTTCAGGTTAGATTTAGCTCCATTTTGGTTGCTGTATTTGTCTTTGGGAAAATCCTAGGGTCTTAACAGCATCAGCTTACACATGATCTTTGTGATGTTGAAAAGAGTGGTATATAATTATATGTATACACGTATTCTTATTTTGCATATGTAAATGTATGGTAAAATGTAGTTTCTTATGCCCCATCCATAATCATCAGGGGAATGCAAATCAAAACCACAATGAGATGTCACTTTACACCTGTCAGAGTGGCAAAACCAGAAACATAAGAAACAACAAGTTTTAGCAAGGATATAGAGAAAAAGGAACACACGTGCACTGCTGGTGGGAATGCAAACTGGTGCAGCCACTGTGGAAAATAGTATGGAGTATGGAGGGTCCTCAAAATATTAAAAATGGAAATGCCATATGATCAGTAATTCTACTCCTGGGTATTTACCTAAAGAATATGAGAACACTAATTCAAAAAGATACATGCACCTCTGTTTATTGAAGCATTATTTGCAGTAGCCCAGAAATATATGGAAGCAGCCCAAGTGTCCCTCAATAGACGGATGGATAAAGAAGATGTGGCGTGCGTGTGTGTGTGTGTGTTTATATATATATGCAATGGAATATTACTCAGCCATAAAAAAGAATGAAATCTTGCCATTTGCAACAACATGGATGGACCTAGACGATACGCTTAGTAAAATAAGTCAGTTACAGAAAGACAAATACTATACGATTTTACTGTGTGGAATTTTTTTTTAAGATTTTATTTATTTGACAGCGAGAGAGAGAGATCATAAGTAGGCAGAGAGGCAGGCAGAGAGAGAGGGAGAAGCAGGCTCCCTGCTGAGCAGAGAGCCCGATGAGGGGCTTGATCCCAGGACTCTGAGATCATGACTTGAGGCAAAGACAGAGGCTTAACCCATCGAACCACCCAGGTGCCCCTCATATGTGGGATTTAAGAAGCAAAACAAGGGGCGCCTGGGTGGCTCAGTCATTAAGCAGCTGCCTTCGGCTTAGGTCATGATCCCAGCGTCCTAGGATGAAGCCCGGCATCCGGCTCCCTGCTCTGCGGGAAGCCTGCTTCTCCCTCTCCCACTTCCCCTGCTTGTGTTCCCTCTCTCGCTGTGTCTCTCTCTGTCAAATAAATAAAATCTTAAAAAAAAAAAGAAGCAAAACAAATGAACAAATAAAAAGAAAAAGAGACACAAACAAAAAACCAGACTCTTATGTACTGAGAATGAACTGGGGTGGTTGCCAGAGGGGAGGTGGGTGAGGGGAGGGATGAATCAGGTGACTGAGATCAAGAGTACATTTATCTCAAAGAGCCCTGAGAAATGTATAGAATTATTGAATCATTATATTGTATGCCTGAAACAAACACAACACTATATATTAATTATACTTACATAAAAAACAAAAACTGTAGTTTCGCCTATCCTTAAAATATTTACACACACACACACACACACACGCTCATCTGTTAGGGCAAAAGTCCATGGTGGCAGGTATACCATGCCCTTTGCATTAGTAGATGAAATCCTATGAATGGGGAGATGGTCTAGTTCTAAAGATAATGGGTATGAAATAAAACTAAAAATAAAGAACAAAACTAGAAACAAAAACCTCAAGAACTTAAAGATTTAAAACTACTATGCCAAAATAACTAAATAAGAAAATCAATAAGTGCAGAACATCTAAAAATAATGATAATGCTGGTTAGGCACATAGGATATGACCAATATGGCTTCCAGACTGCAAGTCATTTACTAGACAAGCAAAAATAAAACAAATGAATTTAGTAGTCAGTTTCAAAAGCAAATAATAAGAAATATAAACCAAAGAAAAGCAGAAAAAAATCATTAATAATTATACAAAGGCATTAATAAACAAAAATACAGAAAAAATGGCATGTTTCTCTTAAAAATGAGAAAAAATAGATGAACTATTAACCAGTCTAATTAAGAAAAAAATGATGAAACTCGGCAAATACAGTTAGGAATAAAATTGGACCATCACATATAAGAGGAAATAGAAAAGAATTATACAAATACTCTCTATATTTCCAAGCTAGTACTTTTTAAAATTTGGATAAAATGGAAAAATGTCTAGGATTACATAGTTTTTAAGAAAATGATACAGAAAGAAGTAAAATACTTAAATAGATCAATAACTATTAAAAAAGAGCAGTTTTTCAAATCTTAAATTTCAGATATCCCTCAGCCATTGAGACAGTTGTAGGGAATAGAGAGAAAAAGGACCGTTTCATCTTTTTACAAAGCTAGAAACTAGAGTAATGCCGAGAAGCATGTCTGACATTCAAAAAGATTTTCCCAGACTGGAGAGCATGAGAGGGAGGTGGGGAGAGGGGGACGCTGGCGATTTCACAAGGACTTCACGAGGTGGCTCTAATAAAAACTAAATTTTATTTATTGGCTTAAGTGTGAGGCCAGGAAAAGCCTTGAGCCTTCTGGGGTTTAAGGATGTTTATCCACTGTTTAAGGATGAATGGCCTGAGGGAATTATTTCTCTGATTCTAAATTTCGATTGATTGTGAAACCATCAATTGAATTATAGATATTTTAAGGATAAAATAAACTATATATTTTTTTAAAGCTTTTCATTTATTTATTTGACACACAGAGAGAGAGAGACTACAAGCAGGGGTAGCAGCAGGCAGAGGGAGAAGGAGAAGTAGGCTCCCCGCTGAGCAGGGAGCCCCATGTGGGGCTTGATCCCAAGACCCTGGGATTATGACCTGAGCCGAAGGCAGATGCTTAACCCACTGAACCACTCAGGTGCCCCCAAGGATAAAACAAACTATATTTAATGTACCTAAAATAAGAAAACATGCATTCATATATTTATATACCATTTTCTCTTCACTATCACAAGGTTGCATCTAAACCTTCTTCACACTGCAGAGGCTAGAAATTCCTGGGGCTCATTTTCAGCACATAGTGATGGGCTGCTTTTCAAAACCTCAGCTGCTGGACTTGACCTCTCCACCAGCTTTAGGATGACAGTCTGTTTGGTGGACTAAGAGCACCAAGACTGTGCCTGCATTTCTTACTTGGTTAAACCCTGGTTCCTTTTTTTTTTTTTTTTTTTTTAATCAAACCACACATCTGCCTGAAGAGATTCGGCTTCCTTTGAAAGTCAGCCAGAAGCTTCAGACTAGGACTGTTTGGTGCCCCGGTGATCATTCCTTGTCACATGTGTATGAGCCACACCAACCACTCCTGGCTTTCAGAATCCTGTGGTCTTTTCCGAGATTTCTTATTTCCACTGCCTTTGGTGGCGTGTCCTGTATTTCATAGGAAATCTTATATTTGCACAATGACAATCTCTTCCTAGTGTGACACAGGAGTGGGACATTTTAAAAAGCCAGTTTGAAAGACAATTAAGGTCCCTACTGCCCAAATCTTGGGCATTCTACAATAAAACCATCATCCAATAAAAAGAACCAGGGCTCTTTGGACAAAGAGTTGACTCTAGGGCTGGGACAGGAAATACACAAGACAAGTCTGGAGTATCTTATAGTGCCAGAAATAATGTGCTAAAAAGACCCCCTGCAATGATGGGGGTATGCCAAGGGGTGTAGGACTCAGCTGAAAGAGCTCCCAGTGCATAAAGCTGGAACAGTTTGAGCAACAAAATGAAGTTGTACAGGATTATAATTCAAAGTATAGGATAAACATCCATGAGTCCATATTGATATAAATAAATGAATGAATAGCTAACCAGAGGAGAAGCAGCAAATTTCCCGTGCAGAAGCATCTCAAATAATTTAGATACTGTGCCCTCAATGAGGTGGAGTGTTATTCTCCACTTATGGGTAGTCTATGCATGATGACTTCCTTCCAAAGAGTACAATATGAAAAGGGAGAAAAAAGAGTGAGTTTATGGTAGACACATTGGACAAACACTACCTTAATCAAGTGATCGGGGTCAACTTCATCATATTAAGTCATTTCGAGAGTGTGAAATTTCATAAAGGGAAACCTCACTAAGGGGGACTCAGAATGCTAGAATGGTAGGTTGGTAGGTACCACTCAATGTCAACTACAGGAAGAATTGTCAATTACAGACCTAACAGAAGAGTCTCAACAGGAAAGAATCATCCATTTTAGCCCCACTAGGGAAAGATGTACGCTGTGTCTCCTATCAGAAACCAACTTCTCCTGCAACTCAAGCTAATGAGAAAC
Source organism: Procyon lotor (assembly GCA_028646535.1). NCBI lineage: Eukaryota > Metazoa > Chordata > Mammalia > Carnivora > Procyonidae > Procyon > Procyon lotor. The sequence goes on along the minus strand of CM053612.1, from coordinate 94,255,745 downwards.
TGTCATCACCCTCAACTCTTGCTTTTCTCCAGTAGACTCTTGTTTGAAACAGCCCCTCCCAACTTCCCCTTTGTGTGTTGGACTTTTTATGGGTTTGCTGTAACTTCCTTGTCCTGGATTACAATTCTCTGCTATTCTCAAATAAATCCATTTTTGCTGGTAAAATAATTGGCAGTTTTATTTCTAAGGTTCACAATAGCATCTATGATATAATTAGGAGGGTACTTTATTTGCCTCTGTGACCTTCCTTCTCAAAACTCATAACCCTCATCTACAAATGAGACAAACATCAGACAAAATCCAATAGAGGGACAAGTCTACAAAACAGCTAACAAATTCTCTTCAATATTGTCAAGATCATCAAGAACAAAGGAAATTCTGAGAAATTGTCACAGTTGAGAAGAGTCTAAGGAGACATGACAAATAAATATAATGTGGTATCCTGGATGAATTTCTGGAAAAGAAAAAGGACGTTTGGGAAAAACTAAGGAAATTTGATATGGACTTTAGTTAGTAATAAATGTCTCAGTATTGATCCATTAATTGTGATAAATGTATTAGATCAATGTAAGATGCAAATAAAAGGGGGAAACTGGGGTGTATGGAACTCTCCGTATTATATTCCAACTTTCCTTTCAATGCAAAACTATTCTAAAGAAAAAAGTTTATTTAAAAGACAATTAAGGATGCAAAGTTAAAATTAAGTTAAAACTCAACTATGTGTAGCACTTTCAAAGCAAATTCTTTTTTTCTTTAATAAAAGTCATTACAAACAAGGTTCAGAGGGCTTCTTGGACAACAAATGACTCTTATAAAACAACATGTGGTGAGTTAAGTGTAAATGGCTGAGAAACATGTAGATTAAATTTCCCTGAATCTCTTTTTTTTCTGAATCTCTCTCTCTTTTTAAAATCAGTTTCAAAGCAGATATCTCAATGGAAGTGGCAATCAGATTAAGAGTCCTTTAATACTTGTCCAAATTCAAATATTCAGGCACCAACAACGCAGTCAGCATTTTATCTCTCTTCTAACATTATTTTTGAAAATGTATATTGATCTCACAGATGCTAAAGCCTAAAAAAATTCACTTAGTATTAGGGATAATTAATTTATTTTTCTAGTTGTTAAGTTTAATTGTAATTGATAACAGAAAAAATGTTTATTTTTGTTGCCTCCAGTGCTGTGAGCTCCTGGGTCCTCATCTGACCCATCTGTCTCCTCAGCACCCACAACACAAGCACTCAACCGTATCTGAAATAGGCTAGGCTGTATGCTTAATAGCATCAGTTTGTTGATGGATTAATAAGAGTGCCCAGCTCTGTCAACCAGGGTATTTACAAAAATGGAGAGGCAATAGTGAAGGGCACACACTCACAAACTCACACATACTCTTTCCTTAGGGCCCTATATTCACGGAAGTGAGCTCTTGCACGTGTGTTCTTTTAGATGAAACATGCTGATGTCAAATTGATTTTCTTATGACTGTCCTTTTGAATTATTTTTATGCTCGACAAAATAATATTTGAGAACTATTTCACCAAAGGCTTTTGCACTGTATGTTTAAATAAGATACAATGGGCAAAGGGCGCCTGGGTGGCTCAGTCAGTTGAACATCCCACTTGATTTTGGCTCAGGTCAGATATCAGGGTTGGGGGGACGGAGCCCTGTGTTGGGCTCAGCGCTCGGGGGCCAGTCCCCTTGAAGATTGCTCTTCTCTTCTTGCCCCCCCCCCCCGTGCATGTATGCATGCTCTCTCTAAAATAAGTAAATACATCTTTTAAAAAATGACAATGGGCAAAACCAAAAATGCAGAAGCTCTGCATTTTCTTGAAGACTTGTTTGCCGAACAGTCACCACATAGCTCCTATGTATGTTGGAGGAACTGTAGCTTCTGGGGACGATGATTCTAAACAACAGGTAAGTCGAAGATGACCTTAAAATCTTGTGGCAGATTTGAGTGCTGTTAAATTATCAAAGAAGACCTTAATCTTTTCTTGCACATTTTCTCCTTCAGTGATCCCGTATCCAGATATCCACCTGTATCCTGCCTGTTAACCCTTCCCAAAGCCCATGGTCCATCAGGACACTTCCTTCCCTGCATTCAACAGCAAATTAATCACACTGGCTTGCACATTCTAAGCCTAAAGTGTGCCTGCAGTTTGCCCACTTCTCTTGAATCTAACCCCTTTTGTCTGAGCTACCACTCTTCTCTAATGGATTGCCTTTCTTTGACTCTTATTCCTTCTGATCCGTTGCCGCCCAGGAACCAAAGGGATTGTTAGCAAATGCAAATTTGATGATGTCCTCCTGAATGACTTCCCATTGCTGTTGGCATAAAGCTGAGAAACCTTTCTGAGGCTTCTTCTCTGCAGTGAACACTGTAGCACGGTGCCTGGACCCTCTCAGGTCAGGACCTAGGTGTCGTGCCCCCCATTGGCTGCTGAAGGCTCACAGCTGTCTCTCCTGGGGACTCACCCTCAACCAGGGGCAATTATCCTTTGATGACGGGTCAATGGTGGGATCCACAAAGGTCTGGCTCCTTGCCTCAATTTCAGACAACACTGAGGGGCCATCCCAGCTCCCCACATTGTCCTCTACCGGAACTATACTGAGGTTCAAAGTCCCTCTGCTCAATCCTGCTTCACCCCACCTCCTTTAGAGCTATTCTTTTCTAGTTCATACCCTATCAACCTCCCTGTACTCAAGTCTGAGAGGCTGTTTCTCAGAAACCCTGCTGAAGACACCACCTCTCTTGTCTCCCTTCTCTGTCTCGGTGGAATGGATCGCTGCCCCATCACTGTGGCGATCTGGAGTTCGGTCCTGGATCTGAACCAACCGACAGAAGCAAGGCTCAGCATTTGACAGGTTTATTCTTCCATGAAAGGAGAAGGCCTGGGGCGCCTGGGTGGCTCAGTCAGTTGAGTGTCTGCCTTCAGTTCGCCACAATTTTGATTTCGGGGTCCTGGGATCGAACCCTGCTCAGTGGAGAGTCTGCTTCTCCCTCTCCCTCTGTGCTCTCTCTCACTCTCTCATTCTCTCTCCTTCACTCTTTCAAGTAAATAAATAAAATCTTTTTAAAAATGGAGAAGGGCACTTTTATTTTTCATTTTTATTTTTAAAAAGATTTTATTTATTTACTTGAGAGAGAGAGAGAAAGAGCATGAACAGGGGGAGGGGAAGAGGGAGGGGGAGAGAGAGTATCCCAAGTTGACTCCCCACTGAGCGCAGAGCCTGACTTAGGGCTCCATCTGAGGACCCCAAGATCATGACCTGAACCTAAGTCAGACACTAAACCGACTGAGCCACCCAGGTGGCCCAAGAAGGCACTGTTAGATCAGAAATTCTCAAACTTTAATATGCCTACAAATCACGTTGATTTTGCTAAAATGCCTGTTTGGGTTTTTTGACATTCTGCATTTCTAATATCAGCTCCCAGGTGATCCCAGATGTAGTCTGTGGACCACACTCCAGTGTTAAGGTTCCAGAAATTCTCTTAGATTCTTTGCATGTGTACTAGTCTGATGGCAGCATAGAATTTGGGATCAAAGACTCTAAAGCTGTACAGATCTGCCTTCAAGCCCCCACTCTGCTCTTCCCAGCTGTGTGGCCTTGATCAAGGTGTCCTGTCCAGGTCTCGGTTCTCTCATTTATAGACTGGGCGGAAATAGTGCCAACTACCAGGCATGAGTGTGGAGACTGAATGATAAAAAACAGGCAGAACACTTAGCACAAGGGCTGGCACATAGCCCTCAAAAACTGTCAGCTTCGTATTATGACTGCAGATCAGCATTCCACGTGGGAACATGGAGAGCGTTATTGTGGGTCCGTCACTTGAGCCACAGCCAGGTACTCAGATGGATGGTTCTAGCAGTATCTGCTGTGAATTCTCAGGGGCACAGAGCTGCGGAGATGAAGGTAGCTCAGGACTGCTGTTCCGGGGCCGAGAGGTGAAGAGAGAGTAAATCAAAAAAGAAGAGTAAAAGCTAGGAAGGGAGATGGCACTCTTTCTGGAATTTTCCATGTCACTTCACAGGTAAAGTAAGGCACCGAAGTCCCAGGTGCTGGCTGTTGGGTGGGCCCTGGGCTGGGTGACCTGGAAAGGGGGAATTGGAATCCTCACAGAAGCAGAAGAGAACCCATCATGTTATTCCTCTTTTCTGCCTTTTGTGCTCAGTAACCCTTCCAAGAATACACCTGTTAAGACTCATGCTGGATTTAATCCTAGTCAGTATATGTATGATCAAAAAAAACCCAAAGCCCCCAGAGACAGCATTAAAAAGGATTCCACAGCCTTAACATGTTACCTTTGATTCAGAGCAAAAGCGCTCTATCGACAGGAAACACTGTTGTCTTCTCTCAGTAGGGCTGGCCGGAAACAGTAGCTGTTGCATGAACCAGCGTGCTGACAAAGGGACACAGCTTGTGTGAGACAAGCAGGCAAGCGGCAAATGTCATTAATTCCATTTCAGCCCAGAGCAAGCTCAGATAGACTGGAGAGGCAAGGCCACACGCAGGGCAGGAGAGCTGGGGGTGGGGGCCTGGGAGGCGGGGAGGGAGTGGGTTGGAAGGTACCCAGCAAAAATGCTGCACCTGTAAGTCCTTTGTGGTCTCCAATATGAACAAACTCACTGGCAGAGTGGGGGCAAAGCTAAGGCAGACCTGAGTAAAATCATCCTGTTTTCAACTGGTGAAAGGAACTTGACAAGGAGAAGACACATTTTTCAAAAGACCTGCAACGCCTCTCAAAACACAAAGGGAAAAGGCAACGTGAAATTTAATTTATCCGGTTATAACTCAGTCCTGTTTGCTTGTTAATAAATTTGGTTGATATTAACGTCTTAGTCATCTACTAAGAGCAAAGTGTGCACACTTCTAAATGAAGGAACTTTTCCTATACTCACAACTCATTCGTTCGTTCATTCAACTTCATTTCTAGCTTCCTTTGCTGTTACATGTGGCCAAAAGATGGGATTCTCACCAACGAAAGGATGTACTCCAAGCCTGGCCCATAAACCCCCTCTCACAGTCCTTGCTCACTTTCTTCATTTGATTGCCAGGCAGTGAAGATTTGTAGGATCTTCTGGAAGACCGAGCCACAAGACAGGAGAGTGAGTGCTTGAATGATTGAAGTGAGTAGAGCACAAATGCTCAACTGATTCCACGGCCCCATTATACATGTGAGAAATCAACATTTACGGTACCGAGTCATTTACATTTTAGTGCTGTATGCTCCCACAGCTAATCTACCCAAACAGGTGTGTGTAACACAATGAGAGTCTGGAGAATGAATTACCTTAGTCCCAGGGAATCTGGGAAGGCATTGCAGATGTGAAAACACTCAGTGGACTGGAAGGAGGACTAGAAGTTTGTTGAACACGCAAGGGAGAAGAGAAGGGAATTCTGGGGGCAGGCAGGAACAAATGCAAGAGAAGACATCGCTAAACAGCTGGGTTATTTGGGAAATTATGTTTTAGTGTGCTTAGAGTGAAAGATGGCAGGTGAGACTTGGGAGGACCCAGACAAGTGAGGGGCAGGGGTGGGCAAACAATGGCTCGTGGGCCAAATCCAGCCTGCTCCTTGTTTTTATACAGCCTGTGAACTAACAATGGTTTTGATGTTTTTTAATTGTTGGAAAAAATCAAAAGAAGAATAATGCTTTGTGACACAATAAAAAGTACAGGAAATTCAAATTTCAGTAGTGATAAATTAAGTTTTATTGGAATACAGCCATGCTCATTCATGTATATATTGTCTATGGCTGTTTTTATACTCAAATGGCAAATGGCGGAGATGAATAGTTGTGACAGAGACCATATGGCCCACTGAGCCTAAAATATTCACCATCTATCTCTTTATGGAGAAACTTTGCCAACCTCCGCTTTAGAGTCTGGACTTTATCATGTGTGACAGACTACATTATGAGTCCCATACTTTGCTTCTCCTTGAATTCATACTCTGTCAAGTGACTTTGAATTCCATACCACCGGGTGGACTATATTTTCCTGCTTCATTGATGTGGGCTTGGCCACGTGACTTGCTTTGGTCAATGGAACATGGGAGACAGCAATAGTGTACCTGTTCTCAGCCCTGGCAATAACAGAAATCATGTTTTTGCTTTTCCGTCTCATATTTCTCTCATTGTCACCAGGACACATCTCACAGAGGGCAAGAATGAAAGGACTGTGGAGCACAGCTATTGCAACTAACCACAGACTCAAATTTGAAGCAGAGTCCAGTTCTCAGACCTGTTAATTCTCAGAGTGTTAATATGTGTTTATTGTCATATGCCAGTGAACCTCGGGATTGTTTGTTAAGCAGCAATAGCTGACCGATACATCATGTAGCCGCTGTGGAGAGGAAGTCACTAGGTGCAAGCCTTGACACGCTTCCTTATGACTAAATGTTGAAGAAGAGAAGCAAGCATTGCTGAAGCCTAATGCTAAAGGAATGTTATGTTAATCATATAGAAGTCTATTATGAAAGCAAAATTGTTGTGAATTTAGGCAGAGAACCTTTAAAATTATTATGAATTTAGGCAGAGAATCCTTGGCTCTTTTTCCTTTTCTTGAGATCTGAATTAGGTCCCTGCCATTTCTTCCCCAGAGTTAAGTGGTCCTATGTTTTCATATAAATTTTCCTTTTCTCTCTTTTACTGCTGCTTATATTTGTTTTGGGATACCTCTGCTATGTTCTCAATGGCTCTATAATAGGGAGATGGCCCTCCCCACAATCTGACCTGTATAATTTTAGAGCTTGAAAAATCTCGAATTCATCTATCTCAGGAAATTCTGGAATATGAATTATACTATGAAATGCCTAAGAAAGGAGATGAGATAAAACACCAAAGGTGTCCCTTCCAGGTTTCTTGGCTAATGTGGGTTGTCATGATGACTGGAAGGAGATGGAGAACAGAGAAAAGTTGGGGAAGATATTGTCATATTGGGACATATAGAACCTTTGTGGACATTTGCTTCTTGGAAATTAACTCAGGGAATTATATCATGCACTAATTTGGTTTCCTGATTATCACAAGATCAATGAACTCCCTCAAGAATCTATAAATTGGGATTTATTCTTTCTCTTATTTCAGAGTCCAAGGGGCCAAGGCTAGGAGAGGAAGCATCCTGGACATGGTAACATTGAAATTTACACTTTTGAAATTTGCATATCTGTTATATTGAAGTCTCTCACTTTCTCCTTCCAGTTGCCACCTGCCCTCTCATCGCCAAAATTAAGCAAATAAGACAGATACACAAAATCCCAATCATACCCAAAACAATTAAATCACAATCTCTGGGGGATGAGACACAGGCATCAATATCTTTTGAAACTCCTGGGTGATTCCACAGTGCAGACAAGTTTTGAGAACCAGTGCTCTAAGCCTTGTGCTTAGTAAAACAGTGTGCAACTCATCACAGGGGCAGAAAGAGGCAGGCAATCACGTCATTGTGAGCTGGGGGCTTTTAGTCCAGATGAACACATGTATCAAATATTTTCAGTTTTAGAGTAATAGAAATCCTGACTCAAAGCAGTTCACCCAAGACCACTGATAATGTCATGCAAATGGAAAGTTCAGAGGCAGGATTCTTTCTGTCTCTCCATGCTGCCATCCATGGTGTCATCACGGGTGGTTCTATGGTTCTAAGAAGCACCTGGAGCTATATGATTTCTCTTCAGGTTCAGCCCAAGAGATAAAGCTTTCTTTCCCTCAATTATCAGACAGTGTCCTGCCTTTGCCTTGGTTGGATTAACTTAGGCATGTGCCATCCCCCATGCACATATTAACCAATTGCTAGATGTTTTAGCCTGGGCTGCTATAACAAAATACCACAGATTGGGGTGGGGCTTAAAACAACACGTATTTATTTCTCATAGTTCTGAAGGCTGGAACATCCAAGATTAAGGTTCCAAAAGATTTGGTGTCTGGTGAGAGTCCATTTCCTGGGTTGCAGATGACCACCTTCTTACTGTGTGCTCACATGGCCTTTCTTTGGGGGCATTACCTGCTTGACCTACTGTACACCTAATTCCTTCACAAAGGCCCCCACCTCCAAATATGATCACTTTGGGAGTTGGGGCTTTAAGCTATGGATTTTTGGGGGGTGGGGTGGGAGACAGACATTCAGCCCATAACACTAGCTAACTGGCCAGGAAACTCTCTTGTACTGATTGGCTTAGAGCTAGATTACAACTTATCCCTGAACCAATTACTAGGACAAGTGTTTTTGGTTTAGGCCAATTAGGACCCACTATTAGAAGGGGGTGGAATGGAGAATAATTCCACCTAGAAAGCATGACTGCCCCATAATAGCATATGACTGGGTCCTGTTAGGAAGAAGTATGGAACAGGTGCTGGTTAGGCAATAAACAGATTATTCATGGAAGAGTAGAGACAAAGTAGAAGACATTTTAGGTTATTTCTTGGTTCCTCCATGGTAGGAGACTAGAATTGGATTTCTCCTAGGAAGAGGAAGTCTTTTCACACTTGGGTTTTTCCCAATTCATGAGCCATGCAGAGAGATGATAAGCATCATCAACGTCTGATCATTCCTAAAGTTTTGGATTTCTGTCATCTTCTTAACCACTCTATGAAAAGGGGAACAACATGGGTGTTTTCCACCCAGTCAGCCATAATGTACCAAGGAATCAGGAACTCCTCATTCATGAGCTCTACAGAGCAGACTTTACTCCCTAATTTTAAAAACAATAGCTACTCTTTACCCCATTGGGAAGATATCAAGTTGCCCTCTGAATGTCCTCAGCAATCCCCCAACCCCAGTAGAAGATGACAGCTACTCTTCTTGTGTGACTGGAGTAGCTCCCTGAGGAGCATGAAATCCCAAACCACTAGAGATTAGTCTCTTGGCCGAGGTAATCTCCAGTCAAAATGCAAATACTCTTTATATTTATCAAGGAAATCATCAACATCTCTAAATCCTTCAGTGTTAACTGGTGGATCAGAGAAAATCAATCCAAGTGTCTCCTAAGAGAACTAAAGAGGAGGACAAGTGGACTGGTTTTCAACCTTAGCTGCACATTAGAATTTCCACCAGATTAATTAAACCAGAATCTCTGAGGATGAGACTCCGGTATCAATCTTTTCAAGCTTTAATAGGATTCTGTTCACCTTAGACAGAGATCTGGTCTTGATGAGGGCTTTTGGGAGACCTTCTCCAGGTGAAGCAGCTAGAAAGCTTTGGAAGCTGGAGGGTAGAGTAGATGGAGGTGAAATTGGGATAGAACCAAAGGGAGGGACAGTGCTGGAAGAGGAGTTTGGTAGGGTACCAAAAGCAATCTGTACCAAAAGAACAAATATCTCCATCTTCACAAGTCAGCCTTGTCATATGTGTATGAATAGTCTATAGACTATTCATAGTCTGTAGCTGATGAAATGATACGTCCAATCCTCTGGTATGCTCTTTGCAAACTTTAATGTTCTACAAATCCCTGGGGACCTTGTAAATAAATGCAGATTCTGACCCAGTGGGTGAAGAATCAGTCCTTAGACTTTGCATTTCTACCAACTACTGAGGTTATGTTGCTACTGATCTGTAGATAAAATTTGAGTAGCAATCACGCAGCACATTATAGGATGCTATCATTTTTCCTGCTATAGGGGTACCAGCTTAATTTCCCCCGACGAACTTATCAATCAAATAAGGTAACACAATTCAAGAAATTCCCTGTTTACTAAAGATCAAACATGACCAGGTCACACATTTACTTTGTAGGGAAGAAAAAATATCTTTCCTCTACCCATCTTAGGTTTTCAGTTGGGTGTCTGTAACAAAAGCCAGATTAACAAAAGAAAAGCATACACATTTATTTCCTATAATCTTTATGTGACATAGGAGCCTTCACAAGGCAATGCCAATATGAAGAAAGAGTTAAACCTGAGGGTTTTTATCCTAGGTTTGATGAAGAGTGGAAAATCATGGAAAAAAATGTTATAGGAAAAATGGTCATGAGCTAAGGGGGAAACCTAGGAAGGCTTCGTTGTTCAAATTCCCCTCAAACCCCTCCCTCTGCAGAGATCAAGATGTTCCTTTCTTCCAGGTATAGGGAAAGTACTTCTACCTCTCAGGAAGACATTATGGCCTGCTTCAGGGGGAAAGTCAGAGTCCTTCCAGCACCTTCCATTCCTCAAACTACTTCAGCTTAAAGCATTCCATCTGCCAAGGTGCCCTATTTTGAGGGAGCATGTCCTGAACTCATTACCTTCTTTCCTGCTATCTGGTCAGACACGAGCACCTACGGTGAACCTTTAGAGTTTCATTGGCACCATCTAAGCCACACTTGTTAATTCAGCCTTTCTAGTTTAGTAATGTGAAGTTCCCGAATGTTCATATATACTGAGCTGGAAGCTCCGAAGTTGAGAAAGAACAGCCAGAGACACAATAAAATAAAGAAACTCTTTTAGAAGGTTGTCACATGTCCCCTTGGAACAAATGACCCATGCAATAAAAAGAAATGGGGCGCGGGGAGCATAGATTGAGGTCAAGTATCTTAAAGGCTCTAATAAAAGGAAAATACATTTGTAGAAAGCTGAATTAACCCAAAAGTGAACAGTAGGACTTCTGGTTTGCCTAGCAAAATGGACATACTGAATTAAACATTAACATCAAATTGATCCAGGGCTGGTGATGTAATGCTGAAATAAATGAGTTTTACATAAATCATATTCTTCTTAAGAATGTTGGCCTCCTACTGCCATCAGCATTTTAGTCCAACTGTCCTCTGTCTGGATCAAAGGGAACAGTCTCCTATTTTTTTAAAGTAGCACAAAAGAAGCTTTAGATTTCTCCAAGGGCCATTTATAACAATAAGCACAGGTTAGCACTGCCTTCTCATTCAGAGACCATAATCTGAATTTGAATTGGATTTCAATAAAGTAGCATTTGGAGTGCAAATAGGAAAGTAATTAAGGTAACAAAAAAAGGACGTAAAAGTATATGGTTCTCGGAATGCATCCTAAAAGCTCTTTGGTTTGAAGAGCACCCCTAGCTGGGGTCCGCACAGAAGAAGTTGTGCTAATACAGAGGCAAGAAAGGGACTAGCTTTTAAAAATATATTTTAGTCCTTTAATTTTCTTTCAACTCAGCATGCCGGTAATGCACACATCTTTGCCATTAAATGGAAGGATAAAAGCAATGCTCACATGCTTATTCCGGGGAGGCCTTTCCTGTGGGAATTAGCTCTCTCCATCAATGAACACGGAATGTGGTAACACCATAAGAGCGGTGGGGGAGCTGATAATGTTGCAGAACCTGGACGGGATCCCAGCGGAAAAACCAAGCGGCACTCGGAGACTAAGAAGGACTGGAGATTTATTAATCACCGGTGGGCCCAGAGGAGACCCTTCTCCAAAGGTCTGAGCCCCGAGCACAAGCAGGGAGGGTAATTTATACCTTCCTACATGTGCACACTTGGTATTTGGCGCGCGCTGGAAATGGGGTAGGAAAGCGGAACCGGAAGGGCTTGGAGACAGGGACTGGAGTTCCCTTGCCAGTTTGGTCAGTCAGCTTGATGTACAGTTTTTTCCTTATCAATAATGGGCTTGACCCCCACACACTTGAAACACCTAAAGAAGAGGTGATCTCTTCTCTTATTCTTCACAACTGTTCATTCCCTCACTTCTTTGTAGGAGGGCCCTTCTGCCCCACGGATTCAGAACTTGGCCACGTAAATTACCTTGGTCCATAACCGTGATACAGACAGAGTTCAGACGAAAGCTTTCAGTATGGCTGTGCGGCTTGCCTGAGCCTCTTGCCCTTCCTCACTACTAAAAATCAGGCAGATCCCCCTAAAGCGTCCCTGAAGTCCGCATGCTAGAACGAGAAGGCAAAGCAGAGCAGAGCAGAGCCCATCAGAGCTGAGCAAAGCCACAGTCCATGCACCTGTGCCAAAGTTAACTTCTTACTTCCAACATGCAACGCGAGTGAGAGAGAAATGTTTATAATTGTAAGCCATTAAGTTTGGGGGGATTATTTGTAACAGCAAGCAAAACGGACTAATACAGAAATTGGTATATAGAAATGGCATGCTGCAAAAACATTCTCTTCCTCCTTTCTGTATTCTCTCTCCATACACACACACACATACACACATGCACAACCCATATACATGCATCTATATCTATATCTATATCTATATCTATATCTATATCTGAGTTGATTTAATTTTATTGGTTTTATTACCCTGTTCATATGCAATTTTAAAATGTTTCCTTATTATCTTTAATAAATAAACATTTATGAGGACCATGCTGGTTAAGGTCTTGGATTGGCAATGACCATGCCTGTTTGAAAACAGGCTCCTTTAAAATAGAGATCGTCAACAAACAAACCGCACAGGCCCCAAATGGAGTCACTTATGCTAGTCCATGTCGCCAAACTGGAGCTTAATATCTAACCTAACTGCAGTTTCCTTTCCTCGGGAATATAGTTTCAACTGGTCAGTCAGGAATTTTCTGGTCAGGGCTAATGTGGTAATCTGTCACAATGACCCTCTCCATCCTCCAAGGGAGGATGAAGTAATCAGCCTAATGAGACTCCCTGCCCTTTTTCCCCTAAGGGAAGGTGACCTTGCCTGGAACCCTCCTGTCTGTTCTTTTGCTAATAACTTCCTTGCCTGACCCTCCTTCCCATAGAAACCTTCCATTTCATATAATCCTTGAGTTCCCCTCTACTAGCTAGATGGGATGCTGCCCAATTCATAAATCACTTAACGAAGCCAAGTAAATCTTCAAATTTACACAGTTGGATTTTCATTCTTTAAAAGGATAATAGTTTTTACATCATAAGATTTTTGTGCATATAAAACAGGCTTAGTCACTGAAGGCCTTACAAGAAATCCTGGCTATTACAGAGCACTCAACATGAGACCTAGTCATATGTTATGTTCCTGCATATTTATAACATTATGATAAAAAGAATGTGTATGGGTTCAGAATGAGTAGTCCCCAAATGTGCCACTTTGATATGCAGATTATTTTGAGCTGAAACAAGACCCAAAAATACTGAGGAAAAAGCCTTGACATTCCCCCTAACTGTGTAAAAGAATTTTGCTACAACACCTACTCCAGGAAAAGAGCCGCCACCACCGTTGATAACTACAATATGGTAACAACTGGGTACAGGAGACAGAGAGAAACCTAGCAAGGCCTGTTTGATGAAATTCCTATGTTCCTTTGTTTCTGGATGGCCCAGCAAACATTTGTTTACCCAACATTTACTCTTTCCATTCTTCCTGTGCATTGCCTTCCTTCCCTTTGAAACCCCAGATGCCCAAGCCCATTTCTGGTTCGGACTGATATAGGTACCTCATTTTGCCTGTCTTTGGAATCTCAAGTCTATGTAAATTCCCCATAGCCAGGTAATTAAATTTGATTTTCACCTGTTAATCTGTCTCGTGTCAATGTGATTCTTAGACTAGCCAGAAGAATTTTGAAGGGTAGAGGAAAACTTTTCCTCCCCAATGAATGTAAGTTAAAGCTGGAAGTCTGTAAGGATATTTTTCCTTTTATAAAAGTTGCATATCTCTGCAGCTAAAAATGAAACTTTTAAGCTTGTCCTCAGCAGCTGACTGAGTTTAGCTTGTGGCTTAAGATGAAAAGAGATGAGTTTAGACAGACAGTGGAAGATAGACAGTGCTGCAGAACCATGTGTTTGTGTGTGTTTGAAAGATAAAGAAGTCATAATTGTGTGCCCATTGAGCATATGTGACTGGCTGGTCGGATGTTATAAATATTAATGCAAAAGCTAAGGCAAGAGAAGGACTTAATTCTAGCAGGATTTTTTTTTTTTTGAGGAACCTCCATACTATTTTCCAGAGTGGCTGTGCCAGTTTGCATCTCACCAACAGTGTAAGAGAGTTCCCCTTTCTCCACTTCCTTGCCAACACTTATTGTTTCTTGGGTTGATTTTAGCCATTCTGACAGGTGTGAAGTGATATCTCATGGTAGTTTTGATTTGTATTTCCCTGAGGATGAGTGATGTTGAGCATCTTTTCATATTGTTGGCTATCTGTATGTCTTCTTTGGAAAAAATGTCTACTCATGGCAAGACTTCTTTTCTACATTACTTAACTATCTATCTTCTCCAACTAGACTCATCACCCCCAGTCAACTGAACATGACCAGCCTCTAGATTTGCTCTTGACAACCAGATAACTTATGGTCATATGACTTAAACTGCAAGTGTATTTATCCCCCCATTACACTGTGATGTCAGGGTTATGTGATATAACTCACCCCAACACCAGAATTCATATTACTCTTCCAGAAATCTTTCATAAGGATGTAATAAATGATCAATATCCTGATTTATTTACAATAACATTAATAGCAGCCTTATCTATAGTAGAACAAAGGAAACACTCTACCAGTGGAGAAAGGGTTAACTAAATTATGAACCACTAATATTCTGAGATATTATGCAGTCATTTGAATTCCTGTTTTAAAAGTCCATTAAATGACAATAAAATATATGATTATAATATATGTTAGGTTTTGTTATAAGATTAAAGGATGACTTGCACAATGTAATCCTGATTTTATTAAAATTTATATATATGCATTGACACAAAGGAGAGAACTAAAAGAAGAAATATCAAAAAAAATAAACATTAATTATATCTAGGTATTGGATTCATGGGTCACTTGCATTATCTTCTTACTTCTTTTATGGATTTCACATGATCTTTAATAAGCACATCTTTCCTTAATAAACAGAACAAGTACATTTTAGCTAAAACATTCTTATTAAAATTTTTTTAAACCATTTTAATTTTTATTGAAAATTCATGTCAAAAACTGTTAAGTCAGGAAGTTGTGCCTTGGGATATTTCACAGAGTGAGTCTCAGAATACAGTTTCAAAAGATGCAGAGCTGATTGGAGCTACAGCAGTCACAGCCCACTCATAGCTAATGACTTGTAATGTAAGTAAGACAAAAATGTTCCTATAAGCCACTGGAAGTGAGGGGCTGTTTGTTACTGCAAGAAAGTAATGTAAGATGATAATACATGGCAGTTTCATGACCTTGTTAGTTCTTCTCTTTACTTCTAGTAAGATTCATATAATGTTAGGCTAAAACATTTTGGGGACCATCTTTTGCCTTCTTATTTTTCAGATGTGTAAACTGAGACTCAAACATAAAAAATAACAAGCCTAAAGACACAGTGATCTATAAAATTTATAATTATAAAACCCGGATGGATTTTTTCTTCTCTAGGACCCCTTCATTGTTTTTAGCAGATGGCATAACTGAGAGTTTATTGGGAAGATCTTATATGTTGGTACCCCAACCATTATCCACCTAGGTACCATCCCCATACCTTTTTTTGCAAGTCAGAGTACTCCTGAACAGCACAATTTCTGGCCTTCCTGATGTCGATTATAAATCCGAACATAAAAGCTGTATAAAACCTATATATGTAAAATTTTAGGAATTAATAAAAGTTACTAAAGGATGCCTACACAAATGTTTATGGTTAGAAAAAACAAAAATGAAAATCAAAACAATATAAATATACCACTTCTCTACAAATTGGTCTGTAGAATCAATGTAACTTCAATGAAAATCCCAACGGATTTATTTATTTATTTAAAACATTTTATTTATTTATTTGACAGAGAGAGATCACAAGTAGGTAGAGAGATAGGCAGAGAGAGGGGGGGAAGCAGGCTCCCCGCTGAGCATAGAGCACGATGTGGGGCTCGATCCCAGGACCCTGAGATTATGACCCAAGCGGAAGGCAGAGGCTTAACTCATAGAGCCACCCAAGCCCTCCCAACAGATTTATTTTTTAGAATTCAAAAGTTTATATGGAAAAGAGTCAAACTTATCTATATATTCATGAAGAAAAACAGGGTGGGCTTATTTACTCTGGGGGAATATTATTATTTAATAAACCCAAAAGTAAGATAATTAGGATAGTGAAGAATTTATACTGGGATAGAACAAATAAAGAAACAAAACAGGAATTACCAGAAACAGATACAAAGATAGCATTTCAAATCAGTGGAGAATAGATGAGCTTCCCAACAAATAGTGGTATGACAATTAGTTAATCTATAAAGAAAAAAAATTTGGATCTTAATCACATATCATCCACACGATCAGATCTAGGTAATTTAGAAACTTAAGGGAGGAAAGTAAAACTTAAAAAAATCCTAAAAGAAAAAGAGACTATCTTTACAAGTTGGGGGTAGAAAACAGTTTTATAAACTACATATAAAAGTATGGGCTATCAATGAAACAACTGATAAATGTGACTACATTAAATAAATAACAACTTCTAGTGATCGAAATATGCTATAAAGAAATTGAAAAAGTAAGCCACGAACTGGGAGAAAATACTTGCAAATTATATGACCAACAAAGAATTAGTGTCCAGTATAGACTAAGAAATTACAGAAGTCCATATAAAGATATAAAAATACATGTAAGTCCATATAAAGATAAGCAAACCAAGGAAAAATGATCAAGAGACTTTTACAGAAGGAAAAAACCTCAATGATCAATAAATTTATAAAAATATGCTTGATCTCATTACACTTCAGAAAAATTTAAAGGAAAACTACAACGAGATATCTTTGGATTCCAAGGTTGGAATCACATGCTTAATATTTTATATAATGCACATATTGATTTATATTTGCCAAATATTTGATAATAAATGACAAGATTAAAATTATTGGCAAGTGTATTTGGCAATTATATGTAATTTTCTTAATTAATGGGTACATGCTCTATGGATTGAATTGTGTAGCCTCCGCCCCCAAAGTTATATGTTGAAGTCATCCAATGTGACTATATTTGGAGCAAGGAAGTAATTAAGTTTATAATCTGATGAAATTAGTGTTCTTATAAGAAGATGCACAGAGAGCTCTCTCTTTTCCCCTTACTCTCTCCTTTTCTCCCCAACCCCAGGCCACCATGTGAGGACACAGTGAGAAAGGTAGCCATCTGCAACCCAGGAAGAGAGTCCTCACTAGGACCCAACTATTCAGGTACCCTGATTTTGCACTTTCAGTCCCCAGAACCATGAGAAACTAAA
>CM053612.1:94216002-94238585 GCA_028646535.1 Procyon lotor | reverse complement strand
TAATTTTAAAGATAATCTAACCCATAACCCAGATATTCTACTTCTTGCTATTACCTTAGAGAATTTCTTCTATGGGCACACAGGAAACGTAAACAAAATCTTGTTAGCCACATTTTTGCAATAGAAGAAAACACAAAAGAAAACCAATCACAGGGGCGCCTGAGTGGCTCAGTGGGTTAAAGCCTCTGCCTTCGGCTCAGGTCATGATCTCAGGGTCCTGGGATCGAGCCCCACATCGGGCTCCCTGCTCAGCTGGGGAGCCTGCTTCCCCCTGTCTCTCTGCCTGCCTCTCTCTGCCTGCTTGTGATCTCTCTCTGTCAAATAAATAAATAAAATCTTAAAAAAAAAAAAAGAAAACCAATCACAGCAACAACAATAGTAAAAATAATATAAATACCTGCTGTAGGATAATGGTTAAGAACATTCTGGAATAATAGCAAATGGAACACTACATAGCAGTGAAAATTAACAACCTAGTAGTAATTCATTAACATGTCTTAATCATAGAAACATAACACGGAATAAAAAAACAAGTTGGGGGCCTCTGGATAGCTTAATCGTTAAGTGACTGCCTTTGGCTCAGGTCATGATCCCAGGGTTTTGGGATCGAGCCCCTCATTGGTCTCCCTGCTCAGCGAGGAGCCTGCTTCTCCCTCTCTCACTCTCCCTGCCTGTTTCCTCTCTTGCTGTGTCTCTCTCCATCAAATAAATATTTTTTAAAAAGCAAGTTGCAGAAGAACACCATTTATAAGAATTTTTACAAAACAATTTAAACTATTTGCATTTAATTTTTTTAAAAAGTAGGCTCCATGCCCAGTGTGGGGCCCAACATGGGGCTTGAACTCATGACCCTGAGATCAAGACCTGATGCTCAACCAAAGGAGCTCCCCGGGTGCCCCTAAACCATTTGAATTTTAGGAATGTATAGTATGTCCATATGTGCCACAAAAATACTAAAGAGAAACAACATAATAATACAAACACTGAAATTAGATAATGACTACCTTGGAGGAATAAGGGAGAAGGAATCAAGAAAGGACAAAGAGAGGCGTTCAAATTTTGGCAATGTTAAATTTCTTAGCTTGGCCTTTGGTACATAGGAGCTTCTTTGATTAATATTTTATATAATGCACATATTGATTTGTATTTGCCAAATATTTGATAATAAATGACAAGATTAAAATTATTGGCAAGTATATTTGGCAATTATATGTAATTTTCTTAATTAATGGGTACATGTTCTCAAGTACTTCTAGACCACGCTGGAAGAATATAACTAAAGAAACAATGTATGTGACTCATGACAGAATTTGAATCTAATTGGAACTAACTGCTGAGAGGTATCCTGTGAATTGCTCAATTTTATCATTAAGTACAGGGAATGAGAAGCCACCATGAAAAATCAATGAAACAATATCTCAAAATGTACCTTGCCTGATTATTCAATGATTATGTTTAGTTTCAATTAATTATGAAAATTAAGTAGTTCTTATTATACTGGTAGCATTAACTCATCACCTTAATTTGCTAACAGAAAAAAATTAGCTAGTGACCTGAACAGGGAACGCCTTTCTTATGATATGTTAGCATTTGAAAAAATGATTAATATGTCTCTTTTGAAGGGAAAGATGTGTAGACTCCTTTTGTAAGACATTTTTCTGTTAAGTGATTCTTACTTGCATAGCAGCTAATATTATACAATAATAAATATTGTGTAATACAAAAACATCAACCCTGGAGGGAAAAAAGTAATGATAGATCTGTTTCAAAATTCTGTACTGAACACAGGGTCTCCCTCTCCTTGATAAAACTCTTAGAAATGATAAAAAAGATAGAAGATAAATTGACGAATGCATAATTAATCACAAAAACAAAACAAGGGCCCTGTGCAAATCAGAAACTCTGAGAAAGTTCTGAAAGATAGAAAACCAAGGGGATGATATTGCAAAAGGAAACAATAGGCCCAAATGCTTGGAATTGAGACTTCTATCAAAAGGAGAGACCACCACCAAGCTTTCTTCATTCCTGGATGTCCTTGATACCAGTCACAGGCAGGGTGGGCTCCAGTATGCTGGCTAGTGAGGTGCAGAAGCAAGATTAGTTGGGGATATTCCTGTATGAACCGAGCCACCCATTAGCAATGCGGAACGTCTATCAGTCTCTTCATGGAACCATGAGCAAGGGAGCTTGAGTCAAAGAATAAAGTAGCACTCCTGAGAAGAACGGGGAAACCAATCACAGAAGACAAACCGCTGAGGGTCAGGGCTTGGTTGTTCACCTCTCCAGCCTCTAGTTTGACTTCAAATGCATCTGAAATATAATTTGACATGGGATGTGGGGAGTCCAGGAGTGGACCGTCAAGAAGAATTCTTGAGATGTCTTTAATGCGAAAAAACGTGGTTTTGTTAAAACACTGGGACAGGACCCGTGGGTAGAAAGAGCTGCACTGGGGTTGTAAGAAGTGACTGATGATATACTTTTAAGTTGGGAGGGGGTTAGGGATAGCGTAAGTCTCTAAGGAATTTGGGAACAAGGTTTTCAGGACTTAGGGGTTAGCTGCTAGTAAGATAAGGTCATTTATGACTGTCTAGTGAGACCTTAGTCATGAGACCCTTCAGATGTACATCAGTGGACCACATCTTTGGAGGATGATTGCTAACACATATCTTGGTGAGGGGGTGGGTAGAGATAAAGCAAGTTTACAAAGGGATTTTTACACGATCTTGGAGGTCAGGCTAGTGTCAAGCTAAGGTTGCCTTTTGCCTTTAGCAAAATATTAACATTGACACAGTCGAGTTCCTGGGGGAAGGTCACTCTGCTTGTCTCAAGTACTTGTCCATGGGTGGCAAGTTCTAAGGACATCTAGCTTTTTTCTACATTTCTTTTGCTTTTTTTCTGCACACCACAATTGTCTATCAAGAGATCTTGATGACAAAGTTGAGTATACAAGTCCAAATTTCTATACATTTAATGAAAGCCAATTCTGAAAGGGAGACAACAAACCCAGCGAATGAAGGAATTTACATCCAAGGAAATAGAGTAAAGAAGAGGAGATGGGATGGAGTTTTAAAATAAGCTTAGGGGCGCCTGGGTGGCTCAGTGGGTTAAAGCCTCTGCCTTCGGCTCGGGTCATGATCTCAGGGTCCTGGGATCGAGCCCGCATCGGGCTCTCTGCTCAGTGGGGAGCCTGCTTCCTCCTCTCTCTCTGCCTGCCTCTCTGCCTACTCGTGATCTCTGTCAAATAAATAAATAAAATGTTTTAAACAAAGCTTAATTGGTAGAGAGTGAAAAGGATTTGTACCTATGCAGAGGAACAAAAAGTTATCAAGAAGTACTAAATTGCAATCTTAGATATTAAAAATAATAATTATAAAATAAAAATCTCAACAGAAGAACTACATAGCAGATCCAGAAATTTCAAAATCCTTAAATATTTTTGGAAAGAGACAACAGAGATAATGGAAGTATGATTCAATATGTGAGCATCTTCCAGTGGTAAGTAAAGAATAGTCTACAGACTAAATGGCCCAACCAATTGCTGAGCAAAACAAATTGAACAATACTCTCCCTACTGCAAACACATACACACACACACACACACACACACACACACACACACACACACACAAATATGTGTACACATGCACATGTACACATTTAGACATGTTATAATGGATTTTCAGGACATCAGCATTGAAGAGAAAATCCTAGAAGACTGAGTGGATAAAAAAAATACATGAGAGTATAAAAATTATATTGCTATGAGGATAAACAGTAGAAATCATGGGTTCACGGTAATTGAGCAGTGTCGTCCAAGTGCAGAGCAAAAAAGTCATTGTGACATTAGAAATTTCCATCAAGTTCAAGGATCAGTGACATGTGCCAGCAAAAGTAATATTGTGACTCCAAAGTGCTGTACCAGAAACTAATCCATTTGGAAACAATAAAAAGCGTATTTGAGCAGGAAGAAAAATGAATACGGGGGGAGATGGTGGGGTTCAAGAGACAGTGCTAAGCAGAGAAATTAGTAAGACTTCTTGTTAAGTCAAAATAAGCATTAATGATAAATTTCAAAAGCATACTCCATAATACCTCTCCACATTAAGGGGATGACAGAGAGAGAAGATAAGTCTGGGCAGGCTAATTCTTTTGGTTTATTCAGGGATGGATATGTATAGCAATTTACTTTAGTTCAGAGTAGGGCTAGTAAAACTCAAACCATCAAAGAGCCAGAAAGAAAAGAAAAAAAAAGAGTAGCAAAAAAAAAAAAAGAAGCTATAGTAAAAGGAAAAAAGAAAAAAAGAAAAAGATGCCCATAGTATATGATAGATCTAAATATATTAGTCCTAAAGACAAATGTATCTATAAACTATACTCCAGGTAAGTACACACATGAATGAAATGTATCAGACACAATGCCACAAAAGGAAAGGACTCAAAACCTAAGATAAGAAACGGAGGAGTTCTGTTCAGGTGCCATGGCAGAGTCACTTAAATCCAACTGTGAGGCCCATAGATAACAATTAACAACGGGAAATGCTTATTTTAAGGAAAACCATTTTGGAAGTGTGGTGAAGGAAAAAAGCAGGAAGAAACTAGAGAGAAGTCGACCCTTGAAAGAAAACTGCACTGGGTTAAATTTGCATTTATATGACTTTTTGTCCATGGGCACTTTGGGCAATCTCAAAGTGTTGGGGAGGTTACAGCTTTCAAGCCCAGAGCTTGAGGATTGAGAAAGAGCGGGAGCCTTGGTCTACAGGAGGGAGCCACAGAAGGGGGAGACCCGAAATCTGCATATTAACTCCACCCAAATCCTGTGGACTGCGCATGTGTGAGTGAGATTCCAAGATTCCTAGGAAAAACTAAGATCTAGAAAGCCCGAAGAAGCTGCTGCCTACTGCCAGAAAGTTTTGAATTTGAGTCCAGCCAAATTAATTGCCTACTAGAATAAAAATCATCCCTTTTCCAGGGAAGGTGATAAAATCTATAACCTTTACAATATTTTTTTTTCTAAATTTGGTGAAATGTTTTAACTCATGTAACTAAGGAGCTCCCTGAACCTGAGGCAGGATGAATTAAAACACACACACACACACACACACACACACACACACACACACACGCGCGCGCGCGCGCAGGCACATCATACTCCAGGTGCTGAACACCAAAGGTAAAGAGAAAATGTTGAAGGCACCCAAAGAGAAATGACACATTTAACACATTGCAATGGTTCAAAAAAAATGGCTGATCTCTCATCAGAAAAAGTAGAGGCTAGAAGACATAGAATTGAAATCTTTAGTTAAGAAAGGTATCTGGGTGGGAGCAGAGGTTTTGATGGGAAGGTTGGTTACATACCAGGGAATTGACCCGATAAGTAAATATATTGAAATAATTGGGGCCAGGTTTCTCACTGTTGGATAAAGGAGGTATTAATATATAGGGAGAAATTTAGGCTGTATTTTATTGCATTGTATTGGAATTGGAGGTACCAGTGTGAATTCAAATATACATAATCAGCAGAAATAAGCATGTATAGTACCTAGATCTTGTTTTTAAAATACGGTCCTCCAATAAAATGAACTGGGACTCCTTAGAGAAAAGCCTATATCAAGGTCAGGACAGGAAAATACCAGATTAGCTTGAAATACCTCATTGATCAGGAAGTAACAAGTGCTCAAAAAATTTATGGGATATTCCAAAAGGATACAATAGCAGTTTGAGGACGCTCCCACTAGTCAAATCAAGAATAATTTGAGCCTCGAAATAAATGAAGAAATTAATGGATGACTTATTGAATAAGAGTCCACTAGTCTATACTAATAAAAAAAAACTGAATTGATAAATAAACAAATGGTGGGAGAAAAAAAAAAAAACCTCTTCCTTACAGAAAAATGCCAACCAATAGATACAGAATGATGGGGTTAGAAAATCTTCAGTGGATGTTTAAACTAATGGGTAAACATCTGAAGAAGAAGAGAATCTACCCCAAATTATTCATAATTATGAAGGGGAAAATAACTTCACAGTGGAGAGCCTGAAAGACTCCACCTTAATCAAGTGATCAAAGTTAACACCATCTACACTGGGGCAAACTGTGCCTTCTGTTATCATACACTGGGAAGGACACACCACTCAGATGGTATTCCTGCCAATAAAGAATAACCTGGAATTTATTCACGAGGAAACATCATGAAGAACATTCTCCAAGATCATTGGCTGGTATCTTCAACGACATCAGGAATAAAAAGGGACAAAGAGGCTTGGGGATACGGAGAGTTGGAAAGAGTGTCCGTACCATGCTTTTGGACAATGACGAAAAGCTGGGGACGCTGCAAATTCATGAGTTTCCCGAGCCACTGGAAAGCTGTTTTTGGAGCAACTGTTGACCCAAGAGCCACGAAGAGGCAGGCTCCACTAGGGCCAATGAGAAACAAGCACTGAGCTAGCTGGAGTAGACCCGGCCACACACCAGTAAGAAGAGTTCAACCAGGAGAGTTTGCACATTTACCGAGGTTTGTGTGCACTGAGGACGAAGTATGGAGTGTCTGGGGACTGCATAATTTGATGAGTCAGGACCGTCTTCGTGATTTTTCTCCATGCCCTACCCCCGGGTGCACACAAAACCCATTAAAGAAAGTATGAAGGAGATGTATTGAAATCAAATGCACAGAGAAACGCATGAGTCAGGTACAACCTCATGCAGTTCGTAAGTCAACACACTCGTGTAAGTAGCATCCACACTGAAAACAAACAAAGCAGAACACTATTGAAAAGACTCTGAGGGTCTGGCACCCCCATGACAGCCGCAGTCGCTTTTCTTGGAATACAACAACTCTCTGACAGCCAACACCACAGATGAGTTCTGCTCGCTTTGGATCTTTATGGAAATGGAATAATGCTGGATGGATGTACAGTTCATTTTAACATGCTAGGAAAATAACAATAATAGATCATAAAATAAGCTTCAAATACCAAATCCTTAGTAACAGTGTCTCTTGGGTCAGGAAGTATTAGACAATCAACTGAAGACATCAGTGGTGACTTGGAAAGTGGGTCATGTCTGTGTAGGCAGCTTTGTCTTCCATCTTCATGTTTTAAGTTTATAGCCGGAATCCTCAGTAGAGCACGTATACCCATTACTGAGTAGCCTGAAAAGCTTGAAAAAGTTATGATACACTTGTTAATGTTCAGCTGTTATAAATGCTGAAGAAACTGGGGACTTATTGAAAGGACACAAAAACCAAGCTTAGTAAGAGCACAAGGGCAGCATCGCAATGCCCAAACCCATCAGGGTAGGAAGAGTGGTCCTGTAGAGCAGCATTTCCCATTCTTAGCTTCTGAAGTTGCCCCCCGTTTTAGCTGCAGTAGGCACCCATGTTGGTTGGGAATATGATAGGGCTGCACTCACTGCCTCCTCGAAGCTGTATGTAACTCGCTTCAGCCAATACAACGTGATCAGAAGTAATCTGGATCGTCTCTCGTGGCCAGATTTAAATGCCAGTGATTTGCCCGAGTCCTACTGTTCTGCTGTGGTGATTACAAAGCAAGTGCTCAGCGCACACCATGAGCAGAGGCCTCTGCTGACGGGTGTTACTCATATACCGGAAGTGAGAAAGAAGTTTTACGTGCATTAAGCCATTGAGCGTTTCGGGCTGTTTGACACCGCAGTGGGCCTGAGCCCAGGCTTACTGAGGACTGGTTTCCATTTCTTTCTTGAAACAATTAAAAGGTTAAATCATTGTATGAATTTTTCCTTTGAAAGGGAAGTAGTTGAGATTATCCGAGTTTACAATGATATCTGCATATGATATTTTTATGTATGACAATTACTGGAAATCATATGCGCACACGCAGTAGTGACTTAATCACGTATCCGTAGAGCTCCCAAGGAGCTTGTCAGTATTATAAAGTTTCAAACTTTTTCTGTTCTCAATTAAATATCAGTTAAATTAAATTAAATTTAATTTAATTTAATAATAGACTGATAAGTAAGACAGGACTTAAAAAGTACAGTGATGTCAAAACACTGGTTAGTGAGGAGCCCAGGGAGGACCCTAGCGCTACGAGCGAGGCTGAAGACGGCCTCCATCGGAGCCGTGAGTTGGATCCATTTGGTCCAGATTCTCAATTTGCACATCAAGATTACTCTAAGACTCCCAAAGACGGTGTGAAAAATTAAGTGGTGAAAATTACATAACTGTGACTTTCCGTTCACTGAAAATGAAGCCCATCCACACCTGCCAGGGGTTGTTTGCACACTTGCAAAGAGCAGTGGCTCCTTCTCCTTGCTGTCACTTAGCAACAAGCCTCCAAGTTATACAGATAAGCACAGCGGGTGTGGAAATACAAAAATGTGAGAATTCGAAATATCAGGCTGTCAAAATTCTTCTTACCTATTTTAAATACTGTAATGTGTTGTTCAATATTAATCTCTGGTTTGTCTATTCAGTCACCCAATCAAATATTTATGTAACTTTTGGATTTAATGTGTTAATAAATTATACATTTTTCTTTAAAAATTCATTCAAAATAAATCACATGCCTGTATCACACATAAACTGTGAAAACTAAAATTTGTCTTCATGAATGATGATTATTACTATATTTTAATTAAACTTTGTATTAAATTATTTGACAGTGTAACGATCTTAAATGAAGCATATGTGCACATTTTTTCTTAAAACAATTTCTTTACCTCTTACCTGGCAAAAATGCCTAAATGATTTAAAAAAATGTCCTATAGAAGTTTATAGGATTACCATATATTTTTATGACGGAGGACCAGAAGTCAAGTATGGTTTATAAATGGTGTTTCGAGAAACCATTATTATCTTTACGAATATATTTCTAGAGTTGAAAATTCCATTAAATCTGTTGTTATATAATATTGATCTCTCCTAACAATTGCAAAGCCATTAGCTGATAAACAAATCACTTTAACATACTTTCTCATTTCATTGTTCTCTACAATTATCCAAGTTAAAGGGACTTGCCTAAATTTAGCAGTCTATTGGATCCATGATGAACCTTCTATAAACTACTCACTCCAGTAAACTAGGATCAAGAATATCCTCAAAAGTATTAATGAGGATGTAAATTGTATAAGAAAAATTAAAGAAGCCAAACATGTTTGGTCTAAAGAGAAAAGAAGAGAAAAAAAAAAAAAAGACTAAGGATTACAGGATGGAAGATGATTACTATCAAATCTTCTAGGATTTTAAGGGGTAAATGAAGATTATTTTCATAAATCATTCTCTCACGCAGAGGAAAATTATCATAACTTCCATTTATTGAACATCTTATATATGCCAGGAGTCACAAATAGATGAGCTCATTTCCATTTTGCAAAACTTCTCAAATTGGGGTTTTTTATCTTTATTTTAAAGATAGAGAAATTGTGCTGTGAGAGAGAAATTGGGAGAAAGAGAGAGAGAGAGAGAGAGAGGAAACAGCCAGTAAATGCAGGAATCAGGGAGCAAAATTGTTCTGTATCTTTCTACCCCAAACCCTCACTTAGCCACTGTGATCTATTGGGCACATGAAAATCACAAAAATTGCAACAAGACACTAAGAAGATTAAGGGTTTTGTTGTTGCTTTTGTTCTTCTTGTTTATTTTGTTGGTTTGTTTTGAAATTTCTGAGCTTCCAGACGAAAATCTCTGATTTGGGTGTGCTCTGACTGAGGCAGGCTTGGAATTTTTATTTGTAGCCTTGTTTATGCGGGAAGACTCAACCATGTCACAGAACATTTTGAGATCACATGCCTCAGTATTTTGCATTTCACATATCCCTGGAGACCCAGTTTCCTCTAGCCTAGGCTTGGTCTTCCCTTTACAGAGCTGACACCACACTAGGAAAGAAGTCTTCCTGAGAACATATAACTTGTCTTTTAGACAACATCACCATTTGAAACCAAAGCATGGGGAACAATTTTTTTTCTCTGCTTTGAGCATTAGAAATGCTATTACTCCATTGATCACCTAGCAGTGTAAATATGTACGCTGGCCTTCTAAAGACCCCCATATAGATTATTACTCGGTCTGCATATTTTCCACACATATATATTCTACTTTACTATGAATATATCTTCAGACTCCACATACAGGATTCCCTAGTCTGCAAATGCTATAGTCCTGGTCCTCTAAAAGAGTGGCTACTAACCAATTTGAAATTGTAAGGTACTAATTTAATTTGATTTGATGACATTCTTTTCCCCTGAAAATGCCTTATGATTTTATATATTAAAGCTAACATTACTTTCTGGATTTCTTGTTTCTCAAGATAATTGGAGGTGTCCCATGGTACTACAAAGCCTGGCTGGCAAGGACAGAGGAAG
Source organism: Procyon lotor (assembly GCA_028646535.1). NCBI lineage: Eukaryota > Metazoa > Chordata > Mammalia > Carnivora > Procyonidae > Procyon > Procyon lotor. The sequence goes on along the minus strand of CM053612.1, from coordinate 94,228,249 downwards.
TTGCAAAAATTAAATTCTAGATTGTACTCAGTTAGCAAGCGGGGCATAAAGTTGAGCATCAGGTTTGTCTTACCTCCTGGAGGTGATAGGGGGTGGGCAGTAACAAACTCTCCCCAGGGGAGGCCCTTTTGATGGAGAAAACTAGAAACCTGAAGGTCCACAGCAAAACTGAGCTGGAAAGCAAAGAACACGACCAGGTGTCACAGACAAGAACGAGGGAGTGGGAGAGGGTGGCTCAGCATAGTTACACAATGGTTTGCCTGCCATCTTGGTTGGCCTTTATAAAACCAGCCCACCAGCAGTTCATGTGGCATTTCTCTGGGGCTTCTTAAAAATCCCATGTGGCCCTGACACATAAACTATAAGTTAATGATGGTCTGCAGTGAACTTGAACTATCTTTGGTACCGGGAAGAGCTGTTCCTGACCATGACATAAAGCGAGCAGATCGGTGAGGCTAGACTAAAAAAGCAGAAAGGGGGACTGCCTAGGTGGCTCAGTCACTTAAGCAGCTGCTTTCGGCTCAGGTCATGATCCCAGGGTCCTGGGACCAAGCCCCTACTCAGAGGGAGCCTGCTTCTTCCTCTTCTTCTGCCCCTCCCCCCACTTGGGCTTGTTCTCTCAAATAAATAAAGACAATCTTTTTTAAAAAAGCAGAAAGGAAGAGATTGATGAGAGGGAAGTGGGGGGAGATTTGAGGTAGTGTGCTGAGTGGAAGGGGATGGTTGACATGAGAATAGAGGTTGAGCCATGAAGGATCCGTACAGGCTGGCTTTTCCTCTGGTCCCTCCTCAGGACAAGGTCCTGATGAACAAGGGGGTATTCCTTGGAGAAAAGTGAGCAGAGTATATTGAAGAGGGTACTGAGATAGACACCTGTTGGGATGCGGAATAATATAAAGGTCTTTCAAACCCCCTCACCCCCTTGATACTGATCTTATCACCAGATGGAATCTCTTTCATTTACTGGCTGTGCTGTTTGGGGAAATCATTTAATCGCCTTAAGCCTTAGCTTCTGTGTCTGTAAAATTTGAAGACAATAATACTTGCTTTATGTATTTCATGGATACTTAAGTAAATACCATATGGCAAAAGCACTTGGCTAATTGTCAAGTTCTTGAAAATGAGTTATTAGTTAACTATTGTAAGATGTTCCTTGGGGGCATGAGTATAATGCTCCCCAAGAATCTGGAAAGAATGTGTTTCAATGAGCATTAATCTAGTAACACACACACATACACATACTCACATACAGAGAACATGCAGTGCTCAAGCTATGGGTAAACCTGCATCTGAAGTGTCAGATCTTAAAGTCGGACACACAACTTCAGTTACAGGGACCTGGCTGTATGTGGAGGCTGAGTGGGAAAGTGAGAGTAATTTGGGGAGCAGAAACCCAATCCATTTTAATTCAACCTGTTTGGAGAAACGTTGTGGACATATGATTGTCCTGTTTGATCTTAGTGCTTCTCAAATATTTTTAAATGACCTATATTTTAAAATTGAAATATAATAGAGTAAAATAGAAAATATCTGAGGGCATCATGTGTTGCAAGGGTGAGAATTGTTTTTAGCTGGGGTAGTTGGTGTGTGTGTTTATGTCTACCCCTGAACTCCAGCACCTTTCTTTGCTTTGGTGTACTCTGTCATGGACCATAAAGTTTAGGCTTTTGCTGATTCCCTGTTCACCTGACAAATTTCTGCCATCTATTTTTTTTTTTTGCATGAAGCTTCCCTATGAGGAGAGAATGCCCTGATCTGCCACAGCCAGATTTCCAATGGTATTTGGCTTGATGTATGAATTAATTACTGTGGTATTTGGCTTTATGTGTCAGTTTCAATGAACACGAATGATGTGAGTCTTCCCTTAAGATGGATCCACTTTTAGTGTGGGGAATAAAAACCAAGTTTCTAAACTGGGACTGGGGTGAATTTATCAGCTTAAATGACACCATGGGAAACATTTCAGTGACACATGACTTTCTCTGGTGACCTCCAACCTTGACCAGCTCCTAGGGAAACCAGCCTTCTCTGGAATGCCTGGTACTGAGAGGGGCTTTCAGGACACAGGGTACCCAGTATTAAAACTGAGACGGGGCGCCTGGGTGGCTCAGTCAGTTAAGCGTTTGCCTTGGGCCCAGGTCATGATCCCAGGGTCCTGGGATCGAGTCCTGTGTTGGGCTCCCTGCTTAGCGGGGAGCCTGCTTCTCCCTCTGCCTGACACTCCCCCTGTTTGTGCTCTCTCACTCTCTAAAATAAATGAATAAAATCTTAATAAAAACCCGAGACAGTGCCAGGCACACTGCGATGAGGTGCTCTCCCTACCAGCACCGTTCGTTTGAGCTGTGGCAGTGACCCTGGCCCAGTTGTCAAGAAGAGGTAGGGATATGAGGGGCAGGAGGAAAAAGGAGACATTTTTTGCCCATGGGTGGGGACACCTGAGCACGCAGAGGAGGGGACCCAGCAGCTGCCCAAGCCAAGGGCTTGCGTGGCCTATAGTCCCCCCCAAGATCACTCCATTGAGGTCACATCTCTTCAGGTCCCTGAGGAGTTTCCCTTTCTCATTCTCCCAGTTGTCCGGGAGCCTCCGACCACATCACCTGTGTGCCCAGGCACTGGTGCAAATAGGTTGAGGACCAACATACTGAGGCTGAGGCAAGTCGGGATCTACTGAAGGTCTGTTTCATGCGCACACGGCCCTCTTAGCAGTCCCAAACTTCACTCACCGAAACCCTACCTCTTTGCTCCTTACCTACATGTGGTCTCATATTTATATTGTCCCACCTTATCGTTTAATTTTAGGGCTTTACCATCCTTTTACTCAGAGTCTGCCACCTGCAGAATGTAGGTCACAGACTGACGCCATTTTTGTGATCCCTCGTCCCAGCCCTGGAGCAGACATTCCACTAAGAGTCACTCTGTCTATGTCGGGGACTCCACTCTGCCTCAAGCTCGTTTTGTTTTCTTCTTGAGGGGGTGGTGGTGGATACAAATATGATGTTTATTGGTCTTAAGAAGGCAAGTCAGAGGAAAATACCTTTTCATGAAAGGTTTATACATATTTCCTTTCAATTCCAAAGGTCAGAGCGACAATTGCGCCGCACGGATTTGTCTCAGAATGGCAGCTTCTTTCACTGAGATAAAATTTGTACCCAGTAAATGCCCAGCTACCAAGTATGCAGTTAGATAAGACTGACAAACTAATACAATCCTGTTAACTACTGCTTAATGAAGATAGAGGAAACATTTTCATGAATGATTGTAAGAGTCCCGATCAGGTTTGTTTTGAGAGGTGCTCTTTTAAATTAAATTTTTAATTTTGAAATGATTGCATATTTACATGCAGTTTTAAGAAATAATGCAGAGAAATCCTGTATACCCTTTTATAGACCCTTTACTTGGTTTCTCCCGCTAGTAACATTTTGCGGAACTGCAGCGCAATATGGCAACCGGGGGATACTGACATCTATGTAGTCAAAATACGAACACTTCCATCAGTGCAAGGATTTTTCCTATTGTTTTTTTATAGCGACACCTACTTACCTCCCTCAACCCCTGACAGCCACTAATCTATTCTCCATATCTATAACTTTGTCGTTTTAAGGAAGTTGTATAAATAACATCATCTGGTGTGCAACTCTTGGGGACTGGCTTCTTCCATTTGGCAAAATTCCCTGGAGTTCCATCTACTTTGTTGCAGGTGTCAATAGTTCCTTTCTCGTTACTGCTCAGTAGCATTCCATCTTCTAAGATGGATAGGCCTAAGATATACAGGCACCTGTTATATCTTAGGCAAGTCATTCTACTTCTCTTGACTTGACTTTGTCGTCTGTAAAGTGAGGGAGTTGGACTGGATGACACTACAACTTTTCTTTCAATTGTGAAATTTTTATTTTATGGGTTCTCATCTCCCCTTAGATATTATTTTATGATTATAGAACACAGCTCACTCGCTTCTCTCATACAATCTGATTCCAGGCTAAAGGCAAGAATAACAAGCCACATAGGAGAGGTAGTTAGGGCAGGAAGTGGGAGCACTGAGCTGATCATGTCTGATGATGTTTTCTCCTGAATTTTCTACCTCATGAATGACTATTGGGGTAACCATGGGTTTGAGTTATGGCCCCCTCTCCTTTCTCCTATCATCAAAATGAGATTCCTTACCTGACTAATGTTACTTGGTTTTTGGCCTAGAAAATCTGGTGGGCCAAGTACAAGGTTGAGGTCTTAGCTAAAGGAAACCCTCAAAACAATCTAAATTGTTGAAGTTTTCGACATCTGCCAGAAGCTATAACAATAAAAGTCTACAGCTTTGCAAATCATGTTCCAGGTTAGCAATTACTTATTCTGTATGGGGTTGTGGCTGGTGCTGTGGGGGAGGCGTGGGGGAGTGAAATAGAAGCCCTGATAGACTGCCATGAATAATGGAGACCCACATTTACATTTGAGAAGAAGCCAAGCAGCACTAGGTTGATAATAACCATCCTTCCATCATTTCTACCGGAAAATTGGGGGCCTTCCCTACTGTGCCTCCCTAGCACTTATATATTCAGGGCAAGGTAACTGCATAATAGCTCTTAGATTCTGTCTCCATGTGTTCTTTCTGGAAGAAGTTCACCCCATATACAACTCTGAGACCTGAACTTCCATCTTAACTTGTGCAGCTGTTCATCAGAACTGGGTCGATAATTCTGTATCATTAATTATCTGTGCTTTCACTCAGCGTCTCAATGGAGAACTTCCCCCCGCCCAGTTGCCTAAGACTCCATATGTCATTTATTTTTCTTGTGTCAATTTCCTTAGTTTTCAGATGAAAATATCTCAGCTAAGTGACTCCTGACTCTGGCTCTGCCACTCCCCAGGGAGGGCTGTATATTCAAGCGGGGTGGGCATTGTTTGGAATTAGCCATAGAAACAACGTCACAAATAATGATTGGTTTCTTGAGAGACCGAGGAGTCCCAGAAGCTGAATTTATGGTATTAGTGTAAATTCTGGAAAGCTAGGTGGGGTGGTCGGAGTCTGTGGCATGCAGAGGGGAGGTCCAAGACAGGGATTTACAAAATTTTTCTTTCAGAGAAATATATAACATGGTTGGGGCTTGGCTTTGATGCTCTCCCATCTTGGCTTCCTTGCTTTTTTCTCTAGCTCTCTGTGTCCTAGTGAGACTTTCAGCCCATCTTCAGCAGTCTATTCAAGATGGTTGTACCCGGTCCCCAAATGCTCATGTTCTGTCACTTTGATAGTATGCAAGACAAAACCCTTCCTCGGGGAATTTCAGCCACCCTGCGTGTCTTTAAGATTGCCCACCATTTTACAGGGGCCCCGTTTCCATTCTCAGCCTTCTGTTCCTAATTCCCACTCTCATATCTGACATCTCAAACTCCACATGTACAAAACTGGGCTCCTGAGCTCTTCCCCAGTAAACTTTCCTACCACGTCTCACATAATACTAACTTAATGCATCCAGTTTCTCAGGCCAACAGTCTTGGTGTCCCCACCGATTCTTCTTTCTCTCACACCTCACATCCCATCCTGCAGCAAATCTAACCACTTTGACTTGTGAACCCCTACTTTGGTAGAACCACCACCATCTCCTACCAGATTCTTGGAATTGCTTGCAGTAGTCTGACCGATGTCCCTTTTTCTACCCTTGCCTCTATATAGTCATTTCCCAATAGAACTGCCACAGCAATCCTGAAAGATGTACGCAAGTTCACATCATCGTATTGCTCAAAATTCTCCAAGGTTTTGTCATCTCACACAGAGTAAAACTGGAAGTCCTAACAGTATATTACAAGACTCCATGATCTCCTCCCACCATTCCCGGACCGAACTGTTCTCTTACTTTTCTCCCCAGTGCCTCCTCCCCCCCCACCTCACTGTGAATCACTGGTGTTCCCTCAACACACCAGGCTAGCTCCTATCTTGTTCCCTCTGCCTTGTCTCAGTATTCTCAAGGCTTGCTCTCTACCAACTTCCAGGCCTTCTTGACAAGCCTATTCTAAACACTATTCTAAACAGATCACTATATTCTAAACACATCTATAGATAAATGAATAAAGAAGTGGGATCTATCTATCTATCATCTATCATGGAATATTGCTCAACCATAAAAAATAATGAGATCTTATAATTTATGACAACATGGATGGACCTAGAGAATATTATGTTAAGTAAAATAAGTCAGCCTGAGAAAGACAAATACCCTATGATTTCACTTATATGTGGAGTCTAAAAAACAAATGAATGAACAAACAAGCAAGAAATAGACTCATATATACAGAGAACAAACTGGTGGTTGCTCAAGGGGAAGTAGATGGGGGATGAGGGAAATAGGCAAAGGGAATTAAGAGGTATAAACTGAGTTATAAACATTGAATCAGTCTCATAAACTTTGAGTTCTAAAATAAGTCGTGGAGATGAAAAGTACAGCATAGAGAATAAAATCAATAATATTGTAATAACATTGTATGGTGACAGATGGTGACTCCACTTATAGTGATGAGCACTGAGTAATGTATATAACTTTTGTATTGTATGTGGTCCACCTGAAACTAATAAAACATTGTATTTCAACTATACTTCAATTAAAAAAAATGACATGCAATGTCAGAGTTCAACCCTTGCCTTGTAATAATATTTTTGGATGTCCTTATAAAATCCCCACTGGCATACACAAAACCATGAAAGGCCATTTCACACCTTCATTAATAAATGCTGCAGTTACATTCTAAAATACAGCCATGTTTACCAATTAATTTTAATGAACCAGGTTACAGGTAAGCATTCACTATGCAATATGTTGCTGATTAAAACCAGAACATTATTGGCACATGGTGAAGTAAATCATCCTGTAGATATTCATGGGAAAGAGCACGTTTTAACTCTTAATTTGTTACATTTGACATCAATCATTTTTAGAAGTTTGCTTCCCTTGGCTTGCGTGGTTAAGCACAAACCTACAATGTATTTGGTCCCAAATATTCTCCGCTTACAGATCTCTCCCATTTCCAGCCTCACACGTCTTGTTTTATTTTATAGAAGGAACACCAGAGTGGGCTAGTCACAGCTTTGCTTCTCAATGTCCATGTGACTTTGGAAAAACCCTGCTGCTTCGGTAGCAACTGCCTCAATTGTAACAGGATTCTCTCATTTCCTCCTTCATAATCTACCCTTCCTCACAGACACACACACTCTCCTTTCTCTCCTCCTTCCCTCCCTGTCTCTCCCCTTCCTTCTCTCTCTTTCTGTGTCTCCTTCTCTCTGTCTCTCTGTCTCTCTGTCTCTCTCTCTCTCTCTCTCTCACACACACACACACACACACACACACAATTATTGAAACCTGTTTTTAGAGTTTACGTTTCCATAGGGGTTGTAAGACAGCACGCGGGTTCCTGTATCTCCTTCACCCAGAGTCCTCTCATGTTAACACCTTCCACAGCCAGGGGACACACTTCAAAACTCAGAAAGGTTTGTCTCATTTGAAATCACCTTGTGTTCTTCCACTTCTTAACATTTTGTTCATCTCACTTCTGCTTCATGGGATAATTCTTCACTATGTGCAGCTCTCCGTCTCCACACAGGAAGTTCTCACAGATCGCTCCAAGGCCTCCTCCACTGCAGTCTCCCAGACCTCCACCTCAGTGGTAGCTCATATGCTTATTTGACATTGTTTCTTCTTATCCTTCATCTTTCCCATGACATGATAACCTCCTATCAAGAAAGGATTATATCTAGGGTCCCCTAATGACGGAATGGAACAGAGTCTTCCCACGTACCCCGTATTTCCCCTCGCCCTTGTTGACCATCTTGGACTGTTACATAAACAAATAACAAACTGTTACTGTGCTAAGCCTCTGAGATTTTATTAGAGTATTTAACACTAAATGAAGTATTGTAGAACAAATTAGGTAGAAAAATCACCATGAGAAGTACATAGTTCTCACAATGAGAATGTCTAACTGGATTGTAAAGTTGATGGCAATCAATAAATAATTATTTTTGATGTTTACCTAATATCAGAAGGTTATGAGTTGTTTTTTGAAGTATGGTTGGTATGTACTGATTTTTCACTTGAGAAGTGAAAAACACTATGAATTTATGGCTGTATCAGAGATCAAAACTATATGCAGGGTCTCAACCTCCTTAGGCCTATGTTGCAGGTAGCTTTCCATTCTCACTACACCCTGAATCTCATGAGCACTTTCGTAGCCTCTTTGCCATGCGATTCCCATAATCCTAGGAGGTTGACAGGATAAGAAATGTTAATCCCACTTTTCAGATGAATAAATCAGAGCTCAGAGATGTTACCTGAATTGTCCAAGGTGAGAGAATGAGTGGCGACAATCCTGGAGGTTTAAAGTCCCTAACTTCCATAGGCCCCCACTTTGCAATGTGGGGATGCAGCATTACAAAATGATCTCTATTTTCCTCAATGCAAAATACCATTTTTCATCTTTGGGGTTTTATTCATGCTATTATGACTCCAATGCTATTCTTTGTACTTTTGGCCACTGTCCCTTCCCTGATAGAAGTAGTTCTCTCCCTCCTTTTCTCCCTCCCTCACACATGTCCACATACCTACGTGTATCTCATTTGGCTATGGGGATGTAAAATGGCGAAGTGACTATGGAAAGCAGTTTGTCAGTTACTTAAAGTGCTGAACATAGAGTTACGATATGACCCAACAATTCCACTCCTAAAAATATACTCAAGAAAACTGAAAACGTGTTCACACAAATGCTTGTACACAAATGTTTATAATAACCTCATGTGGAAACAATCCAATGTCAATCCATTTGAATTATGAGTAAATAAACTGTGGCACATCCACACAATGGAATATTACTTGGCAATAAAAAAAGAACGAAATACTGATATGCGGAAGAATCTTGAAGCATTACGCTACATAAAAGAAATCAGACGCAGGAGTCCATGCATCAGATGATTCCATTAACATGAAATGTCCAGAATTAGCAAATCCATAGAGACAGAAAACAGATGAGTGGTTACCCTGGGTTGGGGGGAGGGAAGGAACAGAGAGTAAGTGCTAATGGATGCGGAGTTTCTTTTTGGTGTTCTGGAATTAGACAATCGTGATAGTTACATAATCTTGTGAATATGCTAAAACCCACTCAGCTGTATACTTCAAATGGGTGGATTTTATGGTATGCAAATTATATCACAATTTTTAAACAGGCAAAAGAGAAGTCTTACCTGGCTCACACCTATTTGCAATTTACTATTTCACACATGCATCGACTCCTTCAAAGAATCTTCCCTCCTATCACCCCCATGTGCTATCATAACTCCTATGGAATTAATGTTACTATATGGTATTGTGATGATACATATTTTTGCTTTGTCCTTTCAGATTTTGACCTCTTTTTTTTTTTAAAGATTTTATTTATTTATTTGAGAGAGCACAACAGGGGGAGAAACAGAAGGAGAGGGAGAAGCACACTTTCATGTGGGGCTCTCTGACGCTCTCACACACACACCCATGTGTGTCCCATCACAGGACCCTGGGATCATGATCTGGGCCAAAGGCAGACGCTTTACCAACTGAGCCACCCAGATGCCCCAAGATTTTGAGCTCTTTGATGAAGTATTTACTTTAAAAAGTGCTTTTATTTATTTTTAGAGTAGGCTCCATGCCCAATGTGGGGCTTGAACTCACGACCCTGAGATCAAGAGTTGCATGCTCTATTGACTGAGCTTGCCAGGCACCCCTTTATTTATTTATTTTTGTTAAAAAAAAAAAAAGAAACAGTACTTTTAAATTTCTGAAAATGTATGCAGAAGGAAATTTTGTTAGTGATTACTAATGTTATTTCAATATTATCAAGAATCCAATTACATGAAATTGTTTCTTTGATATTTGCTAAGTCCTGTTTTGTGGCACTTTATTTGTGGTAAATTTTTGTAAATGTTCCATGTATATTAAGCAAAATGCACATACCCTAAATTCTCTATAATGGATCACATTTTAAACAGTATTGCTCAAAATTTCTACATCCTACAACTCTCTAGTCTACTTGATCTACCAAGCAGAGGAAAATGTATTATTTTATTATTATTGAGGAAAATGTATTAAAATATTCTGTTGTGATTGTGAAATTTAAAATTTCTTCTAATAAGTCTCTCACTTTTAACTTTACATATTTTAGACATAGATTTTTAGGTGTATATAGGTTGAAAATTGCTATCATCTTCCGAAGTTTCTTTTTAGCATGATGAAATATTTCCCCTTAAGCCTAATAATATTACTTTTCTTAAAGTTCTATTTTTTTTTTTAAAGATTTTATTTATTTATTTGACAGAGAGAGATCACAGGTAGGCAGAGAGAGGAGGAAGCAGGCTCCCTGCTGAGCAGAGAGCCCGATGCGGGGCTCGATCCCAGGACCCTGAGATCATGACCTGAGCCGAAGGCAGAGGCTTTAACCCACTGAGCCACCCAGGTGCCCCTTAAAGTTCTATTTTGATTAATATTGATATATAGCCATATTTGCTTTGTTTAGGTTTTGGTTGCATTTTTTAAAAATAAATTTTTATTAATAAAAATATTTTTATTTATTTATAATACAATATTTTTATTAGTAAAAATAATTATAAAATTTTTATTTTTCCACTGTCCATGCATATAAAGTAGACTTTAAAATTTCAATTTGACAATCTCTGCTTTTAATTAGTAAATGTAGGGGTTTTGCATTTTTTGTGATTATTAATGTATTTGGATTTATTCAGACTCTTATTTTGTGCTTTATATTTTACTTTTTCTATGCATGCTTTTTCTCTGTTTCTGTTTATATCAGATGTTTGGGTTTCTTTTTTTAATCACCTACTACTACTTTGGAAATATTTTGGGGTATCTCCAATATATAATAGTTCTTACTATTACTGAAAAAGTATGTAACTTGTATATGTTAAATTAATATTGTTAAAATTACTATTTTTATTTTCCTTCTAAATAATACAAGAGACTGAGGCTACTTAAACTATGTATTTAGACTTATCCTCTAGCTTCCATTTTACATAGTATTTCCCAGGATTGAAAGTATAACTTGCTTTTGCTATTTCCCAATTTATTTCAGTGTGATTACTGTTTTGTTAGAGTCAATGTGCATATATTTTTGCATCAATGTCTTTGGCATCACCATTAATTTTTGTATCTCACTCCTCCCTTCTGTGTTCAATTTCCTTCTTACAGAAACACAGCTTTTAGAAATTTCTTTTTCTGAGTAAAAGCCTGAGAATGACCAATTGTCTTCTAAGTTGGCAGTTTTCTCTCAATTGTATAGCTTTCATTGGTACTAGTGGAAGTCTACTGACATTAATTTATTGCTTTTTATTTCATGGCTCTTATTTCTGATTGACTATAAGATGTTCCAAATGGCTTTGATTTTCTGCAGTTTCTCGGTGATTTGTCTAGGTGAAAATTAATTTCATTTATGCTGCTTGGAACCTGGAGGGGCAGGGCTCTTGAATTTGAGTGATCATGATTTTCATCAATTAAAGAGTCAATACAATTTTCTCTTTGAATGTTGTCTGTCCTTCATTCTCTGTGTATCATTTCAAAAAGTCCTACTGAATATGATGCTCTTGCCTATTCTATTTTCCATTTTCCTCAACTTTTCCTTTGTCTTATTCATTTCTTTAGCTTTCTATGCTGCATTCTGGGTAATTTTATCAGACCCAAATTCTAGTCAATGAATTGATAGAGACAGAAAACAGATTAGTGGTTGGGTTGTGGAAACCTTTCTCCAGACCAATTTTGCGTTTGGTTTTCTGGGTGTTTTTGGTTTAAGTTGGTACTACAAATACAAACCCCAAATCTATGTTAGGTGAGGCCCAGGAGCTAAAACTTTCAGATGAAAGTGCTCTTGCTCAAGACCAGCTCAGGAAAGATGAAGACTCAAGGTTTCTTCTTGCGTCTATCTGCTGGAGGGTGGGTTTTTGTGTCTCACCCTTTCACTGAGGCTCCAGCCCTTCAAGATCTTCCAACTTCTCACCTCATTTAGACTCAGGACAAGTTTTTTTTTTTTTTTTGAAATTAACGTATAATATATTATTTGTTTCAGGGGTACAGGTCTGATTCATCAGTCGTATATAATACCCAGTGCTCATTACAACACATACTCTCACCAATGTCCATCTCCTAGTTACTCCAGCAACCCTCAGTCTGTTTCCTAAGATTAAGAGTCTCTTATGGCTTGTCTCCCTCTCTGGTTTCTTCTTCTTTCATTTTTT
>CM053612.1:94178398-94215502 GCA_028646535.1 Procyon lotor | reverse complement strand
TTTTTCTATATGATCCTCTGCCTTGTTTCTCAAATTCCACATATCAGTGAGATCATATGATAATTATTTCTCTGATTGACTTATTTTGCTTAACATAATACCCTCTAGTTCCATCCACATCGTTACAAATGGCAAGATTTTGTTTTTTGAAGGCTGCATAATATTCCTGTGTGTGTGTGTGTGTGTGTGTGTGTGTGTGTGTACACATATATACCACATCTTCTTTATCCATTCATCTGTTGATGGACATCTTGGCTCTTTCCATAGTATGGCTATTGTGGACATTGCTGCTATAAACATTCGGGTGCGCATGCCCCTTTGGATCACTACATTTGTATCTCTGGGGTAAAGACCCAGTAGTGCGATTGCTGGATCGTAGGGTAGCTCTATTTTCAACTTTTTGAGGAACTTCCATACTGTTCTCCAGAGTGGCTGCACCAGCTTGCATTCCCACCAACAGTGTAGGAGGGTTCCCCTTTCTCCACATCCTCGCCAACATCTGTCGTTTCCTGACTTGTTAATTTTAGCCGTTCTGACTAGTGTGAGGGGGTATCTTATTGTGGTTTTGATTTGTATTTTCAGAATAGTTTTGTCCTTACGTGGGCATGAAAACCCAAGCCTGCAAAAGACTGATTCATGTCAATTCCCCCAGGAAGCCACAGCGATGGCCCACTTCCTGGCCTCTCTGGGATTTTAGCTCCTTCATTTCTGTCATCTATATTTCTTATGACCACACCTACTTACTTAAACGATTTTTTCTTTTGAGAATATCCAGATATTTTTAGCAAGATTTTTTTCCTGCTATCTTAGGCTACCATGTTGTTGGAACCAGAGGTCTGTAATAACTTCATAAAGGGATTCCTTACCTCCAATCTCACCATTCTCAAATCTATTTTTACAATTACAGCTAGAGAGATGATTATGAAATGAAAATGCTACTCTCTGACTTAAAAATGTGTCATGGCCCTAAAGAAAAAGACCAACCCTCTATCATGACTACAAGGTTCCCCAGGATATGAATCATACCTATCACTAAAATCTCACCCATGGGGTGCCTGGGTGGCTCAGTTAGTTAAGTGCTCGACTCTTGGTTTTGGCTCAGGTCATGACCTCAGGGTCCTGGGATCGAGCCCAATGTCAGGTTCCCTGCTGGGTGTGAAGCCTGCTTAAGATTCTCTCTCTTCTTCTCCCTCTGTCCGTCGCCTCGGCTTGTGCACATTCTCTCTCTCAAAAAAAAATTTTAATGATAAAATCTCACCTATACCATTCCTGACCTCATTCTCTATGTGTTGGTGCTAAAGCACTATTTTTCTGCAAATGGGTCACGTTCTCTTCTACTTCAGAGCATTCATATAAACTGTTCTTTCTGCATAACCCTCCTCACTTTTACCATCTCTAATTCTTATTGTTCCTCCTGGTTTCTGCTTAAACACCACTTCTTCCAAATGGCCTTCACTATGTATGCCCCGATGGCATGTGCACTGGCCACTTTATAACATCCTTAATCTTGTAATTATTGTTCAAGATCTGTCTTTCTGTCTTGGTGCTAATCTTCCTAAGAAGTAAGACTGTCTATCTCGTTCATTCCTTTCGGTCTAGCAATTAATCTAGTGGCAGGCATATAGTAAGGCCTTAATAAATCTTTGGGAATGAACAAATGAACCAATTAAGCACTCCATTTGTGAATGGAGTTCCCTGACTGAAGCTTTGCTTAACATCAGATTGCTTCCATCAGTTTTAAGAACAGAGCAACTCTTTAAGGAAGTTTCTCTTTAAAACACACACACACACACACACACACACACACACACACACACACACACACACACACATACTGGGAGAATTGTGATTCTTGAGAAGTCAAGACTAAAGTGAGGTAGAAACCTAAATTCCTCTTTCAACTCATGCAAAGGTGGCTCTGAGCTGAACAGGCCAGAAGGGAGAAAGACAGGCATGGCTTACAGAACTTCAGCGCTGGCATAGTAATGAGATTCAATCAATGAGGATGCTTGGATGAGACAAAGGAATCTTTAAAAGGTGAGCAAAAATAATTTTCTATTTCTTCTGGATCAGTGACCTCCAGTCGGACTTAGAAAAGGCTTAGGACACATGTCGCCATGTTGTCAAAGAGCAGGTCATCTTGTCATCAAGTATAGAGTAAGCATGGAGTCACTGGTCTATAAATCAATAATACAATTTGGATTTCATCACCATCAAGTCAAGATACTCCTTACATTGCCATTTCCACAACCACTTATTTTAAGAGTCAGGTATTCATTGATTAGAGGACTAAAATTTGTAATTGTGTCCAATACATTTTTATGACCATGTGAAACTTGATTCTATTTTCTTTTAACTTGAAGTTTAATCATTCACTGCTTTTGCAGATAATATCCTTTCATGCTAATGTTCATATTTACTGCAGGACACAAAGGCAAGATATAGGACAAACATGACTTCCGGTACGTGCGGTGTTTCTACTTCTTTTCTTTCATCCTCCTCTTCCCATTTATTTTTTATTTATTGGCAGAGGCAGAATGAGAGGGGGCTCAAAGAATGAGGTATTTTCTTTTCAGAGTCTACTAAGTATCCTTTGCCATTGTTTTTATCTTCCTGATAGAGTCAAAGTCAAAAAAATAATTTTAAAAGATAAAATAAATAAAACACAAACATTTCAAAAGTGATTATTCTTATTTTCTGAAAGAATTCCTGATATAGCAGTCTATGATATAAAAACACGACCATTTAAAAAGCTCTCTGTAGATATATCCATTACTACCATGGGAAGTAGATGTTGTTAGAAAAATTTAAAATTTATTAGTGGGACAGAATAGATTATGAAAAGCAATTCCCGAGGCAGTGATGATACCTAAATTGTTTCCCTTCACTCCCAATAGCTCATCAAATAATGACTAAATTTTCTACTTACTTAATGTGCCTGAAATTCTGATACGGAAGATTCAAGTAGCTTATCAAAGCTATCTTTTAAGAATTCAAATTCCTTTGGAAGGATTAAGGAATCATTTTCATGTTAGTGTAAGTTAGTTCAAATTGAGTGAAATCTCAATTTCACTGAACAACTCAGAGATTCAGAGTTTTGATGGGGAAGGGTTGGAGGATTGGGGACTGCACGAAGATACAGATATCCTTAAGAGAGGGGCAAAAAAGGCAATATAAGACTCATAAAGTGAGATAGGAAAGTATTAAAGTAAAAGGGAATTTTTTCTTCTTCCCAACACCTGAATTAATTCAGTATTCAGGCATTGTATGTATTAGATAATAGTATAGTTAATATATATATTAAACATATGATATATATAGTTAATAATATATAGTACAACAGCATAATTAATACTATTAATATTAGGGTCTGGCTAAATCATGGTTTATACAGTCTTTTAGAACTATATATATTTCCTAGTTGCCATTTAAATATACTTACTGGAAAATATATTCTGAGGTTGGAAAGATACCTTGAGATTCAAATCTTGATGTAAAATCATACTTTTGATATTATAGATTGTTCCTAAGTTGCTATGTGCATCAGATCACATCACTTTGGAATATAAATTTTTAGGCCAGATACAGTAAGAACCCAGATGTTTAATTATTAGTTATTCTTTCTTTGAATTCATAAAGAAAAAAAAGTCTTAACATATCCACTCCCTGGCTGGTTGGGGAGAGAAAAACCTCTCTCCAGTACTTTTCCAGACTAATGCTTATTTTTGGAGAGTAAGCCATTAGAGTCTACTGACATTTATATGGAAGAAAAAGAAAAATTCTCATTTTTTTTCAGCTCTCAAGTTGTCACCTATCAGGAATATAGCCAAGAACAAAAAATAAGTTACAAAAATATCTCTGAGTGACCCCAAGTACCAATATGCCCTGCTCTTTACTCAGGAAAACTACTCAGACTAATCTCAACCCTTATTCACTCTTACTTTACATACACTTCCATTAAGTTGCATTGCGTGGTTTCCAAGTCCAAAATAGTCTGGGGCAGTGAATTAAGGGGTGGTATGGGAAGAGGCCCTTATGTAACCTCATGGAACGTTGTGACATGTTACCTTTAAGAGAATTTATTTTTATTTTCCTTGAAACATTTTTTTGAAGCTTACTTTTCTTGAGTAAATACTCTTTCCCAACTTTAGGGCTGAGCACTTTAGACACGACTTAATTAAATCTCACTCAATTTGATGAGGTAGGAATTGCTATCAGCATGGATTCTCTTCCCCTTCTTTTCCCTTTACTCTCACAGAACTAAGTGGTTAGGTAGGGATGTTATATTTATTGAATTAATATTAAATTCATATTATAGGTTATGTAATATTTGAAGGATAGCATGAAGGGCATTGTTCTAGGAAAATTTGTTATCATGATTGCTGTTAAGAGAATATATATATTCATACATCCTGAAAACTCCATCTAACCTCCTACCCCACTGCACCATTTCCATGGTGGATGATTTTTGCCTCTCATTAGAGAAGGGTCCAGAAAGGACACGAGCAGGTTTCCTGCTTATCCCATACCAGCAGCCAATCACCACTTGTGCTACACAGTTTGTTCTACCCTTAAATTTAGGCAGCACTTAGGCAAGCCTGCAAGCATATGTACGTATACACAGAAGATGCTCTCAAATTCACTAGTAATCAAGGAAATGCAAATTAAAATCTGTTCATATTACTTTTAATAAGAATACATTGATGCTACGAGCAGAAATTTGTAGAACAATTTAGAGATTGACTTGGCAATACCTATGTTATGTTATATCTATCCTATTACCCAGAAATTCTACTCATAGGTCTACGTGCTAGGTTTAACTCTCACACATGCACATATAGACAGAAATATCACACTACTATTGGAAGCAATTTTATGGTAGAAAAATCAGGAAGAATCCCAATGTCTGTCATCAAGACAATGTGCCCATTATTGCTTATCTACCCAATAGAATGATATACAGCAATGAAAAATCCACTGGCCCAGAGCTACATACATCCACATGGATGAAAATCCAAGTTTAATACTGAATGAGGAAAGCAAGTTTCAGAAAAATACAAACAGTATACTATTTATATAAAATTTAAAACACTAAATATCATTCAAGCAATCATACATACAAAAAAAAAAACGCCGAAGAAATCCTCCAAATCCTAGGCCATGATTACCTTTGCAAAGTGTAAATTTTTATCAAAGAGGCAACAACAAGGAGCATTAATTTTTTTCGGTAATATATCATTTTTTTAAGTTGGGTGAGATGTACATATGTACTTTATTATTTCAATACTTTTTTGTATGACTGAAATATTTCAATATAAATTAAAAATATGTAAAATTAAGGTTGCCTGGCTCTCTTACTCGGTAAAGCCTGTGACTCTTGATCTTGGGGTTGTGAGTTTGAGCCTCACATTTACCTTATATATATTTATCTATTATTTATCTTGTATATATTTATCATATATATATGTATATATTTATATATATATATATATATATATATATAAAAGATACTGGTTGCTACCAAGTCACAAAAATTGACACACCAAAGCCAAAATTCTCTTAAATGAATATCATCAAGAGGACAATAGAGTTAAATGTGAGACAGGAAACCAACAAAATCCTAGAGGAAAACATACATAGCAACCTCTTTGACCTCAGCTATATAAACTTCTTACTAGACATGTCACTGGAGGCAAGGGAAACAAAAGCAAAAATGAACTATTGAGATTTCATCAAGATAAAAATCTTCTGCACAGTTTCACAAATCAACAAAATTATGGAATGGGAGAAGATATTTGCAAATGGCATATCTGATAAAGGGTTAGTATCCAAAATCTGTAAAGAACTTACAATCTCGGGGTGCCAGGGTGGCTCAGTCGTTAAGCGTCTGCCTTCAGCTCAGGTCATGATCCCAGGGTCCTGGGACTGAGCCCCACATCGGGCTCTCTGTTCAGCAGGGAGCCTGCTTCTCCCGCTCCCATTCCCTCTGCTTGTGTTCCCTCTCTCACTATGTTTCTCACTGTCAAATAAATAAAATCTTAAAAAAAAAAAAAAAGAACTTATCAATCTCAACACCCATAAAACAAACAATCCAGTTAAGAATGGGAAGGCATGAATAGACATTTTCCAGAAAGACATCCATATGGCTAACAGACATATGAAAAGATGGTCAACACCACTCATCATCAGGGAAATACAAATCAAAACCATGGTGGGATACCATCTCACATCTGTCAAAATGGCCCAAATCAACAACCCAAGAAACAACGTTTGTTGGCACGGATCAGAGAAAGGGGGACCCTCTTGCACTGTGGCTGTCTTGCACTGGTGCAGCTACTCTGGAAAACAGTACGGAGATTCCTCAAAAAGTTAAAAATAGAGCTACCCTATGACCCAGTAATTATACTACTAGGTATTGACCCAAAGGATACAAAAATACAGATTCAAAGGGGGTACATGCACCCCAATGTTTATAGCAGCATTATCAAAAATAGCCAAAATATGGAAAGAGGCCAAATCTATTGACTGATGAATAAAGAAGATGTGGTACACACACACACACACACACACACACACACACACACACACACACACAGTATCACTCAGCCATACAAAAGAACGAGATCTTGCCATTTGCAATGACATGGATGGAGCTAGAGTGCATCATGCTAAGTGAAATAAGAGAGAGACACATATCATATGATTTCACTCACATGTGTTATTTAAGAAACAAAACAGATGGACATAGGGGAGGAGGGAAAGAGAGAGAGAGAGAGAGAGAGAAACCATAAGACACTTGTAACAATAGAGAACAAACTTAGGGTTGCTAGAGGGGAGACGGGCACAGGATGGGCTGGATGGGTGATGGGCATTAAAGAGGGTACTCGTTACGATGAGCACTGGGTATTGTATGTAAGTGATGAATCACTGAATCCTACTCTGGAAACCAGTATTACACTGTATGTTAACTAACTAGAATTTAAATAAAAATTTGAAGAAGAAAAAAGATGACAGCAGAGTTGCATTTCCCCAAAATTCAATTACTTGCTAACCTCCACTAATAGAAAAAAAGCTGAATTTTGGGAAGTGGAAAGATACAAATATTTCAGACACAAATGGGCACACACACACACACACACACACACACACACACAGGCACACATACTCACCTGCCATAGATTAATAGCTACAGTAAAAAAACTCATGTATGAAAGGCATGTATATTATACTTTGAAAAATACAGTAAGTAGGCATTTTAATGGCTATCATAAGTGACAACTAGCTTCAGGGAAGAGGACAAAATAATACATCATCCAGAAACAAACTGCAAAAGCTCAGGATCGTGGAGTGTTTCAATGTAGGACCAAATGTTCATGATCAAAACATATATCATTATTATTACAGCCACTGCTTTTATTGTCAATAAATCTGTCAATTTTTCTGTCCATCCTTTTATTCCTTTAACACTACACTTTAACCAATCAAGCAATGTTACATTCTCTACTTACTTCTAGAAGCTCAACCATCAATAACACATCCCTCTTACTCGGGTAGGTGCATTGATTATTGCTAAGTGGGCTAATAAAGAGGGCCACAGAGGGAACTCCTCTCTTTGAACAGTGGTTTCAACCAGTTGAAGCAGTGGTTTCAACTCTTTGAACGGTGATTGCATTCCAGGTCCCTGCTGCCTATGCGAGCAAGGAGAAATGGCTAAAAAGCAAAGCCCACTGCTTTGTTCTGGCCTCACCATACCATGGATCTACAGGAGCAGTTTCTATAGCTGGGAATTAAGGTCTTTGTATTGGCTTTTATTTTCAGAGAGAAATCGTGTTTAGGGAACTAAAATAATTCTTTTTGCTCAGGATCATGGAGACGCCCTATTACAGACTTCCTAGTTGTTTGCACCACTGATATTACCTATCTTCTTGCTCAGATGTAAACTCCTGGATTCAATCCACTAAGCTTATGCAAATAACTAGGTGAGATTCCTCTAGAGTGAAGTTTTAGTTTCTTTTTACTCCTGAAGGCGATGGTTCTAATTTTTAGCAGAAATGCGCCCTAGGCTAGCAGGGTTGGGGTTAAATTCGTTTCTTGTTCATCGTCAATAGTTGCCTTTTAGGTTGATATAATGAGTAGTGGTGAAGTCCACCCTGACAGGATCTTTTTCAAGAAAGGCACGCTGTGTAGACCTTTGTCCCAAAGTAAGGGAGCAACTAGTCACGGTGCTGGCTGAAGCCTTCCACCGAGACTTCCGCTTTATGATGTAACACAGACAAAAACGGGGATTGTTTTTATTTGTGTGCTTGAACTTGATAAATAGCCCTCAGGAATGCCAAATCAGTTGATTCATTTCATTAGTTAAAAGCTAGATATCAAAGGGAAAATCCCGAGGTGGGGAGTGGATGAGAGAGCAGTACTGTTTTGAATTTAATGAAAACAGCCAATAGAATGTCAGTTGATTTTATCCATTACTATGCAAAAGAGAAAACCCTCAAGGCGTAGATGTAAATTTTTGACGCATCTTCACAGTGTTTGGAAAGACCATTCATTCATTTGCGGAGTGAGGAATTTGACTGGCACAGATTGGACAGTCATTGTTGGAGAAGGAGGTGAGTGCGCCCACTAGTGTTGTGTCTCAGGCTCAGCTAGAAGCTGTCCCTTATTTGTAAGAAGGTGACCCAGGAAGGGACTAAGCGATGTGCTGGAGAAGACCGGCTTCCCTGTGATGCTGCTGGATGAGGCGTTGCCTGGCTGACGGACTGGTTACCACTGGCCTGTGGTAGGCTTGGGCAGACATGGGACTTCTGTAAGTGTAATGCCCGCTCTACTCTGGAGCTGTCTTTCTAACACTCCAGAAATCTCTACCTGGCTGTCTATTTATTAATAGAGCCAAACTACAAGACCCTTCAAAACTGTGCATTATACACAATGTAATTCAGGGACTTGCTTTAGGAAAATTAGTAAATGTATGATATCAAGGCTATTGACATGAGCATCACTGGTAAACACAAGATAGTGAGCATCCCAGTCAAATGCATCAGGGAACTCAATTAAAAGGAGGCTAAGCCTGATGATATCTGGATAGAGAGCCATTATCTCCTTTGGAAATAGGATATACAAATTCCAAGTCATGACAGCCTAGGTAAGGAGATTTCCTATTAAAAGATAGGAAGGGGGAAAATTGAAAATTGAAGATTGCAGGGCCGAGAAAGCACTTTCAAAGTTTTTGTTCTTGACATCTGACCTTCCATTCTTTGCCCCTTTTGTAGCTTTCTTCTCAAGACAATTCCCCCATTGTTTTCCTTCCATTTTCTATCATGGGTGAGTGTCATCTAATAAAATAATTGAAAGCAAGTGCTTTGGTGAGTCACTTTGCGATGTTGGTCATAAATTTCAAGAGATATTTTATATTTGCAAGCTGACATTTTTAAGAGATTTATCACCATCCCAGGGAAGAAACACACCTACATTTATCATAAGTGATGCTACAATATGGTGCTCATGACTTGATGATAATCTACAGTTCATGCTGAGTGGGATTTATCCAAAATGGAAGAGATTTCCCTTTCTTCCACAAAACATGTAACACACTACTGGCCATATAAAGAGGCAAGTTAAAACTGCGTTAATGAAAGTTGAGTTTTTAGAACATCTATAGTGTTCACTTCAAAAAGTGCACATTCTTCATTTCTTAGTAAAAATTTCCCAGTTTGTATTTGTCATTTATCTTACTACTACATTTTTTCTGAGATTTTTACTTCATAATCAACTCCTCAGGCTTCAGGCCAACTTGGTATCAAAAGGCTTTTCACGTGGTGGCATGAGGGGAAGGTGAGTGCAGGGTATGTGGAAACTCTCCGTACTATCTTTGCAACTCCTCTGTAAATCAGAAATTATTTCAAGACAAAGTGTTTTCTTTTCTGTTGTTTTGTTTTTAAAGCCTTCTCAGGTGAATTCGTTCATTTGTCGGTGTGTTGACATTGGATTGAATTTTCTATCTGAACTTTATTATTATTTTTTCTTTCTTCTTTTCTGAGACAGTAGGTATGTGCCAAAGATTATGGTCAAATAGGTGCCCCTTTTATGTCAAAGTATGTATTCTTGTGAAAGTTTTTTTTTTCCCATTAAGAAGGGAAAAATGGCCATTTCTTCTAAACACTGAGCATAAGACAGTGTATACACTCTAGTAGAAATCCAGCTGCTTCTTGAGGTCAGTGTGCAAACAGTGTTTCTCATCTTCACGTTGAGCAACAAGCTCAAATTTCAGATTACATCATTAGCTAGAAATTGTTTTATTAAAAGTTTCTCTAATATGGATTTCTTCAAATCCTTTTATTTTTATCAGGAAAAATTTTTAAGCAGAAAAAGTACTCAGTTTAGGCAGAAGTGCAAATTAATATCAGCATGGGCTTTTCAATCATGTTTCCATTTTGTAAATAGAATTACAGAGAGCAAAACTTAGCATACATGGGTGAATTTCAGGTCTCATTGGGCTGATATCTAGAAGTACATCAACGGACTGCTTGCTTTAGCAGCACATAAACTAAAACTGGGACGATACAGAGAAGATTAGCGTGGTCCCTGTGCAAGGACGACATGCAAGTTTGACACATTCCATATTTTTATGCCCTTTAAAATTATGTTCAGTTCTTTGCTATAATAAAGTTACCCTTGTACCAGAAAAAATGAAAGTAGATCTTCCTAGACTTTTAATATGCACAATAACAGTTACTACTTGGAAAAAAAAGACTTATACCAAAACAGACCTGGAATTGACCTTTCTTTCCTTCTTCCCCTCCCCCCTGGCATAGTCATCTTGCTAGCCGCATGCACCACGCCTTCAGGAAAAGGGCCATTTTAGTATGGCTGCTGAATGTTATATAATGTGCTTCTAGGAAGCATCAATATATATGGAACCCTCTTTTACAAAGCTGCACCTTGCACTGGGAATTGGAAGGCAATTTATTTTCAGAGTCTTTCTTTTTCTCCTTGGCTGGAAGGCTCAACCAGCCCTTCCTAGGTAGTCTCCCCTTGGGTAATCTTCCTAGCAACATCTCAGCAAGCAGACAGACAATTTCTTTTTTTCCTTGGACAAGCTACAGTTCACGTTATTGAGTAGACTGGAGAAGTTCTCTTAATCAAGGTCTCTATTCTGGGTGCTCCTTCGGTAGCTTCTACACGTGGGGTTGCCTTAAGGTTTCTCTTCAACTGGAAATGCTGCCGTGTTCTAGGTTCATGGGTTTTGTCTTCCAACTTCGGACATTTGGAGGGCACTGGCAATGCCCAAAGAGAGGCAGATGACCTCTTTGAGACTTCTAATCTTTTCTTTCTTGTCTTGATGGGCCAAAATTATTAGTTGTGTAAGGTAGGGTGGATATGTTGAATCTCAAATCTGCCAATGGCATGGCCAACTTATTGAGTCTTTTGTCATATATAAAGTTCATAATTTTTTTTTTAAGATTTTATTTATTTGATTGTTTGTTTGTTTGTTTGACAGAGGGAGAGAGATCACAAGTAGGCAGAGAGAAAGGCAGAGAGAGGGGGAAGCAGGCTCCCAGCTGAGCAGACAGCCCGATGCTGGGCTCGATCCCAGGACCCTGAGATCACGACCTGAGCTGAAGGCAGAGGCCTTCAACCCACTGAGCCACCCAGGCGCCTCTAAAGTTCGTAATTCTTATCTCTTAGAGATTTGGTGACAGTTTGACATGATTGGTTTCATATCTACATAGCTACAGATGTATAAAACCCTCTTGCACATGCTCCATGTCTTTGGTTTTCTTACTTTTAAATTCCAGTTAGTAAACACACAGTGTAATATTAGTTTCAGGTGTACAATTTACTGATTCAACACTTCCACACAACATGTGGGGCTCATCACAAGTGCCCTCCTTCATCCCCATCACCTATTTCGTCCATCCCCACCCCCACCTACCTCCCCTCTGGTAACTGTAAGTTTTTTCTCAAGAGTCAAGAGTCTGTTTTTTGGTTTGCCTTTCTTTTTTCCTTTGTTCATTTGTTTTGTTTCTTGATTTCCACATATGAGTGAAAGCATATGGTACGTGTCTTCTCTGACTTATTCTGCTCAACATAATACTCTCTAGCTCCATCCATGTTGCTGCAAATGGCAAGATGTCATTCCTTTTTATGGCTGAGTAATATTCCATCGGGTATATATACTGCATGTTCTCTATCCACTCATCAGTCAATGGACATTTGGGTTCTTTCCATGATCTGGCTATTGTGGATAATGCTGCTATAAACATCGGGGTGTACGTATGCCTTCAAATTAGTATTTTTCTAGTGTAATTGCTGGATTATAGGGTAGTTCTACTTTTAACTTTTTGAAGAAACTCCATGCTGTTTTTCAGAGAGCCTTGCCTTTCTGAAAAGGTTCTTGCCTCTTTATGCACTCCTAGAATTGGTAGTGGTAGCTCCTCTTAGCCCCTCAAGGGGACAGCATCCCTGAGAAGCCATCAAGTTTGACCCACTGCGTGGCATGTTTCTGTCCAGATGTCTCCTTCAGGGGGCCTAGTGGAGCAAGACTGATACTACGGGTGATACTAGGAAGTGTTTCCTCAAAGCTGATCCTCTATCTGCTGTGTCTTGAAACCTAATCCTACAGTGACCCAAGAGATCCCATCAAGCAGGCGGTAATAGCTGTTGCTTCTTCTGCAGTGTTGAACTTTGCTACCAGAAGAACTAGGCAAACATTCCTGGGCTGAGAATCACAGAACTCAAACTGAATCACAGACATTCTCTATTCACTCAAGCCTACAGTCCAAACTAAGTGCAAAAATGATGCCAGTTTGTTTATGCATAAGCACATTCTCTATTATGGATTGTTTAGTCTGCCATGCTGTTCTATCCAACCCAGTATGCTCTTTCTTTCATTGCTCCTTACTTTAATTCTATTGACCTTTCAAACTTTAGCTTAAAATCCATCTGTTCCACCAAACCTCTTTAGATCACTCGTGTCAGCCTGAAGTTATGTATCTCCTTCTTTGAATTGCTGTTGGTATAGTCATGCATTAGCATGTGATTATCATCAGCCTCTCAAAGAGCCATTTAAAAATGTCATTGTTATTTAATGAGAAACATGTCTCAGGCTTATTTTCTCAAAAGAGATGGTGAACCCTTTGAGAGAATACATTATACCTTTTTGGTGTCTGCCATAATGCCTACAACAAATATCTTAGTGGCTATGATATTTTCATTTGCATAATGGCTTCTTCAAATACCTGCAAACTATCAACTCTCAAAGATTTCAGCTACTGGAGAAGGTCAAGTGGTTATGAATAATCCAACATTTGAATTATTCAAAAATCATTTATATTGAGTTTTTGGAAGATATTAGTGGCAAGCTACATTCTTTCCCTAATAAATGATTTATAAAAAAATAATAATAACACCAACATTCACTAGGCCTTTATGCTTTTCAGAGCTCAGCTCGAACTAATAATGATTGATCCATATTCTCTGAGCACCTGTAACAGAAGGTGAGAAGAGACTGGTTTCTTATAACCAGTCAAGGGCTGGTTATAAGAAAAGCCTAGCGATTCCAGTTTCCTTGGTACGCCATGGGATACCCACAAGCATATTGGTCTACACCTATGCATTTGCCACATTTCACTTGTGTTTCTCACTGCTGATGGTTGATAAGTGACTGAGCAGCACACGGCCTACATTCACATCCTGGTTCTCCCACTTCCTAGCTGTGTGATCATGAATAACTTACCCGACCTCTCTGTATTTGAGGACACTCCTGAACAAAATTGGAATTATAACAGTGCATATTTCATAGGTTTTTGGTATGGGACTTAAAATGGTTTATGTAAGATGCTTAGCACAATGTCTCAAATAGTAAAGAGAGAATGAGCAAGTGCAAGAATGCAAGAGAGGAAGAGAGTCACTAGAAGTTTTATTCTCTTCCTTTACTCTCCTAGAATCCAAAGTGAGAGAGAGAAAAGTAGCTACATGTAAAGATAACCCAAACTATGTTCTTCTCTTGGGAGAGAATGATAGGAAAGAAAGGCAGTATAAAACCAGTACAAGAGCAACTCGTAAATGGGTACAGAATTTCTAAGGGTGAGCCATTGGAGGGGAGCTGTTAGCTATTGGAGGCTACATGTAAACAACACGGAGTGCTTCAACCAATAACAAATGTTTTACTTCCAGAAGCTTCCAGAGGATAGACTTTGTGCCTAACTCAATTTATAGGCCAAATGACGATACCATTGAATTCCTGCTATGATGCTGGGGCTAGTGACCCAAAGAACCTTTAAGGGCCGAAGTTTTGGAGGAAGAGGTGGGCCACAGGTGCAAACATAATTACAGCTTGGAGCAGGAGGACTGTGAAGAAAATAGGAAGCAAGTGTTCAAGCTATCACATAAAAAGTGCCAAATCAGGGCTTCAGAAAGAAGGTATCACCGGGGTCACTGCCTAGAAGGCATGATTTCAGCCAGACGTTGAAGGCTGAGTAGGAGGTTAATTTAAGCATGACACAGCCACGTGTTATGATAAAAAGAACACTCACTCTTGCCTCAAATAGGCCTGAGGTTAGAAGCCAGGTTCCATTCCCCAGGAGCTGCATTTACTAAATAATATATACCTTCAGGCTATTGTGGGAAATATTTGTTAAGTATTTAGTACAGGGTCTGGCATATAAATAGCTTCAAATATAATAGCTACTATTGGTAACCATAGAGTCTTGGAGGTTTTTTTGTTTTGTTTTGTTTTGATGATGATGATGTTGCCTTGAGCGCTGGTAAGCACAGCTGTTTCACATTTCCTTTCTGTGAGCCTGAGAAGCAGTGGTAAACATCTGCAGGGGTTTCTGGGCTCACCTCCCTGGAAATACCAAAGGGAAAGGATAGCCCAGATTCAGCATATCCATGACAGAGGCCTAGGACGAGCTCCAGCCAGTTGTGACAGCAAACTTCAAAGACAGTCAAGGTCCTTGGAAAGGGCTGATCTATACTGAACAATAAATCTGCAACACTTTGCCTTTATCTTTCCTTCCTCCTCCTCCTTCACTCCTTTTCTTTCTTCCTTTGCTTCAAGGTGCTTTGCTCTTCCCATTGATGGATAAAGTCAGCAGCCTGATCAAATTCCTAAGCACTAAGAGTTAAGGGATTTATTAAGTCATTATCCCCACAGACATTGGTGTTTCAAATATTTCAAGGGATGGTAAATGTTTAATTTAAATCATGTATGCCTGACAATAGGAGTTTGGGTATTAGCAGTCAGTCAACAATGTGGTTGAGAGCGGGGTGGTTATGACCAGAACTACTGAATTCATTTGAAAAAAATTTATATGGAGAAAAGCATGGTGGAAGGAGAAGGTGCTTGCATTTAGGACTAGGGGAGCTACCTTAAAATCCCAAATCTGGCACTTTTTAGCTATTGATGCTTGTCAAGTAATTTTATTCTCCTCATTTTCTCCTGTGAGTAATAAGAATGATAATCCTTAACTTATACAGGATGTTGTGAGGGTTAGACAAGCCACTTCTCAAATTGAATGTGTACATAAACTACTTGGGCATCTTGTTAAAATCCAGATTCTGACTCAGGAATTCTGGAATGGGGCCCAAGGCTCTGCATTTCAAATGAGCTCTCAGATGGTGCCCGTGCTGCAGATCCAAGGACCCCATTTTGAGTAGCAAGAGGCTGTTAGATAATGTAATTAATGAGAAAGTGGGCTTTCTTCCCAGATAACTGGGTGGGAAGAGATCATTTCTCACCCTGGCTTGCTACCAGTTACGAAAATAAAGTCAAGTCGAGGCTGGAGAAATGTAGAGAAGAAGAAATCGCTGTTAGAGTTTGGGGGTGGGGAGCTACTGCTTCATCAGAAAGGCTGAAAACCGTATTTTTCCATCTTGGAAGGAGCTGCTCAGCAATGGCCTGGCCGGGGCTGCTTGAGAGGAGGCCAATGGTTATTGCGAGTTTTCCTCATCTAAGCACCAGGCTATGGCTGCCTGTTTAGTTCCAGTGAGGCCTTCGCTTGCTGTCCATTTGCTCCTTTTTTCACTCGGTTGTAAAGAGGATTGATGTTTATTTTAAGGAAAATAATCTCTTGGTTTCGGTGTCCTCACTTTTCATTTTCTTTCTGCAAATGTGAGTGAGCTGAGTTCTTAAAGTTTGTTTCATAAATCATCTCCTCTCAGAATGATTCCTGCCCTACACTTCATCCTTTCTCTCTCACCCTCCTGGTCTCATCCGCCCTGCTCATGACGGTAAACTTTACAATCTGGGGGAACTTAGTCCAGTGTCAATGCAGCCACATCATTAACACTGTCTCATTTACAGACTCAATTATCCTATGGTGGAAAAACACTGTGTTTCTACACACTGGATTAAAACTGTCCTCTTGACCTAGAGTTAATTCATTTTAATCAGCCGGGAAAGTGTCACCATGCCATCCAGGGCAATATGACCTCCTGAGTCCACGCACACATTGCTGATGAACACTTGTAAAGCCCCACGTCAGGTGCTGGTCATGCACAAGACATTCTAGAGAAGATAACGAGAACAATCAACAAGGAAAGCCAAATTCTCTGCTAGCAGGATGGAGAAGACAACGTGAAGGAGGTAAAGGGGAGGGAGGGAGGAGAAGTTGGCTCAATGTTCATTTGTCTTGGCGGGCAGGCAAATGGGTGTCTCATGTGCAATGCGAAGGTTGGGTTAGTGAGTCTGTAAAATGAATTAAAAATTGTGTTAGAAGAGCTTTTGGCAATTTAAAAAGTGAATCCTCGACAACATGTTTAAAAAATCAAGGGGTATTTTATTTTTTAAAGATTTTATTTGTTTGACAGAGAGAGACAGCAAGAGAGGGAACACAAGTAGCGGGGAGTGGAAGAGGGAGAAGCAGGCTTCCCCCTGAGCCGGGAGCCTGATGTGGGGCTCGATCGCAGGACCCTGGGATCATGACCTGAGCTGAAGGCAGACACCTAACGACTGAGCCACCCAGATACCCCCCAAATTAAGTGGTGTTTTAAAAACACATGTATTGAGGTACAATTGACATATAATAAATACCACCACTGAAATAATGAACATACCTATCACATCTGTTTCTTTGTGGCCCTTTATAATCCCTCTTCCTGCCCTTCCCATCACAACCTCCATCCCCAGGGAATAATTGATTCGCTTTCTGTCCCTATAGTTTGCATTTTATAGAGTTTTATATCAATAGAGTTCAATGGTACATACATTTTTTGATTGACTTCTCTCACTCTACATAATTAATTTGTGATTCATCCATGTTGCTGTGTGTTCATTCTTTTTATTGCTGAATAAGATTCCATTATATGGGTCTATCGTAATTTGTTTATATATTAACCTGTTGATAGATATCTGGGTTGATTCCCATTTTTGGCTATCACAAATAAAGCTTTGATGGTAGTCTTTGTATGGGCCTATGCTTTCTTTTTATCAGATAAATACCTAGGAGTAGAATGGTCAAATCATATGGCAGGTGTTTAACTTTTTAAGAAATTGCCATGAACTCTTTTCCAAAGTGGTTATATATTCCCAACAGTGTGGTATGAAAATTCCTGTTTCTCCATATCCTTGCAAACACTTGATATGTTCAGTCTGTTATTTCGGATCACTGAATGATTGTACCGTGGTTTTAATCTTCATTTCCCTAATGACAAATGATATTGAGCCTATTTGTATTACTTACTTGTCATCTGCATGAAATACTTTCTTCGATGAAGTGTCTGTTCAATCTTTTCCCCATTTTTTATTGGGATATTTGTTTATTTTTTATTAAGTTTGGCAGTTTTAAAATATATGTTGGGTACAAGTCTCTTACTAGAGAAATGGTTTGCAAATGTAGAGCTAGCACGTCAGTGGATTCAGAGGTGAATTAGAGCTAGACCCTGTTTATAGGAGCTCACAACTCAATGAAGGGATCAGGACAATAAAAAATAATCGCTGAACACCATGGAAGCTATAATCAAGACCCCTGCTGTGGGAGTGTAGAAGAGAGTACAATAAATTCCACCCAGGAGAAGGTGGAGAGAGTTCCCAGAGTAGGGGAACTTAAAGCTTCATTTTGAAATGTGAAGAGTTGGATAAGTTAAGAATATCTGTAAAAGAATATTCTGGGCAAAGAGAATCAGTGCAAAGTCAGGAAGAGAGGTTTGGGAATCATGAGTTCAGGATGGCCAGAGGGAACAGGGAAGGGTGAAAAAGGGTAAGACAAGGAAGGCTGAGACTAGCTTGTCAGATTGTGGAAAGTTTTGTAGATTAGGCTTAAGAATCTGAGCTTCATCTTCAAAGCAATAGGGAGTCTGGTAAAGGGTTTTAAGCTTCAGAGTAAAATGGTCAGATTTGCATTTTAAGAAAATGTCCTGCAGTGATAGTGAAGGATTAGAGGATAATGAATTCAGAAAGATTGACAAGAACCTAAACAAAGCAGTAATAGCAGGGATAAGGAGGAGGGAATGGATTCCCAAGATATTGAAGAGGAGTGGTAGCTGTTGGTAAATGTCGAGATATTGTGGGTGTGGGAGATGGCGGTATATAGGCTGGCTCCCAGATTCTAGTTGAAATAATGGGATGATCTGGGGCACATTCATCACATCCAGGAATATATGAATTGGAATGAGAGGTAGGGGAGTATTAGGGATTCATCTTGTATCATTAATTCATTAATTCACTAACTTAGCACATTTTTACTGAGTTTCTACCATATGCTAGGAACTGGAAATCTGATGGAGATCAAAGTAGATACTGTGATAGCCTTTGGAGTAAAAAGTCTAGCACAGAAGAGAAAAAATGAAATAATTCCGCGCATGTGTAATTTAAAACAATTGGCTGTGAATTTCCTAAAGTAAAACATGAAGGTTTTTGGATAGTGCATTCAGGTAGATCTCAGTCTCAAGAAACACTACCTTGAAGAAGTAAAGTTTAAGAGGAAATCTGAAGGAGGTAGGCTGACGAAGATCAAAGAATAATGTTTTGAGTAGAAGGAACGAGGTAGGTTAAATACTATAGGTCATCCAGGTAGAGGTTTCCAATAAGTAGAGAGAAACATGTACCCAGAAACAAGGCCTCAGATGGAGAAGTTATCAATCCACGGGGGCAAGTAAAACCATGGCAGAGAATGAGAACTTTGAGAAAGGGCTTGTAGGGTGAGGAAAGAATAAGACTGATACTTGACCTATGGCATATCAATATTTAAAGTGCAAGCAGAGTAGGAGAGCAAGTCAGCTAAAAATCAAGGAAAAACAGTCAAGCATCTAAGAGAGATGAAGCCAAGAAAGAGGATATTTATGGCCACCAATGCCCAATGGATGGAAATGTCTGCTCTGGTTTATGTAATTCTCCTTCCCTCACCCTGTATAGAGCCTTTTGCCTGGTATTAACCGATTCTTTTATTTAAATATATTTTTTAAAGATTTTCTTTATTTTAGAGAGAGAGTGAGCAAGTGGGAAGGGGCAGAGGAGGCGGGAGAAAGAATCTAAAGCAGAATCTGTACTGAACATGGAGCCCAACACGGGGCCCAATCTCACAACCTCGAGATCATGACCTGAGCTGAAACTAAGAGTTGGATGCTCAGCCGACTGAGCCACCCAGGTGCCCACAGTATTAACTGACTTTTTGGATTGTCTTTTGCCAGGCTGAACCAGGTCCCTGCCTCCTTATTCTCAAGGAAGGCATGCACATAAAGAAAAATATTTTTTATACTGGTTCTAAACATTCTTAAGGGACCTTGTTTTGGCATTTTCCCCTTTGCCTATCATTCTGAAGAGTGACTGATAATTTTGGATCCATGAAATCACTTTCCAGTATAATTTTAAACGTAATCACAGTCCAAATTGTGTGCTTTGTGAAATGAGTCAGAGTATTGTGGCCATTTCTTCTCTTCTGGGAAGAAAATTCAAGACCCCAGAAGGTCTTCCCACTCTGTAATAATGGCATGCATCTGTACATGAATAAGAATGTTTGTTAGGCAGGCTTGCTGCAAGGCTCAAACTAACCACCCAAAGAAAAAACCATTACCCTTCTCTCTGCCTCCTTGCTTCTATGAGTTGGCCCTTCAAATTCTAACTCATCATCTTATGCATAAAGTTAACTCCAATAATACAATCCCCAACTCATTTCCCTTCGATTTAACAATCATTTCCTAAGAACCCGATATTACTGTGTAATATGTTAAGCATTATTGAACAATACATTGTCTTGCTTAACTTTAAGCAATTTTGTGAGGTATGTTTATGACGCCCATATTATAGAGGAGGAGGCTGGGTCTAAGAGATGCTATATGATTTGCCAGATCTGTTGAACTCTAATATCTTAAACAAATAAAGATCATTTTGTCACTCGAGATATGCCCAGTTATGCCGCAGTAACAAACAAACCCCATGTCTTAAAAACAAATGTTTGTTTTTCACTCACATGCTGTGTGCATCCTGGGTCAGTTCTGCTAAATGTCGCCTTGCCACATGACCCAAGCCATCAAGGATTTCACAATCTTGAAAGTTATTGATTGTTAAGGTAGAGGGACAGAGCTCGGGATGGTTTTGTACCAGCAACTCAGTGTTTTGGCATAGAAGTGACAGGCATTGCTTCGATTCACAACTCATTGGCCAGGGCTAGTCACTTGGCCCCACCTAACCACGAGCCATTCAGAAAATGCAAACTGACGCAGGACTTGGAAGGCAGAAGAGTACAGAGCTGCACCAGGGACTACACAAAGTTAGAGAAGTTCCAAATATTCGATTTCTGCATCCACTTTAGTGCTTGGATTCCAGATGGTAGCAGATAAAGATGTTAAAATTGTATTGCAAAATCAAAACCAAAATGAGTCATCACTTTTAAACCCACTAGGATGGCTATAATAAAAAAGGCAGAAAGTAGTAAGTGCTGATGAGGATGCAGAGAAATTGGAATCCTCATACATTACTGGTGAGAACATAAAATGGTACAGCCACTTTGGTGAACAGTCAGGCAGTTCTTGCAAGTGCTATACACAGAGTTACTGTATCACTTAGCAATTCTACTCTAGGTATATATATACACCCAAGAGAAATGAAAATATATGTCCACACAAAAACATCTACACTAATGTTCATAGCAGCACTATTCATCATCGCCAAAAGTGGAAATAATCCAAGTGTCCATCATCACCCGAAGAATGGATAAACCAAGTGGTATAGCTATGTGATGGAACAGTACTTAAAAAAATAAAAAACAGAACAATGCAGGACCGATAGATGCTACTACTTGCACAAACCTTGCCAACACGATGCTAAATGAAAGAATCCAGTCACGAAAGATCACGTATTGCATGAATCCATTTATATGAAATGTCAACAATAGGTAAGTCCATAGATATAGAAAGATTAGAGGTTGCCTAGGACTGAGCGCATTGGGAGGAACTGGGGAGATGTACTCAGTGTCTGGCTATTAAGGACAATGAACACTAAAATCATGACACTGTTCCTAGCTAGACTAGATCCATTAAGAATGGTAACACTCCTAGACTCACGAAACGAACTGAGGGTGGCTGGGAGGTGGGGGGCGGGGGGTAGGGATAGGGTGGCTGGGTTGTGGACATAGGGGAGGGTATGTGCTATGTTAAGTGCTGTGAAATGTGTAAGCCTGACCATTCACAGACATGTACCCTGGGGCAAATAATACATTATATGTCAATAAAAATTAATTAAAAAAATAAAATAAAATATTTCCCTTTCTAAAAAAAAAAAAAAAAGAATGGTAACATCTGGCATGAGGAATGTATCTCCTAAGCAAGCATCCTGTGGACCGATGAAAGACTTTTATCAGGCAAAACTGGGTTTAAATGTGAGAGGGGAAGAAGAGAGCTGAGATATGTTTATTGTCACTGACCCAAAGAGGCAGATCTTGAAGGCAAAAAATAACATTGAAAATCTTGCTATTACTTTAAGCTATGATGAATTTATCATGTGTAGAAACTAATCTGTATTTTGGATTTTTAAAATCCCTTTTCTGGCAGATATCCAGCTCACTTTTATCAACCTGGATGGGACTGGAAGAGATTATGCCGAGTGAAATAAGTCAAGCAGAGAGAACGAATTACCTTATGGTCTCACTTACGTGCTGAGCGTAAAGAAAAACATGGAGGGCATTGTGAGAAGGAAGGGAGGGGTGAATGGGGGGAAACCAGAGGGGGAGATGAACCATGAGAGACTGTGGACTCTGAGCAACAAATTGAGGGTTTTGGAGGGGTGGGGGTAGGGGATTGGGTGAGCCTGGTGGTGGGTATTGAGGAGGGCACATACTGCATGGAGCACTAGGTGTGGTGCAAAAAACAATAAATCTTATAACACTGAAAAAAATAAATAAATAAATAAATAAATAAAACCCCTTTTCTGAAAAAGTGTTATGAACTTGGAGCTATGTGATTTGAGCACCCCAATTTTTTAATGACATACAGAATTTGGGGTCTCAGAAATAATCTTCTATGTGACCCAGACACATTCCAAAGTGGAGAGCAAAGTATTTAATTGAGACATGAAACTGCCAATGTTAAAAATCAACAAAAATGATTACTTTTTGAAACTTCTGTTCAGGTAATGTGCATGTAACCTGGTGAAATATAGCACTAAGAATGTCTAAGAAGCTGCGAACTATATTCATAATTCTGTCCAGGGTGAGACATGTTCCCTAAGCATACTCACCAATTTGAAATGGTCTCAAGACAATGCAACTGAAGTGTTAAAGAACTGATACTCGCAGACAAAATTTTGTTTAAGAAAAGATGACCTTCTTGGGACAGAACCAACTGAGATAAAGAAGGAGACCCTGGCACAAAGCCCAGATCTCAAATCCTGGGGAAAAAAAAATCAACCACTCTTCCCTGTCTGGAACATTTAGAATTTTGACTTGAAACTGTAAGAAGGTTCACCGGAGGTGGGGGCCCATGGGTAAGGGCTTCCATCTCCACCCCCACTTTTTCAACGAAGGGTGATTCAAAACTGGTGGTAGTTCCCCAAGAGAACTTTGGCTAAATGAAATTTGATTTTAAAATACTTTGAAAGAAAAATTCTCTAGCTCTCTTCAACAAATTAAAAAGGATTCTGAGAGACAGAAGGGCAAACAGGAAATACAACTCAAACAAGAAGTTTTTGAGGACACTGGATCCCCAAAGGGAAGAGGGATTAAGTCCTCCTGCAAGACAGATTGACGACTGAACCCCCACCCCAACCTTCAGCAGAGAGGCAGCCACTAACAGAGGTGATAACCTCAGGAGACCTGCAGTTGAAACCACATGGCTCTCAGGTATGGGCCTTGCCCCTGCCTGAATCCAGATGCTAATCAAACATGGAGCGCGAAAATCTCTTACCATATGCCAAGCAAGCAGGCATCTAAGACAGTTAAATTACTGCAAATCCTAAATTCTGAAACACGTAGATTACCAAACTATTAAAAAGAAATTACTTTCTTCTGGCTCCTTCTAGATCCAAGTAGGAATCTCAACATGCAACAGGCCTGTTTAGATGTGGGCAAAGCTATATCTCATATTTGGAGATCTTATTATGCCCTATTCGCCAAGGTCTCTAGAAGAGAGTGACTGATTATTCCTTGTCTGTAGTAATTATACACAGAATTAAACATTAGAGGGGCTAAAATCCCTGCAAAATTTTGCATAATTGCATCAAAATATTCTATAGCTACAATTTGCTAAATTGTCATATTTGTTTTATACGTGGATTAAAACTTTTGGAATATGTCCAAAAAATGTGGGGGGACTTGATTGTACAGGGATTTGGGGATATTTAAATGTAATATGATTACAGAATTACAAATGAAATGTGTTGTAATCCAAATGTGCTAGTGTTTTCTGAGTAGGCTCTTGTAAAACTTAGACAATTCACAGAAATTATTCTACCCGAAACTCTTGGGATTAAGTTTTGTAAGTGTCTCAAATTTTCCAATATCAATTTGGTTGTATTTTGTAACACTTCTCATTGGTTTTTGAAAAGGTAGACTGGTACAACACTGAGATAAATAATTTCAGTATATTTTTATATCAGTTATCTATTGCCACAATAATGCTACATGACAAACAAAAAAAACCCTCAGTAGCATAAAACATTAAGTGTTTATTGTTTAAGCATCTGGAGTGGTCGGTCAAAGTGGTTCTCTCATTCTTGGCTAGGCTCACTCACATGTGTGGATATTGCTCACTATTGGTTGATCTTGGCTAGCTGTGGCTCGAGTAAATGGGGCAGCTCAGATATGCTACATGTATCTTTCATTCTCCTCGTTATGTTTTTATGGCAGATGCAGAGATAAGGGAGAGAGCAGAAACACAGAAGGCTTCTTGAGAACTAGGCTCAAAACTGGTATGCTATTACCTTCACCACATTCTACTGGCTAAAGCATGTCGCAAGACCAACTCAGATACAAAAGATGAAACAATACCTTCTTCCTCTTTAGTGAGAGAAATTGCAAAGTCATGTGGACACAAGGAGGGGGATACGGGTGGAAAACTGGGACTCCTGACAGAATCATTCTGCCAAATATGTATAAACACAAAGGCCTTTACAACTAATGAATCACTGAACACTCCATCAAAAACGAATGGCATACTATATGTTGGCTAACTGAATGCAATAAAATATTAAAAATAAAAAGTTGTATTCAGTATTAAGGTCCCAATGATAAACACTAAATCATGGCACTATGACCCAAAACAATGAGAAGTCAAAGAGCTTTGGGAAAAACCTTAAAGGTTTGTCATTGTCTGTATGGACACATTCCACGCTATTGCTGGCAAATTTACGGGAATCTGGTTGAATTACTGGGTAGCCTGCATCTCCCTATTCTTTGGTATTCTCTTGGAGGGATATTGGGATTTCTTTTTCTTTTTAGATAATTTTAGATAGTTGGTGATGACAGATATAGACCAGGGAGATCATTCAGACTAAGGGATGGTGACCTTTTTCTTCAAAGGGCCAGATAGTAAACATTTCACGTTTTGTGGGGGTCCAGATAATCTCCATCACAACTATTCAACTCTGCCCTTTTAGTGCAAAAGCAGCCACAGACCACATGTAAACAGATGGGCTTGCTTGCATTCCAGTAAAATTTTATTTTAAAAATCAGGCCATGAGCCAGACTTGGCTGATGGGCTGTAGTTTGCTGACCCCTGACCTAGACTTTCATACTTTGGTGCCAATTCCAT
Organism: Procyon lotor; assembly: GCA_028646535.1. NCBI lineage: Eukaryota > Metazoa > Chordata > Mammalia > Carnivora > Procyonidae > Procyon > Procyon lotor. The sequence goes on along the minus strand of CM053612.1, from coordinate 94,190,320 downwards.
GATGCTTAAGCAAAAGAGAAAGCAGAGGAAATAAAGACTTCTGAATTTGGAGCAATGGCATAAATCAAGAGCACTGTCTGTCATTGTAAACCATGGCAAGGTATAGCAGGAGTTACTAGAAGGGGTATATAAAAGGGATTGATACATTCTCATGCTAGAGAAAAGTAAAAAGGATATCTGAATACTTGGATTTTGGAGAAAAAGTGCTCCATCTGCCTTATGTCTGTGGTTTGAAGCTGCTGTGTCTTGTTGCTCTGCTTTAAGTTTCCTTGTGAAATAATACAATGTCATCTCCCTGGTCCCCAGATGTCCATCTCTTTGGGCCAAGAGAACTGAACGTGAACCTGGAATATCTTGTTGAGGATATATTTTTTTTTTTTAAAGGATTTTGTTTATTTATTTGACAGAGAGCACAGGTAGGCAGAGAGGCAGGCAGAGAGAGAGGGGGAAGCAGGCTCCCCGCTGAGCAGAGAGCCTGATGTGGGGCTCGATCCCAGGACCCTGAGATCATGACCTGAGCCGAAGGCAGAGGCTTAACCCACTGAGCCACCCAGGCGCCCCTACTTTTTTTTTAAATTTTCTTTATTTATTTGACAGAGAGAGACACAGTGAGAGAGGAAACACAGCAGGGGTAGAGGGAGAGGGGAGAAGCAGGCTTCCCGCTGAGCAGGGAGCCAGACACAGGGCCTGATCCCAGGACCCTGGGATTGGGACGCAAGCCTAAGGCAGACACTTAACAACTGAGCCACAAAGGTGCCCCGAGGATATACTTTTTAAATATCTGGACATGACGACCCCTCCAAGCATCCCTCTCAGGCATGCTGTGACAAATTGAATACCAGGAAGGAAGCAATGATTGCACTAAATTGGGATCAGCTGAGCCCGTGGATGGCATTAAGTCCAGACCGACACTCACAAAAGGCAAACAATGAATATGTACTCAAGAGAATATCCCTACTGCCTACCAATTTGAGATAATTATTTGTATCCAATTGTCAAAATAGGAAGAGGGTGGAGGACAAGTAATTCAAGGGATAAAGTAATACGGACCACTTCAGTTTGTTTAATGGTTATAATACTTTCCTTTCTTTGGGTAGTTGGAAATTTTTTTATGCCTCTCATGTGAGCTACAAATTAGCATATTCCCATTCGTCATGTCATCTCCTCACGGAGGTCTCAAACATAAATCCAAAACTGAATCATCAAATTCTCTCTCTCTCTCACACACACACATGAATATTTCTCTTCCAGAGTTTCATATCTCTGTAAATGAGCCACCATCCCCCAAGCTGAGCTAGCCAAACTCCATGTTTGACGGATTTCTGAGTCCTGTGTACTTTTCCACTTGCGTGTCTCTCACCTTTATCCTCTCTCCACGTATATCACCAACTTAGTTGAAGCCATGATTTTTTGTGACCCAGACCACTGTCATGGCTTCCTAACTGGTCCCCTCCATGAAATTTTGCTTTCTCCATTTTCCAACTACATAAATACAAATATGGTCATATCAGCATTGTTTAAAACCCGTTGATGCTTCCTAAATCCTTTATAACAAAGACCGGATGCTTAAACTTGGCTCAGGAAGTCTTCCATGATCCAGCTGCAAGCCTGCCTGTCCTGCCTTGTCTTCCCCCTTTGCCCACTCCGTTCAGCCTTTCTGAGCTGTCTTGAAAACACCAATGCTGCTGTGTTCTCACACTTACTGTTCTCTTCCCATGCCCAGCTCTCCATACTCATCTCTTCAACCTCCAACCCACTCCCCTGCTTCTCTGTTGTACTCTCCTTCCCTTTAGAGGGCCTTTTCTCTCTTACCAGTTTATATTGCAGGACTCAAGAAGGTAGAGGCTGCTCCTTATTCACACACTGTTGCGTTTCTAGTACCCAGCACCACACTTGGCACATAATAGATGTCCAGTAAATAATTGTTGAATGGGTAAACTAATACTTTATGTTGCTATGTGTGACTTTGGTAGGAGTTATTAAATTTCTTTCAGAGAGAAAAGATGCTCAACATCACTGATCCTTAGGGAAATACAAATCAAAACAACAATGAAATGTCACCTCACACCTGTCAGAAGGGCTAAAATCAACAACCCAAGAAACAACAGGTGTTGGCGAGGATGCAGAGAGAGGGGAGCCCTCCTACACTGGTGGTGGGAATGCAAACTGGGGCAGCCACTCTGGAGAACAGTATGGAGGGTCCTCAGAAAGTTAAAAATAGAACCACTTTCCAATCCAGCAATTGCACCACTATATAACAATAACATAGTATTATACATTATATAAATAATACAAAAATACCAAATCAAAGGGATACATGCACCCCGATGTTTACAGCAGCATTACCTACAATGGCCAAATTATGGAAACAGCCCAAGTATCCACCAACGGATAAAGAAGATGTGATATATATACACAACAGAATATTACTCAGCCATTAAAAAAAGAAAATCTTGCCATTTGCACTGATACGGATAGAGTTAGAGAGTATTGTGTGAAGCAAAATAAGTCAGTCAGAGAAAGACAAACACCGCATGATTTCACTTATATGTGGAATTTAAGAAACAAAAGGAAAAAAGAGAGAAGGGGCAAATCAAGAAACAAGACTCTTAACTACAGAGAACAAACTGATGATTACGGGGCGGGGGGGCGTGTGGGGATGGGTGAAACAGGTGACGAGGAATGAGAGTGCATTTGTCACGATGAGTACCGGGTGATGTATGTAAGTGCCAATTCACTATATTAACTAATATTACACTCTGTTAACAAACTGGAATTTAAATAAAAACTTAAAAAAACCTTTCACAGAGATGTACAGAATGTATAACTTGGGGAAAACTACATCTTTGGCTAGACTTGTAATGTTATAATGTCAGAGTCCATAATTTTCTGAATTAACTTTACATCTCCATAAAGCCTCACAGAAGACTGTGTGATAAACAAATGAATGGTTTATTATTACAAATTGTGAAGTTCCTTAGTTCCAAATAAGCAATGATTCCATTTTTTTCTTTCTCTTTTTCTAACTTTCTAACTCTGGAAGGTTGTATATATATCTTTTTTTTAAAGATTTATTTTTTATTTGGAGAGAGAAAGAGAAAGAGGGAGAATGAGCGGGGGGATGGGCAGAGGTACAGGGAGAGGGAAAGAATCTCAAGTAGATATCACGCTGAGACAGGAGCCTGATGCAGGGCTTGATCCCACGACCTGAAGATCACGACCTGAGCCAAAATCAAGAGTCAGATGCTCGACCAACTGAGCCACCCAGGCACCCTAGGAAGGTTGTATATATTTCTAATTTGGGACTATAAACAAATAATTATTTGCCACAGGTTAAAAAAAACTATATAATTTTTTCATTTAGAGTCTGATGGGATTTATGAAGATAGAGATTTTTTTTAACTTTTTTGTGTCTCGTCAGAAATCAGACTTTCTTTTGTCATGTAAGTTGAAGTACAAATGAAAGATTGGCCCACCAGCATATGGAAAACCAACTCTATATTAGCTGCCCACTGAAATAGAATGATAAAGAAGAAAACACCCACAACTGGTTTTCGGAAAGGCCACATTTGAGTCCTGTCGCTGGCACCTGTATAGGGTATGAAGCGACAGGGCAAACTTATGGAACCAGAGTCCCTAAAACATAAGCTTCATGGGAGCAAGGATTTTGTCTGTTTACAAATGTAGAACTGTGCACATAGAATAGCGCATTGCACAGCAGATAGTTACTGCCCAATAACTATTTGTTTAATGAATGAAAAATGAAGCTTTGGATCACATAGCTCTTTTTAGTTTTAAGTAGTTACAAATTGAGGTGATATTAACAATTCTGGCAATTTTAGGAAATCATTGGGACAGGCCAAAATGTATGTTTGTAAAGATTTTAAATCTAGAGATAAGTGCACAAGTTTAAGACATTATCGATGGCTGTGTGGCTTCCCTCTAATGCCTGTAATCGGAATATCTAATTTTCCTGGATTATTTGCTTCATCACATATGGTGTTTTATGCCCTATCGTTGCAGTGAGTGATTAGTGTTCTTTCATTCTAAGTGCATTATATGTTTAAAATAAGATATGAGATTACCGAGATTGCCAGTAACACTCATAATTTGAAAAACAGTTTGTGTTTAGGAAAAAAAATAATTTCAATATAGTGGCAAATTCCAGGGAGCCTGATTTCACATGGAATAATTTCAAAGACAACAAGGACACATTTGTATAATCAACATGTATATAAAACTTTGCAATTTTTAAATAGTTCATATCCATTATCTTATTTAATTTTCATCTATTTCACAGATGAAGGCAATGAGGTACAGAGAGAGTAAATAAATTGCCCAAATTCACGCTCCAGTAAGTGACGGACCTGCCCTTGAACCTGGATTCCTCTGCCCCCAAATGCTTTGCCTATTACATTATAGCACCATGAAGAGTTTAGGTCAAAATCTGAAGTTGGAGGGTGCACTCTCCAAGGGTGCATTCATTTCTGACACCAATTGTAAGTTTTAAGCGGTTCGCCAAAGCACCCTCAGTTTCAATAATTCACTAGAACTCACAAAACTCACTGAAAGCTATTATACTCAGGATTATAGTTTATTATGGGGAAAGGCTATAGATTAAAACTAGCCAAGGGGAAAAAGTGCATAGAGCAGAATCCAGGAAGGTTCCAAAACAAAACTTCCATTGTCCGCCCCCCGTGGAGTCAGCATATGTTACTTTCCAAGTATCAATACATATGGAGTCTTGCCAACCAGGGAGGCTAACTTGAGCCTCAGGGTTTGGAGTTTTTACCGAGGGTCCATTACATAAGCACGACCCATCATTTGAGTGCCCACATGGCTGATCTTAGTCTCTAGGCCAGCTGTCACCACACGACCCAAAGCCCACACCCTGTGTCACAATGTCAGTCTTTCTGACATGGCCAGCCCCCCACACCCCCCAAATCACTTGTTAGACTATACAATAGGACTCAAGGCACCCAGGCAAGCATTAACACTCCTGTCAGGTACAACATTACAAGAGCCTGGAGATTACCTCCCAGACAGGGCAAAGGACAGACCTTCTCCTTGGGCAAGGCCAAATTATTTGCCTCATAACCATGTTGGGAAAGGAGTTTGCCTAGAATAGAAAGATGTAGAAAATGAAGACAGCTGGCAAATGCATGTGTATATACATGTACGTGTCAGTGTGGCTTATTGGAATCAAAATCTGAATCTTGATTTGGTTTTGTGGTTACACTCTCCTCTGACCAGATCAGACGAACTAGGAAATGTGAGAAGTCCCAGATGAAAACAATTATATCATCGCCATGGTTCAGACAGAGAGTCCTTGGAGCTTAGAAGAAGAGGTACATTTGTGGGAAGTGATGAAAGCATGAAGCCCATTGTTTGAGGAGGAAAGTCTGCTTGGTTTATAGGTTTTTCTTTTTAGGAGCTCTTAGTTGTTTTCAGTTTAAAAAATTGATATCCATTATGAGACCAGCAACAGTCAACTCCTGGGGCTTTTTGCTAAAATTAGTTTTGATACCTTAAAGAATATTGATGACATTTTAGAGTAGAACAGTCTAACAGATCCAAAATAAAAGCTTTCTAAAAAAGACTTTATCCATTAGCTTTATCAAGAGCCCCCCCCCCCCAAATGAGTTCTGCTATTAGACCTAAAGGCTCCAGTCATTTCTATTCATACAACTGCTCGGCTTTATCTAGCATAAAATAAAATAGAAGGAAGAAGTACCATATATCTGAGTGAGCTGGGTGGTGCATACTAATTCCTTTTGGCTTATAATTTATTTTCCTTTGGTGTGATTTTTAACCATTGAAGTAGATGATGACTTCTGGTGTCTGGAAACCCCACGCTATTCCTTCCAATGCCCTCTTTCCAATCTTCTCCCCTCAGAAACCCCCTTTTTAGCTCCCTAAAAATCCAAGATCTGTTTCTTGGATTTCTCTGGAAAGGAGAGAAATCTATGATTACCAGAGTGTATTAGTTTGAAGTGTTACTCTTCTTCCCAAGAGTATTTGCAATTAAGAGAATATCGTGGGGATGAAGTTTTCTAATTGTGTTTCCTATACTGGGCTTGTTAGTTAGGATAGGCAAAGTTCTGCTGTAGAAACAAACCTCCAGATTTCAGTGCATTGACATAGTAAAAGCAGACACCCCATTTAGGGCATAGATTCATGTGGGCCGGGGGCTACTCTTGCCTGCCTACCTTCCAACTGCTGACTCAGGGACTAGTGACTTTTATTTTGCAACTCTGACATCTTGGAGTCCTTTGCTCCTAGCTGTATGGACGGAAGAGTGAGAAAGGATGGAGCAGTAACCTGCTCTTAGTTTCCTGGGACTGGATGTGAAACAACACTTCTCCTCAAGCTGTACTGGTCAGGATTAGTCACAGAGAAGCAGGGCAGCTGGAATATGTAGCAAGCAAAATGAATATGTTTGGGGGATAGAGGGAATTTTAGGAATCTACAAATCATACTAGCAGAGAATTACCCACTCCACCAATAGATGAGCTCAAGTTTGCATCAAGAACTTGGCAGGGGCACCTGGTTGGCTCAGTCAGTTAAGTGTCGGACTCTTGGCCTCGGCTCAGGTCATGATCTCAGAGTTGTGAGATCGAGCCCCGCGTGGGGCTCTGCACTCAGCGCAGAGTCTGCTTAAGATTCTCTCTCCCTCTTCCTCACACCTCCTCCCCATCACCTGCTGTGCACTCGCTCTCCCTAAAATAAATAAATAAGTCTTAAGAAAAAAAAAGTTCAAAAAAATTTAGCAAACATTTACTGTGACTTTAATGTGAGCCGAGAATTGTGCTAGGTTGTGGGCGTGCATGCACACGCACACACACACAAACACAATGTGGTTATTACCTTCAAGAACATCACAGTTGATTGAGGGAGGCTGACCGGTAAACCCCTAACTACAATGTGGTATGACATTTTCAATAACAGGCGTGTACCAGGAACATTTGTACAACGTGTAACTCTTCAAGATTGCAGTGTGAAGGTGAAAATTAGGGAGAGCTTTCCAGAGGAAGTAACCTTTGGGAAAGTGTTGAAGGAATTTTGCAGGCAGAGAAAGAGGAAGAGTAGACCTGGGAGGAAGAACTAAGAATGTCAAACCGGCAAGAGTGACTGAGAATGTGGAGTGTTAAGAAGGTAGGGGGAATGCAGCAGATTTGTTCCCGGGGGGTGAGGGGGAGGGAAGGGGGGTGTGGTTCAGGGGGGTAGTAGGAGAGGAGGCTGGAGAGCTGGGCGGGGTCACGCTGAGGTGCTTAGAGTCCTGTGGGCAAAGGGAACCAGACAAGTGTTCTTGGCAGGGAGACAATCCGTTTCTAAGCTACTCCTGAAAGCTTAAAATGTTCCTGACCTTTATTGAGCTTTCACCATGAGCTGAGCAAGGAGTGGAGCATTTTGTGGACATGACCTCATTTCATCCTCTCAAAAGCTTTACGAGGTATCATTATCACCCCTATTTTGAGACGAGGCAACTTGAGGAGCAGAGCAGGCCAATAGTCTGCCCAGGGACATACAGCTAGTACGTGATGAAACCAGGATGAAAACCCAGGCGATAGGAGGCTGGAGTCAGATGCTTTTATCTAGACCATAGCTGTCCAACAGAAATGGATTCTGAATTGTATTTACATTACCTTACATGTAAATATATGGATTATAGATTAAGAAAATTTATATTTTCTAGTAGCCACATGAAAAAAGTTTAAAAAAAGGTGAAAATAATTTTAATAATTTTTCATTCAACCCAGTAGAGCCAAAATATTGTTATTATTTCAACCTGTTGTCCTTATAAAACATTGTTCATTCATTATCTCATGTCCATTTTTCATACAAGGTCTTTGAAAGCTGGAATTTGACACTTGCAGCATATCTCCATTCAGACTAACCACATTCCCAAATATTCATCCCATGTGGCAAGTGGCTGCTGTATTGGACGCCATTAGCCTTGATGGATTATTTCCGTGGTTTTATTCCGTGAAGTATTTATTAATTTTGAGGCACAACAATTTAGCTACAGGGTACTTAAGGAGTCATACAAATAAATGTCTGTCTGTTTTCAGGTGGTTTCAGCTCAATTTCAGATGGTTTTCTCCTCTCACAACTCCTTCTAAAGTTCTCCTTTCCTCCTCATGGTGGGACTCAGTAATTCTACCTCAGATCTTACATGAGCACGTCTGGCACTGAGAGGTGTCACGGTTCAGTGTCAGGACTATAAGTGACAGACAGACTATTCACGTGCCACATGCACGATCTGTCCAGCATCTAGGAAATTTTCCCTTCCAAGTTTGATTTTCTCAGAGTGATGGTAGGGGTTATATATGCCCAACATGTTTTGAATGCCAATGTGGACATTCTGGCAATTCCAATTAGGGTCAGCTTGTTGCACTCATGGGAGGTACATCAAACACGGATAATTGAGTTTCCCAAAGAGGGGATGACCTCACTGTTTGCCCTTCACAAATACACATGCTCTCTTAGTCTGTTTAACTAAACTCCTGTCTAAATATGTCTTGTGGGAAGGAAGAGTTTATATAAAGCCAATGAGTAGTCTCTCTCAAGGCCCCTGCCTGTGGCGGACCTCTTTGTGCCCATTGTATACCTTTATTGAAACCTATCCGTCTGCCATCCTCATGCCAGCCAAGATAACTCAGCCTGGATTTTGAAGTGCACAATGCTCATGATAAATCTGTCTGTGGGGGAAAAAGGTTGTGGGGGCTTCTATTATTGCTAATGGAGTAGATTTTACCTCTTTCAAATCTACAATTTAAAAAGCTTTTTGGAGTTTCTATGACTAAAGGATTATCCGGGATATTGGGAGATGATGATCTACAGTAAGCCTCAGTTTCTCCATCTATAAAATAGAGGTAATGATAGCACTTGACTTGTAGAGTTGTTGGCAGAATTAAAGTGTGAAATATAAAAAGCACTTGGGTTAGCAGCTGGCAAAAAAAAAAAATGAGCAGTTGATAAATATTCTCTCTCATCGTCTTTGTCTTTTTCTTTCTATGGTTATCATCTTGTGAGAAGGCAGACACATAAATACCTATAATGAAAACCACAGGGCAGCCAATGCTGCTGTGGTGTAAATCAATACTGGGAGAGTAGGAGGGTAGGAGAACTTTTCCTTCTGATTAGGGTTAGATGTTTCAGTGGAGGTGGTAGCATTTGCCCAGAGCTTTGAAGCATGAGAAGGGAGAGAGAGAAAAGAAGGAAACTTTGCCAAAACTACAGACAGTGGAAGTGTAGCCCGTAGCTCAGGAATATGAACAGAAGGACTGGTGTGTCAGGCTGCTGGATTTGTCTTGGAGAATAGTTTGGTTCTCAGTAAGGGCCTTGAATAAAGGACTGAGAAATTTGGGACTTTCTCAATAAATTACTGCCATTCCTCATTTGTGAGAAGGGCAATCACAAAACAATGTGTTTTTTTGAAAGATAACATTGAAGGCATTGTAGAAAACAAAATTAAGATGGAGACCATCTGGGCAGCACCAAGACATGGCTGATGTTTAAGATGGTTCACGGAAAGTTAAACTTCTTATTTTTAAAGATTGTATTTATTTATTTGAGAGAGAGAGAGACAGAGATAGCGAGGGAGAGCACAAGTGGGGAGAAGGAGAAGGAGGCTCCTCGCTGAGCAGGCAGCCTGATGTGGGGCTCGATCCCAGGACCCTGGAATTATGACCTGAGCCAAAGGCAGACACTTAGTTGACTGAGCCCCCCAGAGGCCCCAAAAAGTTAAACTTGTTGATTTGACTTTCAGGCCTCACTCACTGTTAGTACAAAGACGTTCTCAATAATCAGAAACTCTGTCAGTGATTTTTTTTTTAACCCTCTGTATTCTCAAGACTTGAAGGATTATAAAATAGATTTGGAAAATCCTTCCAACCCTAGTAAAGACAACAAACAAATTGAAAATCTCTTTTTTTCAGTATCTAGCATAATCACAAACATGCTGCCTTAATCATAAGAAAAAAGCATGGGAGACAAACACTTTCAGTGCCTGTATCCCACCCAAGTCCAATTACATCAGAATCTCTGGGTAGAAAAACCACTGATCTCTCTAAGGTGCTTGATACAAATGTGGATATTTAATAACCAATGACATGACTTATGATAATCTATACACAGTATTGCACACAGATTATAATTGGTTCGAATCTTCCCTTCCCTACATGCAGCTGTAGACATGTGACTTATCAAGGAAAAGTTCACAACTCCAATGCTTCTCCACATGGAATTCCTTCTCTTCCATGATGATATTGAGAGATCACCAGAAGCAAAGGAATATCAGCCTAGTGTATTGCTTCTAAAATATTCTATCAAAGTACCCATTATGGCAAAAAATTAAAAAAAAATCTACTCTCAGGGAACTAGCAGGCTTCTTATTTTTCTGAACTAAACCTTTTGTGAATATTACATTTGCACAATATATTTATATAAACACATATTAAATGGTATCTGGGGGTCCTTTCATACTAAAAACATTCAACATGGACATTTTGTATGATCTTATAAAAGACTGGAAGTCAGAGTTGTATAGTCATTGAAGAGTTGAAACAGGAAAATCCATGAATGAGAGGGGTGTGTGTGTTTGTGTGTGCATATTGTTTTTTTTATTGCTTCTTTGGGAATCCATTACATAGAGATGTAAATTTACTCCAAGTTTGGATATCTTACTTCTTGTAGATCAACCTTAAAGCTTACATCTTTTTTTTTTTTTTTTAAGTGTAGTTGACACACGATGTTGCATTAGTTTCAGGTATACAACATAGTGATACAACATCTCTATATGCTATGCTGTGCTCACCACAAAAAAACTTACATTTTTGTTTATTTGCTGATTAGTTGCTTTTTCAAGTGGATATAGTGAACAGTTTCCCTACATTGTGTTTGGATCATGTATTTCTGCATGCAAGCTATTCCCAAATACAGTGGCTCAAAATAGCAATGATGTATTACTTCTCACAAATCTGTGGGTTGACTGTGCAGTCACACTTGCCCTAATGAGAACTCACTGCTGGTGGCTCTACTTGGATGGCTGGGCCTCTCTCTTCACATGGTTTTTAACGTCAGCTTCTCCAAGATGGTCCCAGGGTTCTGGGAGGGCAAAACCCAATGCACACGCATGGCCTCCACTTGAATTCCATTTGTTGAAGTGCTACTGACCAAAGCAAGGCCCACGGCCAAGTCCAGAGTCCAAGTGGGAGAGGATCACCCAGGGCAAGACTTTTGGGAGGCATGATTCATTATTTCACAATCTAGCACAATTCCTTGTCCATTTGACGAAGGTGGGAGACAACCCTGATTTGAGGAATGCTATGAAGACATTCTCTCTAAAAAAAAAAAAATCTCCCTTTAAGAAGATATTCACAAACGATGTATCAGATAAAGGGCTAGTATCCAAAATCTATAAAGAACTTCTCAAACTCAACACCCAAAGAACAAATAGTCCAATCAAGAAATGGGGAGAAGACATGAACAGACTTTTGGCAAAGACGACATCCAAATGGCCAACAGATCCATGAAAAAGTGCTCCACATCACTCGGCATCAGGGAAATACAAATCAAAACCACAGTGAGATACCACCTCACACCAGTCAGAATGGCTAAAATTAGCTAGTCAGGAAACGACAGGTGTTGGCGAGGATACAGAGAAAGGGGAACCCTCCTACACTATTGGTGGGAATGCAAGCTGGTACACTCTGGAAAACAGTATGGAAGCTGGTACACTCTGGAAAACAGTATGGAAATTCCTCAAAAAGTTGAAAATAGAGCTACCCTATGACCCAGCAATCACACTACTGGGTATTCACCCTAAAGATCAAAATGTAGTGGTCCGAAGGGGCACGTGCACCCGAATATTTAGAGCAGCAATGTCCACAATAGCCAAACTATGGAAAGACCCTAGAT
>CM053612.1:94133387-94178298 GCA_028646535.1 Procyon lotor | reverse complement strand
GTTACCAGACGGGAGGGGGGGGGCGATGGGTGAGACAGGTGACGGGGATTAAGGAGGGCACTTGCTGCGATGAGCTCAGGGCGTTGTGCGCAAGTGTTGAATCACTAAATTCTACACCTGCAACTAATATTACACTGCACGCTAACTAACTGGAATTTAAATAAAAACTTAAAAAAAAAAAAATCCTCCCTTTGTTGTGTTACCAGAGAAACCATCGTCAGAGTTTCACTGCATTTGAATTCAGGCAGGGGTTCTCTCCCGGAGCTCCTTTCAGAACAACTGTGGCAGTTTCTCAAAAGACAGGTACCTGGCTCCCCACCAAAGCAACCGGCTCAAATCACTCCACGGCCGATTTTGACGTAGCCACGTCCCGGTTAAGGCTGAGTGAGTTATGAATTCCGCTTTCAGTAACGACCAGTGAACTCATGGGAGATCAAAGCAAAAGGGAAAGGCCAGTTCCGGAGGGGCAAGGCCAGCTCCTCGGGGTGAGGGCCCGATGGGGAGGTGACTCACCGAGGTGACAGACGCCTCCTTCTCGGGTCCTGCAGAAGCAGTGGAGCACCTCGCTGTGGGATGTGGGAATCGTCGTCAACGCCAGTCGTGTTCTCCAGTCTCTCAGTCCAAACCAAGAGTTTTGTTTTAATATTTTGTCACCAAAAATACAAATGACTAATCCTTAGGACGTTAGAAATCCCTTTAGACTGTATTTTAGGGAAGTAGCTCCAGGTGAACAAAACCCGTTACATGTTCCTGGGCTTAGGGCTCGCTCTTGCCGAAGATAGCTACGATCTTAGATTGGCACGTGATTTATTTAATTTATTCACTTAAAAGGCTATAAAATACTTGAAGGGAATAAAACATACTGATGAGATACTCATCGGTGATTAGGAAAAAGTAAGAGCACAGTTAACACCAAACTTAACTATGATCTTAATTTATGCCAGTTGGTCTTTGGAAGTTGAATAAAGCAATTTATTATGAGTCTTCTCCTAGGGTTCCTCTTGCCGACCCAGGCCCCTGAGGTTCTGGAGCAGCCCGCTGGCCTTCTCGTCTCCCTCCGCCAGCTGTGTATTCGGTACATACACTCTGGCTGCTCAGGGGAGAGAACTCGCTGGCTCTTCTAAGTGCCTTATGTCCTCTTCTCCAGTTGGCAAAGGTGAGGGGAAAAAGCGCAGGCCTCCTTGTGACTTTCCAGGTCTCAAGTTGAGAAAGTAATTTACTCAAACCACCTCCTCTTTTCTTCCAAGAAGCTGACATTGGCACGCATAATTGTTATAAACGCTGACTTCAATCACATGCTTGAGATTATCCATTAACCATTCAAACAGGCACCTGGCCCCTTTTGAGACTGGTCTATTTTTAAAGGGCTACACCCCCTTTTTATTTTTGGACACTGCCTTTGAAATTCATTTAAAAATAACTGTTTCCAGAGGAGCAGGTAAAGGCATTGTTGAATGCACCGGGTGATGCAATTGGAGAGAGGAAAAGCCCAGGGCTTTTTACATTTGCACAACTCAGTCATCACGTAGATCACACAGACACCCGTTGAGCAGAGAAACGGCACTGATTTGACTCAGAAGACTGGACTTATCATTCTGGCGCTATCACCAATTTTACGTCATTTCACCATGGTGGGGGGATTGATGTTTGTGTGGGAAAAATCGGGTGGTGGCATCCCAGTTGATTCTGAGAGTGATTACCGGGGCTAATAGTTGGCAATTAGGAGCACAGTGTACTCGTGTTGACACTGATTTGATTCAGGGTCCTGTTTGAGCTCATCAATCTTTTGATAACCTTCTCATCAGCGTTTGGGATCTAAATTTCTTTTAAGTAAATGCTACACAAATGTTTTTAAAAATGAGACTGAGGACCGTTCTTATGTAGCAGGAATTTTATACTTGATGCATTAGTAATTTGCAGACGTTTGTTCTTGAAACCTAATCTGTGAACCTCTGCGGGATTATATATTCTCCAGAGGCTCTCATAAATAACCATGATTTGGGCAGTTGGGAGCCTACATGTTGATTCATGACCAGATCTGGTAAGTTAGCAAATTATTTATAGCTATATTCTCTGAGGCAACTGCAACCTTTTCACTACCCACCAAAGCATTCTACATGCAGGAGATCGGAACAATCACTAAAAAGATGCCATTTGAAACTGTTTTGAGATTGGGCATCTCAAAGTTTCACACGTGCCAACCACCTGGGGATCTTGTTAAAATGCAAGTTCTGAGTCAGTAGGTCTGCGTGGGGCCTGAGATCACGCTCTAAATGCAAGTTCCCAGCTGAAGCCAATGCTGCTGGTCCGCAGACAGCCCTCTGAGCAGCGAGGCACTAAGGGACTGGGTAAAATGTGTGTGGATTTCATATCAATTATAAGTCAGTTTGCCCATTATCAAGAGAGACAGGCTGTACATCACTTCCGAAAGACACTACCTGAGCTAACAGGAGAAGGATCTCTTTCCAAATGGCACATCACGAGAATGGCATGTTTCAACTTTAAATATTCATGACTTGTCTTCCTCTTGTTTCTTTCAAGCGTTTTGACATTTACTTAAGTAATTACTGTCACTTTCAAATGGCGGCCCATATTTTTGTCCTTTGTAAATCCTCCTATGTTATTATTCATGCTTTTGTTCCGTTTCCACTCTTGGAAGCTGCCTTTATCAGGTTTGCCAGGTGGATTCTGCTCATATCCGGAATTAATCTCCATGGCCCCTCAGAGTGTAGCCAACTTCATTTAATCAAGGGAAGAACCAGGGAGGGAGACAGGGACTGGGAGGAGAGATTGAGAACCCGATGACCACGGCAGCTTCTCCTGATCAGACAAAACGTAAGAGCCACTTTCCACTCACGTCTTCTTAGAACTAGCAATGCCAGAATCTTAATGTGTTTTGCTAAATCCATTGCAAAAAAGCGTTATCTTCCAGACATACAGATTGACATGTTGGCTTCATGCGGGTCTTTGTTTCCCAAGATTATCTATATTACAAAATATTTCAGAACTGACAAATTGTCTTCCTCTCTGTGGGTCCGATTGGGAGCTGAGTGGTGGGAGACACTTAGAGGGAAAGGGAGGTGACGTGTGCTGCTAATTGTGCTAAAATCTCTAAATGTATTATTAATCCTCTAAGCCTATTTAGTGTATTTAGCACATAGCCAGTAATGCACGAATCTCATATGAATGGCTGATTTTTTTTATTAAAGGAAAAAGTCATTTTCTGATTAAAAGGCGCTTTCTCTTTTAATGAAAAGACTTTTGGTTCTGCTATACAGAAATAAATCATCAAAGCTCTCTCAGTAATGGCCGTAAATATTTTGTACTTGTGCACTTTTAAAATAAAAGTTGAAGTCATTTTAAAGTCGATCAATTAGTCTTTGCCAAGGTTAAGTACATTTGGGTATTAGCATGCTATTGCATAATACAGTGAGCTGGCAGAAGAGAAAGTAATCAGCCAAGTTTAAAAATGCTCACAGATTATTTTCTGGCGACCTTGAGGCAGGCAATTAACAAATGCTTTACATTTTAATTTTGCAGGTAAAGAAATCCAGAAGGGGTTAACTGAATCCAAGACCTGAGTGAGACCCATGGACAGTGGAGAAGCTATCATTTTATGGTGTCTGTCACTGTAGCAGCTGAAGTTTGGGGAAAATTACATTGGAAAAAAATGACCTCTTGATCATTTTTCTTCACTACTGATGATATACATTGTTTTTGCTCCTGGCAGGCATTATGCCTCCTTTTTTCCCCCAAGAGACAAAAGAGCAATCCGCATAGGCAGCTTTTATGTAACTCACTACTGTGGAGTCCGAGTAGCCACATGCAGGAGGCTGTAAAGCGCCTCCCAGCGCATTGTAAGTGGCAGAATCACTCACACGCACACACACGTGCACGCATGCAGGCGTGTGCGTGCGCGCACACACACACACACACTGCAATCAGAACTTTCAGATTCTGCCAGACTTCCTCGGGAATCGTCAAGGTTGTGTGTGCCTGACGTCAACGAGTGTGCCGGTTAGGGAGAGAGGGTTCTCCGTGGGGTGTGCTGACGTCTTCTTCTGAAATGACTTCAGTCTTGATGCCCTGACTCCTTCCTCCGGGACCATGAATCCATCCTAGCACACATCTGCAGGGGAAAAAACCAGCTCCCAGTTTCGTTGACTCGGGTGCAGCCACTTTTGGCAGCCTCTGGGCCACTGGAGGTGAGGTCTGCCACCTGTCTGTTTGGGACCATCACAGAGCAGGGAGAGAGCACAGGGCTACTGCTCAAGCTGCCCTTTGCTGGGCTCATTTCCACGCTGCTTTGACAGTTTATCTTTTGCGTCCTCCTTTCTATATAACCTCTCAGCTCTTACCATGGCTGAAATTGAATGTTTACCTTATTTAATGGGATGGATGCTATTAAGAATTGCTTCTATACGGTTCTTCTTCTTTCCCCTTGACTCAAACCCTCAGGTGAGATGTTTCATTTTCATTTGCGAGTAATCTAACACTTGAGATTTGGCACCGCCAGTTGGTCCAGTGGTCAATGATCTGTAAAGCATAACGATTGGCTAAGGAAGCATGCTATTTACATGGCCTTTAATGCACTACTGCCAGGGGTAGGAGGTGTGGAGCAAGGAGGTATTATCTTTTGCTCTGTGATGCCTCTTTGTGGTGAGTGTATTACTATTGGAGAAAATCATATTGGAAAAAAATGATCTCTTTAAAATGATTCCCTAATATTGATTCAGATACCAGTGAATGATATCTGATATTAGAAAGAAAACTCATGGGGCACCTGGATGGCTCAGTCGGTTAAGCATCTGACTCTTGATCTCAGCTCAGGTCTTGATCTCAGGGTCCTGAGTTCAAGCCCTGTGTTGGGCTTTACACTGGGCATGGTATCTACTTAAAAAGAGAAAAAATAAAAGTCATTCATTCTATGATCTTTTCCATCAGAGATCGGGGGTTTTATAAAATGAGGTCTGACCTGGGGATAATAAACTGAAGTGTCTGTTCCATGAATGGAATAATGCCTTGTGGTCTATATGACACCCCTGAAGTTGTACTGGTGGTGTCACTTCAAAATTAGATGATTAGAATGACAGTCAATATTGTCATTTATTTTCCTATAAGCTTTTCCCCTACTTATAAGGCATGAAAATAGTATCCTATGTTTTCTTCATTGCTCTACTTTTATATTGATATCTACATTCTTTCTAAATTAATTTTTGTGTATGGTGTGGGGTAGTGGGCAAGACTCATTGCTTTTTCCATTTGGATATTTAAAAAATCCAGGGCGGGCCATGTATTAAAAAGATCCTTTCCTCTGTTGCACCAAAGAATCAGTTTTGTCGTAAGTCATGTGACTCTGTATCAGTGGGTCTGTTTCTGGACTCTCTACTTTGTCCCAGTGGTTCATTTGTCTCTCCTTGCACCAGTACCACATGGACTTAATTGCTTTAGCTTTATATAAGCCTTGATATCTAGTAATGTCCTCCAGCTCTGTGCTTGAAGATTAGCATGGATAAATAAACTGGACATCTTAGAAGCAATAGGTAAAGTCCTAGAAACATACAATCTTCCAAAACTGGACCAAGAAGAAATGACAAATCTGAACAGGTTGATTATAAGTAATGAAATTGAATCAGTAATTAAAAAAACTACCAGAAAACAAAAGTCTAAGATGAGATGGATTCACAGGTGAATTCTACCAGGCATTTAAAGAAAAGTTAACACCCATTCTCCTTATACTATTCCAAATAATAGAAGAAGGCAGAAAGCTTCTAAATACATTCTAGGAGGCCAACATTACCCCAATACCAAAACCAAAGACACCACAACAAACAAAAACTACAGGCCAACATCCCTGATGAACACAGATGTAAAAATCTTCAACAAAATAGTAACAAACTGCATGCAACAATACATAAAAAGATTATTCACCACAATCAGGTGGGATTTATTTTGGGGTTGCAAAGATGGGTCAATACTCACAAATCAATCAATGTCATATACCACATCAACAAGACAAAGGATAAAAATCATAGGATCATCTCAACAGATGCAGAAAAAGCATTTGCCAAGATTCAATGTTCATTCAGGATAAAAACTTTCAACAAAGTGGGGTTAGAGGGAACATACATCAACATAATAAATGCCATATGTTAAAAACCCACAGCTAACATCATCCTCAATGGTGAAAAACTGAGAACTTTTACTCTAATGTCAGAAACAAGACAAGGAAGTCTACTCTTACCATTTTTATTCAAGATAGCGATGGAAATCCTAGCCACAGCAATCAGACAAGAAAAAGAAATAAGGGGTATCCATATTGGTAAAGAAGAAGTTAAACTGTCACTATTTGCAGACAACATGATACTATATATAGACAATCCTGAAGATGCCACCAAAACCTATTAGAAGTAATAAATAAATTCAGTAAAGTGGCAGGATACAAAATTAATACTAACAAATCAGTAGTGTTTCTATACACTAATAGTGAGGTACCAGAAAAAGAAATTAAATAAACAACACCATTTACAACTGTACCAAAAATTATAAAATACCTAGGCATAAACTTAACCAAGAAGGAGGAGATTATGCTGAGTGAAATAAGCAGAGAAAGTCAATTATCATACAGTTTCACTTACTTGTGGAACATAAGGAATAACATGGAGGACATTAGGAGAAGGAAAGGAAAAGTGAAGGGGGGGAACCGGAGGGGGACAGGAGCCATGAGAGGCTGTGGACTCTGAGAAATAAACTGAGGGTTTCAGAGGGTAGGTGAGTGGGGGGATGAGCCCAGTGATGGGTATTAAGGAGGGCATGTATTGCATGGAGCCCAGTGATGGGTATTAAGGAGGGCATGTGAGCCCAGTGATGGGTATTAAGGTGAGCCCAGTGATGGGTATTAAGGAGGGCATGTATTGCATGGAGCACTGGGTGTTTTACACAAACGATGAATCACGGAATACTGCATCAAAAACTAATGATGAATGGGGGGAAATCAGAGGGGGTGATGAACCATGAGAGACTGTGGACTCTGAGCAACAAACTGAGGGTTTTGGAGGGGAGGGGGTGGGGCGTTGGGCGAGCCTGGTGGTGGGTATTGAGGAGGGCATGTATTGCATGGAGCACTGGGTGTGGTGCATGAACAATTAATCTTGTAACACTGAAAAAATAAACATATTTGGGAAAAAAAAAAGAAATGGAGGATGACATAAACAAATGGAAAGATATTCCATGCTCATGGAGTGCAAGAATTAATATTGTTAAAATGTCCATATTACTCAAAACAATCTACAGATTCAATGTAATCAAAATGCCAAGAGCATTTCTCACAAAACTAGAATAGTAAGATTTGTGTAGAATCACAGAAGACCCCCAAATAGCCAAAATCCTGAGAAAGAAGAAGAAAGCTAAAGGTATCACGATACCAGATTCAAATTATACTACAGAGCTGTAATAATCAAAATAGTAGGGTACTGGCAAAAAAAATAGACACATAGATCAATGGAACAAATTAGAGACCCCAGAAATGAACCCACAATTACACAGTCGATTAATTTATGACAAAGGAGGCAAAAGTAAACAACGGGAAAAATACAGCATTTTTTACAAATGATGCTGAGAAAACTGGATGGCTACATGTAAAAGGCGGCACTGGACCACTTTCTAACACCATACACAAAAATAAACTCAAAGTGGATTAAAGACCTAAATGTGAGACCTGAAACCATAAAAATCCTAGAAAAGAACACAGACAATAACTTCCCTGACAACAGCCAGCAATATTTAATATTTTTCTAGATGTGTCTCCAGGCAAAGGAAACAAAAGCAAAAATAAACTATTGTGACTACATCAAAATAAAAAGCTTTTTTTAAAAAAAAATTTACTTATTTATTCATGGGGGGGCAGAGGGAGAAGCAGGCTGTGGAGCATGGAGCCCAATGTGGGGCTCAATCCCAGGACACCCTGGGGTCATGACTTGAGCTGAAGACAGATGCTTAACTGACTGAGCCACCCAGGCATCCCAAAATAAAAAGCTTTTGCACAGCAAAGGAAACCTTCAACAAAACAAAAAAGACAGCCTAATGAATGATAGAAGATATTTGCAAATGATATATCTGATAAGGAGTTAATAGCCAAAATATATAAAGGACTTATACAACTCAACACCAAAAAAAACAAACAACCCAATTACAAAATAGGAGAGGACCCTAACAGACATTGTTCCAAAGAAGACATCCAGACGGCTAACAGACGCATAAAAAGATGGTCAACATCACTTATCTCAGGGAAATGCAAATAAAAACCACAATGAGGTATCACCTCACGCCTGTTATAATGGCTAAAATTAAGAAGACAGTAAACAACAAGTGTTGGCAAGAATGCAGAGAAAAAGGAACCTTTGTGCACTACTGGTGGAAATGTAAGTTGGTACAGCCA
This sequence comes from Procyon lotor, assembly GCA_028646535.1. NCBI lineage: Eukaryota > Metazoa > Chordata > Mammalia > Carnivora > Procyonidae > Procyon > Procyon lotor. The sequence continues at coordinate 94,169,861 of CM053612.1, read as the reverse complement.
CTGTGGAAAATGGTATGGCAATTCCTCAAAAAACTAAAAATAGAAATACCGTATGATCTAATAATTCCACTATTGGATATTTACCCAAAGAAAATGAAAATCTGAAAAGATATCTGCATCCCCTATATTTATGGCAGCATTATTGACAATAGCCAAGATATGGAAGAAACCTAAGTGTCCGCCCATAGATGAATGGATAAGGAAGATGAGGTACACATACACACACGAATATCATGCAGCCATAAAGAAAGGATGAGATCATGCCATTTGGGACAACATGGATGGACCTAGAGAGTATTATGCTAAGTGAAATAAACCAGATTGAGAGAGACAAAGACTATATGATTCCACTCCTTTAGTGGAATAATATACAGACAAAAAGTAGAATCAGACCTATAAATGCAGAGAGCAAACTGATGGTCCCAGAAGGGGAAGGGGGTGAGAGTTGGGCAAAATGGGGAAGGTCAGTGAGAGATAACAGGCTTCTGATTATGGAATGATTAAGCTGTGGGAATAAACAGCACAGCATAAAGAATGCAGTCAGTGATATTGTAATAGCAGTGCAATGGGACAGATGGTAGCCACACTTGTGGTGAATATAGCATAAAACATAAACTACTCAAATCGCTAAGTTGTACTCCTGCAACTAATGTAACATTATGTCTCCACTATCCTCAACTAAGAGGAACAGAGAGAAAATACTGGTGGTTGCCATAGGGGAGGCGGGTAGGGGGATGGGTGAAACAGATAAAGGGAATTAAGAGTATAATTATCCTGATGAGCACTGAGAAATGCATAGAATTGAGTCACTATGTTGTACACCTAACACTAATGTAACACTGTGTATTAATTATACTGAGAATATTATGCTAAGTGAAGTAAGGCAGTCAGAGAAAGACAAATTCCATATGATTTCACTCATATGTAGAACTTAAGAAATAAAACAAACAAGCATAGGTAAAAGGAGAAAGAGAGAGAGAGAGAGAGAGGCAAACCAAGAAACAGACTCTTAGAGAACAAACTGATGGTTTCAGGCTAGGGGCTAGAGGGGAGGTGGGGGATGGACAAAAGAGGTGATGGAGATTAGGACGGCATGTGTTGTGATGAGCACCAGTATAAGTGCTGAATTGCTCACTATATTGTGCACCTGAAACCAATATTACACTGTGTTGACTGGAATTTAAAGAAAAACTTAAAAATTAAATATTTCAATTAAAAAGAAGAGGAAGAATAAAAAAGACAATGATAAAATAGTTGAACTTTCATCAAACATGGCTCTTATTAAAACTTTTCTAAATCTAAAAAATGCTCAAGAAGTTAACATCATATCACTGGAGTAGGTTAAAGGGGGTCATTCTATTTTTGAATTTGATACTAATTAAAAAAACTACATATTGTAAATGAACAGAAGATTGGCATGGATATTCCTTGCCTTTGAATTTCCATATAAATTTTACACCCAGTTTGTGCATTTTCACACTGATTGAGGTTGTGTCAAATCTATACCTCAGTTTGAAGAGAAATAGCATCTTTACAATATCGAATCTTCTCATCCACAAGTAGAATAAAATATAGTATATCTAGAGGGAAAGGATTGAAGATTTAAAAGATGTGAAATACATTCTGCTTCCTCCTAAATCAAGCATTCAGTTGAGTGCCAAATATGCCCTAAAGGATATATGTGAGGAAGGTGAGTATTATAGCTTCAGTCCCGCTTCTCCATTCTTTTTGTCTTCGCCTCTCCCTTTCCTATCACCAAAAACCCAGGAACTTCATGAATTCTTTTGGGTGTCTGGGCATTCGTCTCAATTAAAACTCCCCATTACTTCTCTCCAATCAAAAGTCACATAGCACACAGTAACATAATACAGAAGAGTGGTGAATCGCTCACTTAAGAAATGTTCGTTATATTTGAGAATTGTTGGCACTGTATCAGGAAATATTTTTATTTTGTGTATTAGTGACTATGATGACAAAAGTGCAGAAAAACAACCAACCACAGACTCTCAGAGGCAGAGAGCAGTGAGCTCACACGTTGAAGATCAGCTGGGGGATGGCTCCTCTGGGAGGGACTAGGCTGGGGAAGATGGGCTCACTGGGCCTGTCCTCTTCCTCCCAGGAACAGAGAGATAAAGCAAGTTCTTCTCATGGTGATAGCAGAGATGCAAATGAAAAAGCCTAACCTCTAAAGTGCTTTTCAAGCCTTGGTCTCCTGACAACCCACTGTGTAAGTCAATAGACATTAGGGAAGACAAGTGATGTAATGAGCACTGGGTGTTATATGCAACTAATGAATCATTAAACACTGCACCAAAACTAATGATGTACTATATGTTGGCTAACTGAATTTAAATAAAAAAAAAAAATGAGTCAGTGGACAAACCTAGAATCCAGGGATGGGCAAGTAAACTCCATCCATGTAAAAGAAGGAAGGGTGAGTGAATAATTTTTAATAATAACTTAATATACCATAGTTAGGGACAAACCATCCGAGCTTGTGATCTGTGACTGTATCATCAAATTTTGTTTCAGTGAAATAACAGAAATTAACAGGTATGTTTATATTGTTCTAAGACTTTGGTACATAGGTATCCAGTTCACATTTCATCAGTGACATGATCTCTTAGAAGGTATGACTCCGAAATTCATTTTATTAATCCTGTCCTCTCTTATGATATCAATTCACTACAACTTCAGCCTAACCAAACTGGCTCCCTCTTCACTCTTCCCAGTCTCTGAGAATGGTCCATTCAAATCTCTAAGCAGAAGTCTGGGAAACATTCTTTTTTTTTCCCCCCCAAATACGTTTATTTTATTTTTTCAGTGTTACAAGATTCATTGTTCATGCACCACACCCAGTGCTCCATGCAATCCGTGCCCTCCTCAATACCCACCACCAGGCTCGCCCAACCTCCCTCCCCCTCCAAAACCCTCAGTTTGTTGCCCAGAGTCCACAGTCTCTCATGATTCATCGTCCCCTCTGATTTCCCTCCCATTCACCCTTCCTTTCCTCTTTCCAATGCCCTCCATGTTTTTCCTTATGCTCCACACATGAGACCATAAGATAATTGACTCAATTGACTTACTTCACTTGACTTACTTCACTCCGCATAATCTCTTTCAGTCCCGTCCATGTTGATACAAAAGTTGCCACAGCAAATATCATTCTCAATGGGGAAAAGCTGACAGCCTTCCCTATGAGATCAGGAACACGACAAGGATGCCCACTCTCACCACTCTTGTTCAACATGGTGCTAGAAGTCCTAGCGACAGCAATCAGACAACAAAAAGAAAGAAAAGGTATTCAAATTGGCAAAGATGTCAAACTCTCTCTCTTCGCAGATGACATACTTTATATGGAAAACCCAGAAGACTCCACCCCCAAACTACTAGAACTCATACAACAATTCAGTAATGCAGGATACAAAATCAATGCACAGAAATCAGTTGCTTTCCTGGGAAACATTCTTGATTATTTCCTTCTTTTGGTCACTTCTTATATTCATCCAATCCCCCAAAGCCATAAATTATCTTTCATAAATTTCTCTCAAATCAGACCACTTTCTTTCATAGTCTAAACCACTCTCATCTTTCTGCTCATCTACTGCATCAGCCTCCTAACTGGTCTCTACACTTCCTTACCAGATGCCCTCTAACCCAAATTCCAGAGCTTAATATAAGTAATTTTTTAAAAAAATATAAACACAATAATGCCATTTCTCTTGCTTTCCAGCCAGATCCCACAATCTAACCCACCTACCATTGGGTAATTGTGTCTGAAACCACCAATGGCTCCCATTAGCCATTTTTCCCTTTGAATTTTAGTCAATCATGCCCTTGAGCTGTTGCTGTGCATATGACCGACCAGATAAAGACTGCATTTTCAGCCTCTCTCGAAGTCATATTACTAGGTACTGGCCAAAATGATGTGAGCAGAAGTGATGAGTGAAATACCTGGCTTATTTGCTTTGAAAGAAAGGAGATGCCTTCCACACTCCTGCTCCTGGAATATAGACATGATGGTGGGAATTGGAGTGGCCACTCAGATCATGAGTTGGAAGCCATGGTTTGGAGATTATAGAGCAATGCTATGAAAGGGCCTGGGTACCCCACATTGTAGATCTGTCTTATCATCCTGGATGATTTATGGTTGGAGTGTTACAAGGGGGAAATGAATGTCCATCTTGTTTAAGCCACTGATATTTTGGTGTAATTGTTAGAGCAGCTGAGCCTGTATCCTACTATCATTGACTTCTGCACATCTTTACTGCCATATTGTCTACAACTTCCCACCCTAGTTGATGATCCTTGCTTTGTCACATCTCTGTGCCCTTACATGTATGCCCCCTTCATCTCCTGGGATAAGTTCCCATCTTTTCAAGACTCAGCAAAAGTCTTTCCGCTTCTGGAAGCCTCCCTAATGCCTCCCTCTGTTGGGTATTTTTAATAGGTCCCTTGGTCTCCCAGAGCATTCACACTGTGCATCAACCTATTAAAGCACTTAATACATTGTGTTGAAAATGGTATTTGCTTGTCTCACTTTAGCATGTCTCCTCTCTCAACTGCCCCCCCCCACCCCGTTCTCCTGCTGTGGGTTCACACAGGGCAGGATTGGTCTTTATCCTTTCATCCTGGGTACTTAACAGTCCATGATAAATAAATTCATGTTAAATGAGTAAAAATGAATGAATGATTTCTGTACACATTTGATGAGTGTATATAGTCTTAGGATGTGTTCCACATCTTTTAGAAAGAAGCAACAGGAGTGCCTGGGCGGTTTAGTCTGTTAAGTAGCTGACTCTTGATTTTGGCTCAGGTCATGATCTCAGGGTTCTGGGATCTAGTCCTACATTGGGCCCCATGCTCAATGGGGATTTTGCTTGTCTCTTTCTCCCTCTGCTCCTCCTCCTGCTTGCTCACTCTGTCTCTAAAATAAATAAATCTTTTTTTTTTTTTTTAAAGCAGCAACATAATTGATTCAGCATTTGTTAAATTATGTTTATGGTCTATATAGATATTTTATGTATGCCTCAACTGAACTCTGGTTGGAAAGCTCCCTCTTTTATTCAGATAAAAGAAATGGAAAAAAATTTCAGAGGGGAAAGCGACTTAAATGTGAAGTATTATTTTGATTTAAAATAAAAATCAGTTGCCTAGTAAAATCTCAGGTTTTGCTGGATCTTGGGAAAAAACTAAGTGTTTCTACACCCATTATATTAACAGCTTCTACAACTTTGTTTTCTTTGAGATTGCCTATTGAAACTAATTTAAAAAAGGAAAAACTCTGCCTCTGAACAGAAAATATGTTTATGTTTTACCTGCCTTTGAGGACGTACCTAAGTAGCATTCACACATATGTGCCTTCCCTAACTGGCATTTGTTTGTCTTTATGTAAGGGCCCATCTTCTCTCCTTCCTCCTTGGAAGGCCATTTCCTTCCTCTCCCTAGCCCAAAGACTTCTGATTCATTCATTGGCAAAAATAAAGTCCCAGTGCCAGAAGACAGCAGGACGTAGTATTGTTACCAGACAGTGACCTTTGAAGCCCCTTAACTTTCTATTGTCTTAAAGTGATGCCTAATTTGCTGGGCCAAAGGCAGAACTGGAGATGCTTAGTTACATATATTTCCTTTTTGTCTACCGAAAACCTTAAGATTTGGTTTAAGAATCACTTTAATGTACATTTTCAGTTAACTGATCCCTTTTTAAAATAATAATTTAATGTTTTCTACACAGCATATGGTCATTATAGAAAATACAGGCAATAGTTAAATAAAACTAATAAAATTTAATTTATCCATAATTTCAATAATATATACTCATTATGGAAAATACAGACCATATAGTTATATAAAAATAATATTATTTCTGGAGAGAACCACTATTAATATTTCTCTATATACACACATATGTACATACTGTATATACACACATTTTTAAACAAAAACATAAAAATATTGTACATGTTTCTTAACTTACTTTTTACTTTTTAATATATAACGAACATTAATATTTCCCTAATTCTTAATTGTTCTTCCACAATATTATTTTAATGACTAGATTATATTCCATTGTGTGATTATATAATAATTAATTTACTCAGTCCCCACTTGGTGTGTATTGAGGCTGTTTTCAATTTCTTCCCTCATGAACATAATTTTAGCAAATACCTATATAGTCATAGATTTTTCAAAGCCCTGTGATTTTCCCCCCTCAGGATAAATTCCTAGAAATAGATTTGCTAGATCGAAAGATACGCAAAAATACAAATTAAGTCTTTTCATATACATCACCAAGCTGCCTTTTCTGGATTTACTTTAATCCTTATATTTTGCTTTTCATTTATAAGCATTGTGCCTCCTGAGCTTATCGTATCCTTTGTTCACTTTCTATGATCTCTGGAAACCCTGAGGGACATGGGATGTAAAGAGCCGTGGTTGTGCTACCCGCTGAGTCCGTGTCACACACACACACTGGTCTGTCTGCCGTCCTGGGTTTCATCTCTACAGAGAGGCCCCGAAAACCACCCTGTCAGCCCTCATTGTGGCCCTTTGGGAAATAGCCAGCTGAAGTTTCAAATGTCAAGTCTGCTGCCACGGCAGCCATAGTTGAAAGGGCCCGTTGTTGGTGTTTTGTTTTTCAATGCCGGTCAAAGTACATGCCAGTGACAGACTTCTTGTCTATTTCTGAGAATCAGCTTTTTTACTGAGTGTATTTCACACATGGTCATGTTCTCACAATACGTGCTACACAGACATTGCTAAGAAAAATCACTGCGGGGGGCACATATAACGATTACTATCAATTTGAAAGGGAATATGAATACATTATGGTCGTGGCCATCTTCTCATTGTTGTTCTAGCAGAGTGCATTGCTCAGAGTAGGTAGTCAGTAAACATCTGTTAAAAATTGCATGAATGAGTGAATGAATATTGTCTTGTAAAAGAGTTTATATATGGGGGTAGTACTTTAGACTCTAGCCATGACTGGGGCATAGCTACATTCTTTTTTTAAAGATTTTATTTATTTATTTGAAAGAGAGAGATCACAAGCAGGCAGAGAGGCAGGCAGAGAGAGAGGGGGAAGCAGGCTCCCTGCCGAGCAGAGAGCCTGATGCAGGGCTCGATCCCAGGACCCTGAGATCATGACCTGAGCCTAAGGCAGAGGCTTAACCCATGAGCCACCCAGGCGCCCCAGAGCATAGCCACATTCTTCTTGAGTCTCACCTAAGTCTGCAAGAAGATATGAGTAGAGCTAGAAATTTGAGTCAGAAAGAATATGACTCATTTTTATTACAAATATCACAGTTTTATCAATTAGTTATGAATAAGATGAGTGGGAAGGCCCAGTTAGGAGTAGGAAGTTTAAATAATAATGATAATAATAATCATCATCATCCTAATTAATCCCCAAACCTTTGGTGTTTACTCAGGGGATCAGATTGGCAACAAATCTTGTATGACAAGAAATAAGACTATGCCCGTTAGGGGGAATCAAAAATCTCTTTGGAACCCTGCCTGATCTCTCTCTCTCTATCTCTCTCTCTCTCTCACACACACACACACACCCCACTTCTTTGATGCTATGCATGAGATGTTAATTGTCATTTTTAGAAAAGAATCTGTATTCATTATCTATTATTGCATAACAAATTACCCCAAAATTTAGTGACTTGAAACAGTATGTATTTATTATCTCACAGTTTCTGTGGGTCAGGAATCCACATATGGCTTAACTGCGTCTACTGTCCCAGGGTCTCTCAAAAGGTCACTGTCACCTCAAGGCTTAACTTAGAAGGATTTGCCTCCTAGCTCACTCATGAGGTTGTTGGATCCATGTTGGACTGATGGCTTCAGTTCCTCATTGCCTGTTGGTCAGAGGCTTCCCTCAATTTCTTGCCAATTAGCCTCTCCACAGGGCATCTCCAAATATTGCATCTGGCTTCATTACAATGAGCACAGGAAAAAGCAAGAGAAAGAAGGCAAGAGAGAAGGAAGTCACAGTGATTTGGAAGTCTTATTATTTCTAATTGCGGAAGTAATATCCCATCACTTTTGCTGTATTCAATTTTTAGAACAACTTGCTATAAGTGATCCAGGCTACACTCACAGGGAGTGGGTTACACATGGGCATGAATACCAGGAGGTGGGGATTTTTGGGGCCATCTTAGAAGTTTGCCTGCCATAGAACCCATGAGGTGGAGTGGGTACATCTTTATATCTACCCATCTGTTCATCCATCTCTATCTTTTATTTATCTATCTATCTATCTATCTATCTACCTACCTACCTACCTACCTACCTATGCATTTCTATCAAAATTCCACTAGTTAAATAGCTCTTGGGCGATATCTGAAGCCTGGATTAGCTTTATAGATCTTTATCTCCTTAAAACCGACCATTCTTTCCACTATTTTCTCATCTTATGTCCTCCATAGGCAACACCTTGTTCATTATCAGATTGAGAATGATGTTATAGCATCATTATCAGCAGCAACAAGACCAACAGACTTTTATTGGACAACTACTCTATGAAGGGACCATCCAAGGACTGCAAGCATATTAAGTTCATCCATTTGTTTTTCAAAGTTAATGAGAATTTATTGACTGTCCTCCACCTACTCTATGCAAAGCACTTCAGAGATACAAAGATGAATGTCTCATTAAATGTTGGCCTAGTTAAAGTCATTAAAAGAGGTCCGGAGCCCATGTTCATGGGGAGATTTTAGACTTGTCTCATGAAAGAGGAGGTGCTACCCAGTTTGGTCCCCCTACTCAAGCCCTTCCCCCAGCAGCTCTCCACGGTAAGCCGGACTGTCCTCCACAGTGACAGAACCCTGGAGGTAAGCTCATGCTATCAATGCAGCCAGCCAGAACAGTGATTCGCAAAGTGTGGTGCTGGACCACCAGCATCAGCATCATCTGGGAACCTGTAAAAGATGCATATTCTCAGGCTTACCCCTGATGCCAAATCAACATTTCCAAGGGTGGGGCCCAACAATCTGTGTTTTTTTTTTCCCAAAAATGTTTATTTTTTCAGTGTTACAAGATTTGTTGTTCATGCACCACACCCAGTGCTCCATGCAATACGCGCCCTCCTCAATACCCACCACCAGGCTTGCCCAACCCCCCCCCACCCCCACCCCTCCTAAACCCTCAGTTTGTTGCTCAGAGTCCACAGTCTCTCATGGTTCATCTCCCCCTCTGGTTTCCCCCCATTCACCTTTCCCTTCCTTCTCACAATGTCCAACAATCTGTGTTTTAAGAAGCTTTCAGGGGATTCAGATTGACAGCTATTGACCCAGAAGACCCCTTGCTCTTACTTTATAGTAAATAGATTCTCCCCGTCCCAGTCCCAGAGATAACTTAAATCCAAATTCCGAGGTGGGCTTAGCCCTGGAGCCTCCTAAGAATTCTGACTTGGAAACCACCCGTTCTTCCATTGCCTCTCAGTTGCCTGCTGTGTCTCCATCTTTTCCTCTTCGTCCTTCTACGCCCTCTATTGTATTCCTGTACAGGCACTCTTGCTCTGGTCTTTAAGTCACTGCTAAATAAAAGTCAAGAAGATAGCCATCTCACTATGGAGACAGATGCACACAAAATCAAAGCATAGTCAGAATGATGTAAGTCCTAGTAACAATCAAGGTGGAGATAAATGTTGGCAGGATCCAGGGGAAAGATTATTTTGTTCCAGCTGGGAGGACTGGAGAAGGTGTTACAGAAGAGATAGGGCTGGATCTGAGCTTTGGAGGATGAGAAGCATTTTAATAGACTGAGAAATGGGGGAATTAGTGTTTTGACATATACCCGAAGTGATATGCAGACTTGTGTGCTTAGGGGTAAAGCTGCAGCTACAGCCCCTGGAATTAAAGCTTTTCCCAACTTGTAGCATTATGTTTTAACCTGGATTCAGTCTGATCTGTCTCAGCCTCCTTTTGTCCAGACTTTTCTCTCCTCATCTCGTAAATGCTCTGAATTTTCTCCTTCATGGGATTAGCACCTTATAAACAAGTTTGAGCAGGCACATTTGTAGCTAATGGCGACAATTTGAGAGTTAATAGCCTGGGCAAGCCTAAGTAGTCAAGATCATATGGAAGCAATTTCACTTTGGTCTTAGTCCAGTAAGTCATCATCATGGGTTTATAAGTCTATGGATCTGGGTGATGAGTGGAGGAGTTTGATTGGAAAGAGAGGAGAGTGGGTGGTGAAGAAAGGTTTTTAATTTCCAAAAAAAAGGGGGGAAAGAACTCAGAGGAGATACACAAGCACTGTTTTACACAGTAAAACACTGATCCTGTTTTACTTAGATTTAGAGTGCCATCATAGATTACAGTGATTGTCAAGAAGGGAAGATTTTGCCCCCAAGGAGACATTTAGCAATATCCGAAGACGTTTTTGGTTGTCACAATGAGAGGGGGGAGCTCCTGGCATCTGGTAGGTAGAGGTCTGGGATGTGGCTAAACATCCTCCAACGCATAGGACAGGTCTCCCTCCAACACAAAGGATTCTCCAATGCAAATTGTCAGTAGTGCTGAGGTTGAAGAACCCTGGATGAAAAGCACATTCAACACCAGTGAAACTGGATCAAATAAAATACAGTGACACACCATGGGCTGGCAAGGATGTGCAGAAACCAAACAGAATCACATGCACGCTGCTGGTGGGAATGTGAAATGGGCTAGCCACTCAGGAAACCAGTTTGGTAGTTTCTCATAAAGCCAAACCCGCAATCACCACGCAACCCAGCAATTGCACTCTTGGGCATTTAATCAAGAGAAATGGAAATTTATGTTCCCACAAAAACTAGTGCACAAATATTCAAAGCAGCTCGATTCATAATAACCCCAAACTGGAAACAACACAGATGTCCTTCAAAGAGTGAAGGGTAAACAAACCATACTGCATCTGTAGCATGGAATATTACTCAGCAGTAGAAGGAATAGACTACTGATACGTGGCACAACTTGGATAAATCTCCTGAGAATTACGCTGAGTGGAAAAAGCAAATCCTAAAAGGTTACATACTGTATGATTTCATTTACATAACACTCTTAACAAGAAGAAATTATAGAAATGGAGAACAGATCAGTGGTTCCCAGGGGTTAAGGACAGGGGAGTCGGGGAGCAGATGGAGGGGTAGATGTGCTTTTAAAAAGGCAATACAGGGGTGGGGCACCTGGGTGGCTCAGTCATTAAGCGTCTGCCTTCGACTCAGGTCATGATCCTAGGGTCCTGGGATCGAGCCCCGCATCGGGCTCTCTGCTCTGCGGCAGGAAGCCTGCTTCTCCCGTTACCATTCCCTCTGCCTGTGTTCCCTCTCCCACTGTGTTTCTCTTTGTCAAATAAATAAAAAAAAAATCTTAAAAAAAAAAAAAAAAGGCAATACAGGGGTATGTGAATGGCTCAGCCAGTTAAGCATCTGTCTTCGGCTCAGGTCATGATCCCAGGGTCCTGGGATCGAGCCCCGCATCAGGCTCCCTACTCAGCGGGGAGCCTGCTTCTCCCTCTCCCTCTGCCTGCCTCTCTGCCTGCTTGTGATCTCTCACTCTCTCTCAAATAAATAAAAATCTTTAAAGACAATGCAGAGGATTCTTGCATTGGAACTGTTCAGGATCTTGGCTGTAGTGGTGGAAAGACAAACCTCTTTACGTGATGAACTCTCTTTCACACACACACACACACACACACCACATACAAGTAAAACTAGGGAAATGTAAACAAGCTGGGTGGACTGTATCAATATCAACATTGTTGTGATATTGTACTACCATTTTTCAAGATGTTATTAGTGAGTGGAATCGAGTAAAATGTGCCTAGAATATCTCTGTATTATTTCCTACAAGTACATTTGAATCTATAATTATCTCAAAACAAAAAATAAAAAAGAGCTAACTCAGATCCACATACTTGGAAAACATTAATGGTTTGTTTTGCACAATCGTTCCATAGATTATAACTTTTCTTTTCTGTGCTCAACTCTATTGTGATTTTTGTCTTCTTTCCTCAAATTAATTATGAGGCTTCAAGGTAAAACTATTCACTCTTACTGATAAGTTCTCACTGTCACTAGATCTGAAAATTATAGTGATTGCCATTCACCTAACCATTTTTGTTTGCAAATGCCACTGTCCATCCTAACTACCCATGCTTCCCTGGGCTAAGAAACATAGCCTGTGGCCATCGGTACAAATTCAGCCCTTGAAATAAGGCCATCCTTAGCAAACTGCAACTCATCTCCAATATACGATGATTCACAGAACCAAGAGGAAGAATTTAAAACATAAGCTCATCAGAGATTATAAATACGAGTGACATTTAAAGAAAACTGAAGTTTTCGAAATAGCTCTTTCATTCCAAGTTTTATTTATTCAACATTCTTAATTAATATGTTTCTAATTAGAACTCCATAGATATTACCCATGTAAATGTTGAGTCTAACGAGTGTGTTTATTCTTCTGTTAACTTGTCACTGCTAAGAATATGTTTTTATTCCTTCTGTGAAGGATGAACAGTGATTTGCCAAACCAGTTCCATGTTGCAGTGATGCTAGGAGCTTCGCTTCTAAATCAGAGCCACTATCGTACCTCTAGTACTAATGAGAATTCAGAGTGAGGGATCAAAGACATAAAACCCACTTTGTAAAATGAAGGATATGCCTATTTCTGAAACTATGGAAGGTAGAAAGCAATAGGAGAGGGTGAGGCTAGGTCTTTCAACTCTCTTCTGTTTGATTTATTTGACAAATAGAAGACAATCGTAGTCTACATCTCAGGACAAGACAGAAGCAGATTGGCAGCATGATTTTAGAGAAATATCTAGGAAATCACACAGGACAATGATACTGGATGCCTATAAAAGGTGAAAGAGAATTTCTGTTTACTTAATGAGCAATATGGTAATTTAAGAAATTATCTGGCAAAATTTTTTGAGGATAAAATTGGAATACTTAGGGGTGCCTGGGTGGCTCTGTCAGTTGGGCATCTGCCTTCAGCTCAGGTCATGTTCCCGGAGTCCAGGAATCGAGCCCCACATCAGGCTCCCTGCTCAGTGGGGAGTCTGCTTCTCCCTCTCCCTTGGCTGCTCCCCCCACTCACGCTCTCTCTCTCACTCTCAAATAAATAAATAAAATCTTTAAAAAAAATTGGAATACTTAACTCTCAATAATCCACTTGCTTAACTAAAAGTGATGTCTGTTTTCACCACTGGTTTTAATAAATGAATGAGTGTTTCTTATTGTTGACGTTGAAAAATTGTTTGATGGTAGGAATCATTGTCCTGGTTCTGTTTTTAATGAAAATATCTCTATTTTACTGTTTAGTAAGATGTTTGCCCTTGGTCCTTGATAAATATGCTTGCTCAAATTAAAGACAGACTTCTTGTCATTACTTACTAATAATTTTATTCATGAATTTCTGTTTAATTTTACCACATAAACCTATTAAGATGTCACATGGACTTTTCCTCTTAAATTATGTAAATTGTTTCCTGATGCTGAATTGTCCTTTCATTTTTTGGTGTGTTTTTTAATTCTTTTAAAAATCCACTTAATATTCAATTTGCTAATATTTGCAGTATATTCATAAATGAGATTGGTCAATAGTTTTCTTACCTGAATGGCATGTCAGAGTTAGCTGAGTCTCTCAGAAATAAGTTGGGACTTTTACCTTTTCCTTAGCTTTGGAATAGTTTAAATAGAATACATATTATCTTTTCCTTAAAGATACCATAGTGTTACTCCATAGAACTATATGGTCATAATGGCTTTTGTGAGGGAAAGGGAGAATTTTGACAATTTTTAAAAATTTCTTTTATGGTCCAGCCGGTCTTTTTTTAACTCTATTTGGGTAAGATTTCATAATTTTTACTTTCTTTGAAAAATGTCCCAATCGTGCATATTTTCAAAACAGTTGGCATATAACCGTAATTCTCTTGTGTGATTATGAACGTCTTAGGCAAAGTGTAATTTTCTAAATGCTTCACTGTACCAGCTATTGTATAAAAAAAATCTGGACTTAGAGAGACTGCTATCCTATCTGAGGAATGGGAAAAATGAAGTCTCAGTCTCTCAAGGGTCCTCTACTTTCAATAAGGCTGGCTTTAAACATAGTCAGAATTAGCAGTTGCTGGGATGACGCGTAGAGATGAGAACCAAAAACCTCTACGTCCCCAGTACTTCGCTACTTCTTGATCACAATAACGAGGAATCCCACCAATCAATCACTTCTTTAGATGAAGACTCTGGAGGCCCCAGATAAAGTAAAAGTATGCCTTATGGAAGGAATGCCACATTCTCCATTGTACCTTACCACAATTCTGTTCAGCCCTAACAGATTCCTGGACATCCCAGCTGGATGTATACCACTAGGAGTTAGATTCAAGTATAAACGGGCCCAAGGGCTTGCCCTTGAGAAGATATATCAGTGCTTATTGTTTATAAGCACTCTACATAAGCATTCCATATAAATGTTATAAGCATTCTATATAAAGAATATAATATTTATATTCTAGGCTTTACTCCATGCCAGGCAACTGGCACCTAATTTCTGCCTCAAATCTGCTTGCCTGTTTGATATCGGGTGTTTAATTCTGGATTGTGATCTTTGGTTAACTCAGGCATAATCCCTCAGAAGGAAAAATCAGAATCTCTGCACCAGATGCAGACTTGAGGGCACGAGGATGTCCACCGACCACAGATGAGCAAATCAAAAGTTCATTAACAAATAACAGCCAAATAACAGGGTCATCAACATGCGTGGAACCAAGAGCCTGGAAACATAGGTATTCAGTACCCTTGAAATTTGCATTGACTAAAATGCACCTTCATGGCTTCTTGGCACCCATCTACTTACTGATTATAAGCCAAGAGCATGGTTAGGACTCCCTAATAGTAAACCTAATGAAACTAAGAAGGCAGTTTTCTTTAATTCTAAAAATGGAGTCTGGGACTACCACTATGTAGGGTAGAGAGCTAAGAGTTAGTAGTCTGAAATTCAACTCACCATGTTTAGCTCTCTCCATGCACTGTCTCCATCTGCTCTAAGATTGAGCATAATAAATATTGATCCCTTTACCTCACAGGGATTTTTTTCTCACAGTGTAATGAGCTGCTTGTGCAGAGCCCCTTAGAGAAAGCTACTGCTAAGACACAGCGCTTCAAAATGCATGGAAAAAGAAATCGATCATGGCCTTATCAAATAAGATTAGTATACAGTCGCACACACCACTTCTCAGTATCTTGAGGAAAATCACACGCTTTTGTTTTGTTTTGTTTAAATCAAGGAAGCGTTAAAGACTTGCCTCCCTTTTCCGCATTAGTCCCAAGAAGATAGCTGCAGGGAAATCCCAGAAAGGAAAGGCCCGGATAGAACAAGGCCGGGGACTGATTACATCTCCGCAGTGCAAGCTAATGCCCCACCCGGGATGGTTCTAGATGGGGAAAGGAGAGGGTTGCCTTTATTCTATCCCCCCCCCCCCCCAGAGCTCTGAGGGATGCTGAGCTGTGCCGCCCAGCTCAGCTGTCAGTTCCTTGAGGCAAAGAAGGCTGCCTGTTAGCTTCCTTTATATCAAAGTCAAATTGACTAAAATAGCCACGTGGGCTATATTCTGCCGTCCCCTTCCAAATGCTGCAGAAAGTGCTCGCTTCGGCAGCACATATACCAAATGCTGCAGAAAGTTTCCAGGGTTGTTTCTATTTCACAACATTAAAAGCTCACACACAAATATATTGGCTTTGGTGTATGTTTCAGAACAACCAAAAAAAGAATGCTCAAACTCAGAAGGCGTTGGCAAATAAATGTAATTCTCCCCAGCTTCTGCCTCACGAATTAAATCCTTCCTTTGTAACATACCTGAGTCCAGTGTTTTCTTTTTAACTTTAAAGTGCGCACAACCCCGGGGCGCTCGGGTCAAGATCTCAGGTGCTGGGATTGAGCCCTGCCTGGGGCTCCCTGCTCAGAGGGGGCGGCTGCTTCCCCCGCTCTACCCCTCACCCCTGCTCTCGTGGAAGCCCATGCACGCTCTCTCTCAAATAAATAAAAATCTATACCAAAAAAAATGTGCACAATCCCATGAGGACAATGCTACAATGCAGAGTATGACTCAGTAGATCTGGGCGGGGCCTGAGAGTCTGCATTTCTCAACAACTCCCAAAGTGACTGGCCAAGTGGCTAGTCCACAGACCACAGTGTGAGGAGTGGGACTATACCGACACCCAGAGGTGCTAACAATGTTTTAAATGTTTTAGAATATGTAAAAAAAGAAGAAGAAATAAAGGACAAAGAGAAAGTAACCAGGCAATGGAGGAACTAGGAGAAGGCCTGGATTTTCAGACAGTAAGCGAGCAACCAGTAAGGTACCACACTAGGCAAGAGTCTAGGAATTGAATGTGTGGTAACGTGAGGGGTCTATGTGTGCAGGACTCGTGGATATAAGTAGTCACTGCTCTGAACATGTACTCCATTTCAGTTCCCAGATGGATAGAGATTTTCACTCTCTCATGATTCCTCAGGTAATGAGAAAAAAGCCCCTGAAGTGTGACATAAATGGCCGTCAGGAGGCATTAGTGTTTAAAGACAAAAAAAAAAAAAAAATCCTTTACTTCAAGGTGATTGCGAGGGAAAGGAGCATTAGCAGGTATGGGAACAGCAAGTGGGGAGGCAGAATTTTCCTTCTTAAGTGGGTCAGTTGATGAACTATTCAAGTCTGTTTATAATCATCCAAATGTTCTAAGGCATGAGGGTGTAGCACACTGTTTGGTGGACTTTAATCATGGAAGAAAATGTCAGAAGGAATCTTCCCTGCTCTGCTTCCCTGAGCCGAGGAAAGGACTGGTGGATGGACTCTGGGAGGAGAATGAGTGCCTCTTGATCCTTTAGTAAAGGTGTGGAACGCTTGGGTGCAATAAAAATGAGCACTAGGCAGAGAGTCAGAGTTTCTAAGTTCCACTGCCGATGCTATTAACTAGCTGTTGGACCTTGGGCAACAGCTCTCTGAATAAGCTTCCTTCTTGAGATGATTAATCTAGAATAGCATTTTCCCAAGTGTGACAGAATGTTAACTGAAGTTATGTGGAAAACTGCTGTCTGTGGTCGAATGAGGTAGGTAGATATTGGGTTATATACACCTAAATATCTTTCCTTAGAGGCAAGCTTCTTGAGTTCTTTATATGGAGCCTCTGAATATGGAGAGCAGTATTTCCCAAACTTACTTCGTTGTGGAACCCTTTATGCAAGGACCATCTCAAAAGATTAATGCTCCCTGGAACTTACTCTGGGAAATGTAGACACTTTTTTTTTTTTTTTAAAGATTTTATTTATTAGTTTGTCAGAGAGAGAGAGAAAGAGAGCACAAGCAGGGGGAGTGGCAGTCAGAGGGAGAGGGAGAAGCAGGCTCCCCACTGAGTGGAGCTCAATCCAAGGACCCTAGGATCATGACCTGATCCCAAGGCAGATGCTTAACTGACTGAGCCACCCAGGTGCCACAATGTAGATGCTTTTAAAGGCTATTCTACTTTTAGCACAATATTATCCAAGTACCAAAGTTAAATCAGAAATATCCAGAAATC
This sequence comes from Procyon lotor, assembly GCA_028646535.1. Lineage (NCBI taxonomy): Eukaryota > Metazoa > Chordata > Mammalia > Carnivora > Procyonidae > Procyon > Procyon lotor. The sequence goes on along the minus strand of CM053612.1, from coordinate 94,152,301 downwards.
TACCTACATAAAAAATTTAAATTAATAAAAATGAGGTTAATACTGTTTTTAATTTGTTGCTGTTTTAACTTGATAAAATCTGTTTTTCAAAATAACCTCTTGATCTAATTTCAAAGTCGATGTACTTTTATTGTACAATTTGATTTGAAAAATAGAAAAGAGCACAAAATTTACAATTATTAAGAGAGTCATAACTGTTAATATTTTCATGGAGATCCTTGTAGAATTCAAAGTATTTTCTAAATTAACTATTATTTTTAAAAAAAGATTTATTTATTTATTTATTTGGGAGCGAGTGTGCTTGTGTGCTTGCATGGGATGGGGAGAGGAAGAGACAGAAGCCCAAGCAGACTCTCCTCTGAGTGCAGAGCCCTACGTGGGGCTTGATCCCAAGACCCTGATATCATGACCTGAGCCAAAATCAAGAGCCAGGTGTTTAACCAACTGAGCCACCCAATGCCCCAAATTAGCTATTACCTTTATCATTAAGCAAATTTTTAATTTCCCATTTAGCAGGTCTCCTGTTCTAGTTTGCATATGGCCCAATTTTTATAAGGACCTTCAAATATAAAATTTTTCTGATACAAGATGGAACACTGAAGCTTAAAAATATTCTAAAATGAAAGATAGCAATAAACTGCAAAGCAGAAAATTAGCCTCATCTTTACAGTCAGATACATTATTCTTATTACAATATTCTAAGGCTGAATTCTTGTTATATCTGAATATTCCCCAACAGTGGCATCTAATTTATTTGTATATTTATACCCTACCTTATTACCAATGTAATTTATGATGACTATCTAAATTGACTCCAAGAATTAAAATTCATTGGCTTGAAGATATTGAGAACCCATGGCATCTTAAGTCTCTCTGAGGGTAGGAAATGATCACCTTCATTTTATAGGTTCATCAGAATAGCAGGATTAATCATGAGATCCGAATAATAGCTTTCACATTGGGTGCTTTTATTGAGGAGGCTAGACCAAATTCTAGGTTTTGTTTATAACCCTGCCTAGAAACAATGAGGGATACACAAAATGACCTCTGGGTGGCCTTCCAACTTGTTATGAATCCTTGCATTAGAAAAACAAGTTTTTCAAGAAAGAAATAATGGTGATTTCCCCTCACCTTAAATTGTGTTTTTTTGCCCTTAAAATTGTGCAGTCAGTATTTTCTGGGAAGCCTAGCTTACAAAGTCACATTATTGATATTTAAGGGACAAATCACAGGTCTTTTGCCTGGAGAGGAGTTTTATTGACTTTCTATGGTCAAAGGATAATGAGAAGATTGTATATAATGCCAGTCTTCCTCTGCCAGCTGTGGGTATTTTGATTGTAAATATCAAAATATATTTTCCCTTAGTACTCTTAAGAAAATAACAGTGGAACCTAAGAATTAGAGATAGTAATAGTTCAGATGGTTTGCCATCCGCTGAGAACCCTAGAGGGCTTAAGGATGAATGATCAGGCTCTCATCGTAAGAACTTTTATTTTTAATAATTGATGACGAGTATGTATTGCTGCCACTGTTCTCCACTTAATTACTTAATGAAAAGAGATCTAATAAATCATGTGCAAACACAGTAAAGCACTTAATTAACATGTGTTTCCCTGATTGATGATGATAGAAAACCACAGTAGTGCTGAGTAGGCTCACAAGGGCACCTTCAACCGACATGGTATCTTAAACAAACATACGGCTGAGAGCAGAATACATGAACTCTATTCTCATTTAAGAACTGGCCATGACAACCGCAGATCACAGTGTTATTACAATCTTCCTTCTCTCTGATTGAGAGGCTCTAGGCTTCTGGCTTGGGGCATGTAAACAATACATGGGAAACAGAAACCAATAAATGCCGGGGTGGACTATTTCTAACACCAACAGTCAGCCTTTATTGAATACTTACTGTGTTCCAGGTTCTCTGCTCTGTGTTTTAAAAGACTGACTTATTTAACTCTGCAACAATGCACTTAGCTAGTGATCATTACTATTGTCATTTTATAAGGAGAAAACATGATACATATAGACGGTAAACCATGGTCCAAGTTGCTCAGCTAATAAGTAAGGTAAGCTGGTCAGCCTGACCCCATAGCCCCATTTGATTGGCTGGAAGATGTTTTCTCCTGTGTTTCCAGCTAATCTGAAATTCTGTGGGAGAATCACAAAGGACTAGAGAGATCCCCAGAAGGGGATCACCTGAGAACAAACAAGGGTTGAGATAACTGAGTTTTATACCCACACAGTGAAAAAGTAGATCATGTTGCATGGTTAAAACACAACATCGTAATTTTGGTTAGAATGGCAGATCAAGGGGAGAAGTGAGGGTTCTTTTTTCTTCCTCATCCTGTGTGTGTGTGTGTGTGTGTGTGTGTGTGTGTGTGTAATGTGGTTTTGTTGCTTTTAAAACGAGAACCAGTGGAAGCCAAGAAGTAAATCCCTCTTCTCTCTACCTCCCTCAAGAATGGACAGGTCCTATGTGACCTTAACCTGATGTTTCTCCAGAATGGATGAACAGATCAGCTTCACTGTTTAAACAGGTAGCCTATGTTCCCAAATCACCTTTCAACTCTGCAATCGAGCTTGATGATGGCTGAATAACACTTCCCACCCTCTACCAAGGATCCCTGACAGGCCAGTTTGTTGTTGAAAGATATTTATGAAGACTTCATCATCTCCTGCTTCCAGATCTTTCCCAGAATACCAGGGAGGGTAGGATAAGAAAACTTTGCTAATCCTGCATAGCATCTCTTTTATGGATGGTTGCTAGGTGCAAATCCTTAAATGATACAAGTAGGCATTGTTCTGAACTCCCAGAGATTCAGATGAAGGAAGTGATTCATTCTCTGTGTGATCACACCTCAAATTTGAGGACATGTAGACCAGGTGCACTATTTGTATGTTAGAGGATATGAGGGAAGGCTAATATACTGAGCTTCTCAGTTCTGCTAAGTACTCACATACAAGAAGGCAGAGAGCAGACCTCCAGCAGCTGAAGTGAACCAGGATGCTCAGGACCCAGAACAATTCCTTTGGACCATGGAGAGAGGCAGAGAGCATCAGGTGTTTCCTAGAGTCAGGGAAAAAAAAAAAAAGGTTCTAATAGACGAAAGGACCACAGAAGAAATTTTAAAAAGGCTGTAGGGAAACTGGCATGGAGATTGGTGGAGAGAATTACTCTTCCCGCTTAACCCTTTTCTTGCCAAGAGATTCTGAATTAACAACTGGAAGATTTTTTTCTTACCCATGGGAACACACACATTTAATTTCATTATAAAATCAAGGGAAAGGAAAGATCCACCTTACATACAGAGTACAAGGTACCTCTGTGAAAAGTACAATCAGGGTCTGGTTTAAAAAGAAAAACAAGACCTCCTCACGAATTATTGTTCAATATATACAAAGTTTCAGTTGTGCAAGATGAGTAAGTTCTAGACTTATATTGTACAACATGGTGCCTATAGTCAACACGGTATTGTGCACTTAAAAATTTCTTAAGATGGTAGATCTCATGTTAAGTGTCCTTACCTCCTTACCACCACACACGAACTTATCAAATTGTATACATTGAACATGTGTCTGAGTTTTGTATATCGATTGTACCTCAATAAAGCTCTCAAGAAAAAAAAAAAAGAAAACCAAGTCATCCTTTAATGAATGGACGTTTATGAATTAAGTTTCCATTACTGCAGCAGTTCTTAGTTTTTTTTTCAAAGGTAGCAAGGGTAAAGATCCCTTTAGGAGTCTGATGAAACTAGTGAACCCTCTCCACAAATAAAAGCACATACAACAATACACACGAATTGTTGCACGTAATCCCAGTGGTCGTGCATCCCTCCCATGGCCTATCCATGGGGCTCGTTAAACAACACCAGAGTTGCTGATCACTCTCAGTGTTGTTCTGGGTTTCCTCCCTTCCCCAATAGGTATGTAAGGTGCTGTCCTTGTGCTGTGAACATCTCTGTGTCTTGTCATCATCAATGCACCCAATTCATCTTTTGTTCAACAGCTGTCCACTCCTACTTCAGAATGAGAAACCAGCCTGCTTGGACTTCATTTCTGCACACACGGCACTATGAAGGCATATGGTTTTCCTTTTTCCATGACTGATGGATATATTCGTTGATAACATGAAAGGCAACTGTTTCAGATTCTAAAAGGAAGGGGTAAACTTTCCAAATTGAAGGAAATATGGAAGAGAAATTCCAGTTTCTTCATTTTACACTTGATGGCAGAATAAGAAGTAGAGAGTGGGAGAGGAGGAGCAAGAAGGCAGAGGAGGAGGAGGCTGAGATATCAGAGATATCAGGTCCCAGGAGTTCAGCTAGATAGTTATCAAACCTTTCTGAACACCTACAAACTCAACAGGAGAGAGAAGAGAAGAACAGCAGCAATTCTAGGATCAGAAAATTGGCCACTTTCCGGAAGGCAGGACGTGCAGAGAAGTGAATCCACAGCGACGGGAAGATAGACCACAGAGGGAAGGGTGGCTCCCGGCAAGCAGTAGAGCAGCGCAGCACAAAATCACAAATTTTAGAGTCTGCTCCACCGAGGGACGTCACTCCAGAGGCTAAGTGGGGGGTGGAGTTCTTGCAGGGACAGTGTGGTCTCAGGACCTGCGGGGTCACAGAAAGACGGGGGGTGTCTGAGGGTGGCAGAGCTCCCAGGTACGGAGCTGAGCAGTGGGCTCCCAGCTCAGGATTACCTTAGACCATGATCCGAGGCACAGTCAGGCTGCTGCTCTTCGGGCAGGGACCCCACAAGCGGCAGGTCCGGGGAGACTCACCTTCCTCCTCCGGGAGGAGCGGCGCGGGAGCGCACTGCAGGAGTCGGCTGGGTTTGGGGACTCCAGACGGGGCCGAGCGCCGGAGATAGAAATGCTCGGTCTCGGCCGGTGAGCTCGGAGCGCGGCCGGAGGCCAGGGAGACGGGAGGGACCGACTGCTTTTCTCCGAGGGCGCACTGAGGAGCGGGGCCGAGCGCTCGGCTCCTCCGGGACCAGCAGGACATTGGGAGGCCGCCATCTTCATTCCCGGCCTCCAAAGCGGTACGGAAAGCGCTCAGGGAACAAAAGCTCCCGAGACCAAAACCGCGCGGCTGACTTAGCCCGGCCCCTGGCAAGGGCGGTGCAATTCTGCCTCGGGCAAGGACGTTTGAGAATCACGGCAACAGGCCCCTCCCCCAGAAGATCAGCAAGAACATCCCGCCAAGACCGAGTTCACCGATCAGTGAGAACTGTGGAACTGCAGAGTCAGGAAAAAGCAACACAGAGAATTCGTGGCTTTTTTCCCATGAACCTTTAGTCTTTCAAAGTTAAGCTTTTTTAATTTTATTTTTTCTTATTCTATTTTTTTATTTTTCCTCTTTCCTATTTTAACGTTTTTTAACTGTTATCCTATCAATACCTTTTTTTTTAATTAATTAATTAATTTATTTATTTGACACAGAGAGAGAGAATACAAGTAGGCAGAGAGGCAGACAGAGAGAGAGGAGGAAGCAGACTCCCCACTGAGCAGAGAGCCCAATGCAGGGTTTGATCGCAGGACCCTGAGATCATGACTCGAGCTGAAAGCAGAGGCTTTAACCCACTGAGCCACCCAGGTGCCCCTATCAATACCTTTTTCAAAATCTTTTCTAGGGGTGCCTGGGTGGCTCAGTGGGTTAAAGCCTCTGCCTTCAGCTCAGGGTCCTGGGATCGAGCCCCACATTGGGCTCCCTGCTCAGTGGGGAGCCTGTTTCCCCCTTTGTCTCTACCTGCCTCTCTGCCTACTTGTGATCGCTATCTCTCTCTCTCTCTGTCAAATAAATAAATAAAATCTTTAAAAAAATCTTTTCTAATTTTCACTGTTATAGTCACATTTTATCCCCTCATTGTACTTAACCTTATTTTTTGTATACATAAAGTTTTTTTTCTTTAAAATTTTGGGATATGATTTCTTCTAATAAATGAAAATATATCCTAAATCTAGCACACGACTTTGTTCTAGTCTCCAGCCTGATCACATTTTTTCCTCTTTTTTTTCTTTTTTCAACCAACTTCTTATCAATTCCTTTTTAAGAATCTTTTTAAATTTGCATCTTCACAGTCATACTCCATCCCTTCACCATGTTTACCATTATCTTTGTATATTTATAAGTTTTTCTTTCTTTAAAATGTTGGGAGGTAGTTTTTTCTAACAGACCAAAATACACCCAAAATCAAGTGTGGGGCTCTGTTCTATTCACCAGTCTAATATATAGATAGATATTTCTTCTTCTCCTCCTCCTCCTCCTCCTCCTTCTTCTCCCACTTTCTTTTCCCACTGGTTTTGGGTCTTTTCTGATTTGGATAGTGTATATTTTTCTGGGGTCATTGCCACCCTTTTAGTATTTTGTTCTCTCACTCTTCTTATCTGGATAAAATAACAAGGTGGAAAAACTCACCACAAAAAAAAAAAAAAAGAGGCAGTACCAATGGCTAGGGACCTAATCAATGTGGACATTAGTAATATGTCAGAACTAGAGTTCAAAATGATGATTATAAAGGTGCTAGCTGGGCAAAGAGGAAATTAAAAAATACATGGAGACAAATGAAAAGGAAAACACAATGGTCCAAAATCTTTGGGACGCAGCAAAATGTGTTCTGAGAGGGAAGTTTATAGCAATCCAGGCCTACTTCAAGAAGCAAGAAAAGTCTCAAATAAATAACCTAACCTTGGACCTAATGGAGCTAGACAAAGAAGAAGAAGGCCTAACACCAGTAGAAAAAGGAAATATTAAAAATTAGAGTAGAAATAAATGAAATAGAGTCTGAAAAACAAAACAGATTGATGAAACCAGGAGTTGGTTATTTGAAAAGATCAATGATAAACCTCTAGCCAGACTCATCAAAAAACAACACAAAACAAAACAGAGAAAGGACTCAAAGAAGCAAAATCAGAAATGAGATAGAATAACAACCAATGCCATAGAAATACAAATAATTCTAAGAGAGTGTTATGAAAAATTATATGCCAACAAACTGAACAACCCAGAAGAAATGGATACATTCCTAGAAACATATGATATCCCAAAGCTGAGTCAGGAAGAAATAGATAATTTGCACAAACCCATCACCAGCAATGAAATTGAATCAGTATATTAAAAAAATCCCAACAAACCAAACTACAGGACCAGAAAGCTTCACAGGTGATTTCTACCAAACATTTAAAGAAGAGTTAATACCTATTCTCAAATTACTCCAGAAAATAGAAGAGGAAGGAAAACTTCCAAATTCATTCCAAGAAGCCAGCATTACCCTGATACCAAAACCAGATAAAGACAGTACAATAATATAAAAAACTACTGGCCATTATCTCTGATGAACATAGACACAAAAATATCCTCAATAAAATATAAGCAAACCAAATCCAACAATATATTTTAAAAATCATTCACCATAATCGTGTGGGAATTTTTTCTCCAAGTTTTTATTTAAATTTCAGCTAGTTAACATATAGTGTAATATTAGTTTCAGGTATAGAATTTAGTGATTCGTAACTTACATAAAACACCTGGTGCTCATCACAAGTACAGTCCTTAATACCCATCACCTACTTAACCATCCCCCTCCTCCCATCTAGTAACCATCAGTTTCTTCTCTATACTTAAGAGTCTGTTTCTTGGTTTGACTCTTTTTCCCCCTATGTTCGTTTGTTTGTTTCTTAAATTCCACATACTAGTGAAATCATATGGTATTTTTCTTTCTCTTATTTTGCTCAGCATAATTCTCTAGAGAGTGCTCCAACTGCACCATTGCAAATGGCCAGATTTCATTCTCTTTGATGGCTGAGTAATACTTCATTGCATATATTTACTATATCTTCTTTATCCATTCATTAGTGGATGGACATTTAGGGTCTTTCCATAATTTGGCTATTGTTGATAATGCCACTATAAACATCAGAGTGCATGTATCCCTCCCAATCAGTATTTTTGTATCATCTGGATAAATATCAGGTAGTATAATTGCTGGATTGTAGGGTAGTTCTATTTTTAACTTTTTGAGGAAACTCAATTCTGCTTTCCACAGTGGCTGCACTAGTTTGCATTCCCACTAATAGTGTAAAAGTGTTCTCTTTCTCTGCATCCTTGTCAACACCCTGTGTTGTTAATTTTACCCATTCTGATTGGTGGGAGGTGATATCTCACTGTAGTTTAGATTTGTATTTCCCTGATGATGAATTACACTGAGCATCTTTTCATGTGTCTGTTAGCCATCTGTATGTCTTCTTTGGAAAAATGTCTATTGATGTCTTCTGCCCATTTCTTAACTGGATTACTTGGTTTTTGGATGTTGCATTGTATAAGTTCTTTATATTTTTTGGATACTAACCCTGAATCATGTATGTCATTTGAAAATACCTTCTCCCATTCTGTAGGCTGTCTTTTAATTTTGTTGACTGTTTCCTTTGCTGGGCAGAAGCTTTTTATTTTGATGAAGTCCCAATAGTTTATTTCTGCTTAAGTTTCCTTGCCTTAGGAGATGTATCCAGTAAGAAGTTGTATAGCCAGTGTCAAAGAGGTTACTGCCTATGTTCTCCTCTAGGATTTTTGATGATTTCCTTTCTCACATTTAGGTCTTTCATCCATTTTAAATTTATTTTTGTGTATGGTGTAATAAAGTGTTCCAGTTTCATTCTTTTGCATGTTGCTGTCCAGTTTTCCCAACACTGTTTTTTTAAGAGACTTTTTTTCCATTGGATATTCTTTCCTGCTTTGTCAAAGATTAGTTGCCCATCATATAGTTGTGGGTTCATCTCTGGGTTTTCTATCCTCTTCTATTGATCTATGTGCCTGTTTTTCTGCTAGATCACTACAGCTTCATAATATAACTTGGAGTCTGGAATTGTGATGACTCTAGCTTTTTCTTTTTAAAGATTGCTTTGGCTATTTGGGGTCTTTTGTGCTTCCATACAAATTTTAAGATTGCTTCTTCCAGCTCTGTGAAAAATGCTCATGGTATTTTGACTAAGATTGCACTAAGTGTAGATTGCTCTGGTAATATAAACATTTTAACAATATTTATTCTTCTAATCCATGAGCATGGAATGTTTTTCCATTTCTTTGTGTATCTTCAATTTCTTTCATCAGTATTTCTATAGTTTTCAGAGTACAGATCTTTTGCGTTTTTGATTAGATTCCTAGGTATCTTGGGTTTTTGGTACAATTGTAGATGAGATTAATTCCTTGATTTCCCTTTCTGCTGCTTCATTACTGGTGTATAGAAATGTAACAGATTTCTGTACACTGATTCTGTGTCCTGCAACAACTGAATTTGTGTATCTGTTCTAGTTTCTCTGGTGGAATCCTTTGGGTTTTCTATACAGAGTAGCACATCATTGGCAAATAGTGAAATTTTGACTTCTTTTTGCTGATTTGGATGCCTTTTATTTCTTTTTGTTGTCTTACTGCTGAGGCTAGAATCAAGTAAGACTTATTCCTGAGATGCAAGGGTGGTTCAATATTCACAAATCAATCAATGTGATATATCACATCAACAAGAGAAAGGATAAAAAACATATGATCATGTGAATAGATGCAGAACAAACATGTGACAAAATACATCCATTCATGATAAAAACTCTCAACCAAGTAAGTTTAGTAGACTATACCTCAACATAATAAAAGCTGGCTCTATACGAAAATCTCATAGCTAACATCATTCTCAATGGTGAAATTATGATCAGGAAGAAGACAAGGATGTCTACTATCACCAGTTTATTCAACATAGTACTGGAAATCCCAGCCACAAATAACCTAATTAAACATGGGCAGGACATGAACAGACATTTCTCCAAAGAAGACACATGAAATCATGCTTCACATCACTCATCAGGGAAATGTGAATCAAAGCCACAATGAGATATTGCCTCACACCTGTCAGAATGGCTAAATAAAAAACAGAAGAAACAATAAGTATTAGTGAGGCTGTGGGAAAAAGGAACCCTTGTGCACTGTCAGTGGGAATGCAAACCAGTGCAGCCACTATGGAAAACAGCAAAGAGGTTCTTCAAAAAATTAAAAATAGAATTACCATATAATCCAGTAATTCCACTACTGGGTATTTACCCGAAGAAAATGAAATCATGAATTCAAAAAGGTATATGCAACTGTATGTTTACTGCAGCATTATTTACAACAGCCAAATTATGGAAGCAACCAAAGGGCCCATCCATTAATGAATGGATAAAGAAGATAAAGGGGTGAGATACACACACACACACACACACACACACACACACACACACACACACATAATGGAGTATTACTCAGCCATAAAAAGAATGAAATCTTGTCATTTGCAATGACATGGATGAAACTAGAGGGTATTATACTAAGTGAAATAAGTCAGTCAGAGAAAGACAAATACCATATGATTTCACTCATATGTGGAATTTAAAAAGCAAAACAAATGAACAAAGGAAAAAAGAGACAAAATGAAAACTAGATTCTTAAATATAGAGAACTGATGGTTGCCAGAGGGGAGGTGGGTAGGGAAATGGGTGAAATAGGTGAAGTGGATTTAGAGTACACTCATCATGATGAGCATTGAGTAATGTACGGAATTGTCAAATCACTATATTATACACCTGAAACTAATATAAAACTATATGTTAATTATACCAGAATAATAAAAAAAAAAGAATAGTCAACCTCTAAATAGTTGACCACATACCATTGGAAAAGAAGTCTAATAATTTATTAATACATTTTGTTGGCAAATTTCAAACATAAGCAAAACTAGGGAAAATAATACAAGACCCCATGTTATTCATTCCACTTTAAAATTATCATCATTCTGTCATTCTTTCATCTCTCCCTATGATCAAATATTTTAAAACAAATCTGTGAATATATTATTTTATATCTAAATACATTTATATATTTATTTATCTCTTAGAAATTAAAAATTTCTAAGAGATAAGGACTTTTGAAAATAACATAGCTATCATGCCAGTATCAAACTTACTAATATTTATTAATAGAAAATTTCTTAATATGGTCTGTACTAGTCTGAATAATCCCCTCCCCCCAATATCAGGTACTTATCCCTACCACTTGGTGAAGTTACCTTATGTAGGAAAAAGGTTTGTGCAGATGTGATTAAGTTAAGAATTCCGAGACAAGGAGATTATCCTGGATAGTCTGGGCCCTAAATGCCATCACAGGAGGACTTATAAAAGGGAGGCAGAGACAGTTATGAGACACAGAATGCAAAAGGCTAGGTGACAATGGAAGCAGAGAGAAGTTGGAATCTGCTACAGTGCGGCTTTGAAGATGGAGGAAGGGGGCCATGAGCTGTGGCATATAGTTCTAGAATCTGGAAAATACAAGAAAACAGATTTCCCCCTAGAGCTTCCAGATGAAACACAGCCCTGCTGACATTTTGGTTTAAGCCCAGTGAGACTAATTTGGGACTAGTTTTAGAACATTTTCATCACCCCAAAAAGAAACTGCATACCCACTAGTTTAAGTCAAACTTTTATCAAATCTACAAAGCAAGGCATAGTTAGAGAGGCCTAGCTTATATTTCTTCCCCTTCTACCCTTTTCCCCTCTCTTTCTTCTGGGTAACATACTTTTAAAAAGTTTTTGTTTTGCTTTTATTTTTCTTATTATAAACAAATATGTATGTTCTTATCTTTCTTTAATTAGTGGAATATTGTATATATTTTTTATACCTGCTTTTTTTCACTTGATAACATATGCTGACAATCATTCCAAAGTCATATCTAGAGATGTACCACATTCCTTTTCACAGCTGTACTGTCCTCCATTGTGTGGTGGATCTTAGTTTATTCAACCAACCGCCTAATGATGGGCATTTGGGTGTTTCTACTCTTTTGCTATTATAAACAGAGCTGCAATGAGCAGTCTTATGCACATATATTTTCGTATTTTTACCAGCGTTTACATGAGATAGATTCTTAGAAGTGTGGTTGCTGAGGAAAACCAGCCTAGTTAAACAACATAAAACTAATACTCTTATCACAGCTAGTTTATTTTTTAGATACTCCTTTTGAGATCTTACCGAAAGGAAGCTTTTTATGGACAAATAATCAATATCTAAGGAGATAGCATTTGAATACTAGTTTCAAACCATAGCCAAATGTGGGATTACATTGTTCTATATTAATACAGAGTCGTATCCATCAGTGATAGTGTTGGCCTTCTCAAAAATGACCTATCACTTAAGCTACGGGTGTTCGATATTCCAAGGACATCGTGGGTTTAACTTGTTCTTTCTGGAAAAGAGAGGATGTCCTGGTATGAGGAATTAATCTTAGGCTCTAATAGCATTTCTATCATCTTCATAAGTACCACTTAAATAAAATAGGAGCTTTCTTCATTTCTGATCTATTCTTGTGAATGCTCAACTTGTTAGCTTGCCTCTTCACACTATTTTTTTTTAAGTAGAAAACATCTCATTCCTTTAAAACTCTCAGATACACAACTGTGCAGACAACAAACGTGCGAAAATCATGTATTATTCAAATGACATTCAAAGGGCCGCTACACCAAAATAATTCTAGCAGCCCATGAATTAGTGGAATAAATGTACCTTTGAGCAACATGCATATTTACTAGTTTCTCGGAGAACATCTTGCTTTTATTCCTCACCTTTCTGAACAGTTGCTAGAAGCTCTCTCACATCACGCTGTTTATTCTCCTAATCTCCCTGTAGAAGTTTGGCAGGTGAAAATTATAATATTGAAATTTCCCGAATGGGGACAGACCAATGTCCACTATGTGTCTACGTCCCAGGACAGATTAGGTTTCAACTTCTTTGTGATGCTTGAGACTCTGACAACAGCTTAAGAAAACAAACACAATTCCCTCACCTTCCTGCTTACCTCTCCCCACAAAGCTGATATTTGAATCCCAGACAAACAGTTAGTGATTGACCATCTTCTTTCCATCTAAATGTTAATGAGATACAAGAAGCCATTTTATTAGGATGACTATTAAGTTTTTGTAAACCTATTTTCTGCTAACACTTTAGCGTGAATTATTTCCTTCAAAGCACACTAAGCAGAAGGCAAGAAATCCTGTAATTAAAAGAAAAGGCTTGGAGTTTGTCCAACAGACTGGAATTTAACTTTATCGATGTCTATGAGTCCCTGACAAATTACGTAAACTCTGAGTATCACTGCCTCATGCATAAGTCAGGGCTAACAGTACCCACTTCATAGAACTGAATGACAAAATCCAAGACTGAGTAATATATGCAAAAGTCTTACCTCTAGGTATCACGCTTGGTAAGCACTGAACATGTGAGAGCATTTCATATTGTTACTCATATTTGTAATTTGCAAGAGCTGAGAGTTAAAGTAATTTAAAGAATTTGGTTATTCCCAGTGGTGTAGTGAAGAATTAACCTTACCCAAAAAGAGGTTTGGCCTTTGCTCTTGGCTAATGGGAGGGGACAGCTAGGCCTTTGGAATAACATGCTTCATCGGAACATCTTTGCTTGCCTGGAACCTTGGCCAATAGACAGTCTAATAACATGATATACAATGGGAGCTTCAGACCATGAGGTATCAGTTCTACCTTTGGAGGGGCTCAAAATGTAAGGTTAGCCACATGGGCAGTATGTGATTAAACCTTAATAAAAACTCTGGACACCAAAGCTCAAGTGAGCTTCCCTTGTTGGTGATACTCCATATATATTTTCACACATTAATTCTGGGAAAGTAACACTGTCCATGACTCCGTGGGGAGAGGACAATGGACGCTCTACATTTGGTACATTTCGTGACCTCTGTACTATGCAATTCAAAACCACAATGAACTATCACCTCACACCCATTAGGATGGCTGTTTTAAAAATCAAAGAAAAGAGGGGTGCCTGGGTGGCTCAGTCAAGGACCCAAACCTTAACTTCAACTCAGGTCTTGATCTCAGGGTTATGAGTTCATGCCCCACAGCTAACATGGAGCCTACTTAAAAAAAACAACAGCAAGTGTTGGCAAGGATGTGGAGAAATTGGACCACTTGCATACTGTTAATAGAAATGTGAAATGGTATAACCACTATAGAAAACAGTAGAGAGGGTTCTCGGAATTTTTTTTAAATAGAACTACCATATGATCCAGAAATCCTACCACAGGCCAAATTCATCCAAAAGAATTGAAATCAGGGTCTCAAAGAGATATTAACATTCCCGTGTTCATTGCAGCACCGTTCACAATAGCCAAGAGATTAAAACAAACTAAATGTTCATTGATTCCTGAATATATAAATAAGTGTGATATACACATACAATGGAATGTTATTCAACCTTCATTTTTTTTTAAGATTTTGTTTATTTATTTGACAGAGAGAGAGAGATCACGAGTAGGCAGAGTGGCAGGCAGATGGGGGTGGGGGAGCAGGCTCCTTGCTGAGCAGAGAGCCCGATGCAGGGCTTGATCCCAGGACCCTGAGATCATGACTTGAACCAAAGGCAGACGCTTAACCGACTGAGCCACCCAGGTGCCCCTATCCCACCCTTAAAAAGAGAAAATCCTGCAATATGTGACAGCATGGATGAGCCTTGAGGACATTATGCTGAGTGAAGTAAGCCAGTCACAGAAGGATAAAAACTGCATGATTTTACTTATATGAGGTATATAAAATAATCAAACTCATAGAGAATGGAACAGTGGTTGCCAGAGGCTGGGGGGAAATGAGAAGTTGCTAATCAGCAGATAGAAAGTTTCATTGGTGCAAGATGAGTAAATTCTAGGCATCTGCTGTACATTATGCCTATAATTAACAATACAGAACTCTACTCTGACAAATTTGTTATGAGGGCTGATCTCTTAGTGTTCTCACCATAAGAAAATACAATTTTTTAAATTAACATATAATGTATTATTTGCCCTAGGGGTTTAGGTCTGTGAATCATCAGGCTTACACAATTAAAATCAATTTTTTGAAAATTGTAGAAAAATGTGTTTCAATGAGCAACTATGCATTGACTTACCCTTTCCAGTTATCAGATTCCATCTTGTCATTGTCTTCGAGCTATTTCACAATTCCATAAAAAGTAGTTAAGTTAAACCAGTGTGAAATAATTTTTATGGATATGCAAATTCTATCCTGATTGAGGTCTGACTTCTTTGTCCTTTGTGGAAAACCACTTTTGTGTCCACTTACCTGAGAGTCATATTGAAAAAGCCTATGAAGGACCTATGAAAGAACACTGACTTGCAGTGAAGTCTAGGAAGAAGCCAGGGAGGAAAAACCCAGGTTTCACTCTCCTCCCTCCTCTAGCCTCCCTCAGGGCTCTTCATCAGCTAAAGTGGAAGAAAGATGGCAGAAAGCAGGAAAGAAAAATGTGCAATGTGGATCTGGAGAGGCAATGGGAAGATTCCAGCTCAAGGATCCTGGTGAAGTTACGCTGTTTCAGATTCTCTCAACAACTCAAAAAAACCTTTAAGTTCTACCATATTTGATTCTATGATAAGTTCACTGAAACCGCCAATTTGGGGGGCCTACAAGGATCATGTTTTGGGCTAAGCATACCCTAGAAAACAATGATGACCTTGAAGTTGCTCTGAGAGAAACAGTGATAATAAAAATAACTTCAGAATGCCTGCCTGGCCAAGTCAGTTAAGCATCCGACTCTTGGTTTTGACTCAGGTCATGATCTCGGGGTCGTGAGATCGAGCCCTGCATCAGACTCTACGCTCAGCATGGAGCTGGTTTAAGATTCTTTCTCCTTCTCCCTCTGCCCCTCCTACTCACGCTCTCTCTCTCTCTCAAATAAATAATCAAATAAATAAATGTTAAAGAACATAAGAGCAAATGAAAAGTTTTACCATTGAAAATGTTTTATAAGGAGACTGGTTCAATTAAGTATAATATACATGCAACACTGAGAACCATGCAACCACGTGAAAGACTAGGATGGATTTGTGTACTGATGAGACTCCCTCTAAAGTATGTTGCTGTGTGTAAAAACTAGGTACAGAACAATGTATACAGCATGGCTCCTCTTGGGTCAAAAACAAGGAATAAAAAAGAAATTCTATATATTTTCTACTACATTTTCTCTGTTCTATTTGAAGTTTTTACTATAAAGTATGACTACTTCCACAAACTAAAAAAAGAAAGAAAAAACTTTTTAAAAACACTATAGGCTGATGAGAACTAACTACATCAATAAAAGATCATTTCTAGATCAGTGCTTTTCAAATACACATGTTGATATAAGTTGCCTGGGTGTCTCACCAAAATGCAGGTTCCGATTTAGTAGATCTGAGATGGGACCTGAGATGTTACATTTTTGCCAAGCTTCCTCTGGTTACTGACCACTGATGCCTCTGACCCATGGATCACACTTTAAGGGGCAAGGTTCTAGACCAAGCATCAGCAAACCTATTCTGTAAAGGGCCAGATGGTAAATACCTTAGGCTTTGCAGACTGTGTAGTCTTCGTCACAATTCTGTTCTTGTACCACAAAAGCAGCTGCCAATAATACGTAAACAAAGAGGTAGAAGGCCTATTTGGCCCACAGGCCATAGTTTGTTGAACTCCGTGCTAGATTATTAATAATAGCAATAAAAAGTGTTCTCCAGGGGCGCCTGGGTGGCTCAGTCGTTAAGCGGCTGCCTTCGGCTCAGGTCATGATCCCGGAGTCCTGGGATCGAGCCCCGCATCGGGCTCTCTGCGCAGCGGGGAGCCTGCTACCATTCCCTCTGCTTGTGTTCCCTCTCTCGCTGTGTTTCTCTCTGTCAAATAAATAAAATCTTTAAAAAAAAAAAAAAGTGTTCTCCACAAAATGCCTGCTGTGGGCTAAACTCTGTCTTCCCTAAAATATATGTTGAATTCCTCCTCCTGGCACCTCTGAATGTGACCTTATTTAGAAATAGGGTCTAAAAATAATTTTTAATTAAAATTTAAAAAATTAAAAAGAAAAAGAAATAGGGTCTAAAAGGCCTAATCTAATATAACTGGTTTCCTTAAAGAGGAAGAAACATTGGACATGGGCAGAGACAGACAGAAGATGGCCATGTGATGACAGAAATCAAGATTGGAGTTATGTTGTCACAAGCCAAAGAATGCCTGAGGCAGCCAGAAACTAGAGGAGGCAATGAAGCCTCCTTTTCTAGAAGCTTCAGAGGGAGCATGGCCCTGCCCACACCTGGATCTCAGACTTCTGGCCTTCAGAACTGTGAAAGAAGAAATTTCTATTGTCTTAAGCCAGTCAGTTTGTGATACTTTGTTATAGCAGCCCTAGGAAACTGATATAGCACTCCCCACAAGTCATGTAAGGCTCACAACTGCTCTAGGAGTCATGTACCATTATTATCCCTGTTTTAAAGATGAAGAAACTGAGACTTAGAGAGATTAATTCACTCCTGGAGGACAGGACCGCCATTTGAACCTTCTTCGATTCAAGAAGGACTACCAGGTTTCTTTTTAATTATGCAAGATATCATTATGGAAGATACAAAGCTGAGTAGGATACAGTGCTCGCCCTTGGAGGCTTCCAGATGACCCTGCGGGGTAGGTAAGGGAGATAACGTGAACTGTTTCACAAAGGGGAGCAATCTTTCCAGGGTCATGCAGTTTACTGGAGAATGTATTACAGTTAAGATGGAGAACTCAGGTCTTCTAACTACTAGCCCAATTATCTTTCTCCTGTTTCTCGAACACGAGTGAGGTACTGACCCCCATTTTCTTCCTTAAAAATTCTTGAAGGATGCCCTAAGTTTATTAGACATAAATTAATTTATGTAGTTTCATGTTTATGTGTTTATGATTTATTATACATAAATGAAAACTAGCATCAATTAACTTCCCTGTCCCACAGACGTACCATGTAACAAGGTTGTGTCCCCTGACAGAGAGGCAATTAGCATAATGGTAACGAAAGGTATCAAGCAAAAGTCAACCAATGGAGACAAAGGTCCTGCTTCTTTCTTCCACACGGCTATTAGCAGATTTTTCTAGCAACCCAAGACACTGAACACTCAGTTTGCTTAATTCTCAATTTGAGGATTAACTTTTTCTGTTAGGATTCACTAAATTTTCTACCGCACATCACCGCACACAGGGACGTAATCAGCCTTTATTCAAGTGTAATTGATTTACGTTAAGTCTCTGTTTTGGCTCATTAGTCTAGGACAATTGAAATTGGCATTAAAACATTGTTAAGATTAGGTTACTAATGGTGCTTCCTTTTACTAATTCAAAGCACATTAGTTCACTTCTCTGCACAAACCTTACTTGTTTTCAAAATGGAAATCACAATAAATTTGCCTCACTGGATTTCTATAGCTACCAAAATAAAATGATTACTCAAAACAGTTAAGAATGCAACACATTTCCAGGTGCCTGGGTGGCTCAGTCATTAAGCGTCTGCCTTCAGCTCGGGTCATGATCCCGGGGTCCTAGGATCGAGCCCCGCATCAGGCTCCCTGCTCAGTGGAGAGCCTGCTTCTCCCTCTTCCACTTCCCCTGCTTGTGTTCCCCCTCTCGCTGCATCTCTGTCAAATGAATAAATAAAATCTTAAAAAAAAAAAAAAAAGGGCACCTGGGTGGCTCAGTGGGTTAAAGCGTCTGCCTTGGGCTCAGGTCATGATCTCAGGGTCTTGGGATCGAGCCCCACATCAGGCTCTCTGCTCAGCAGGGAGCCTGCTTCCCCCTCTCTCTCTGCCTGCCTCTCTGCCTACTTGTGATCTTTCTCTCTCTCTGTCAAATAAATAAATAAAATATTTTTAAAAAACCACATTTCTTAAAGGTGATTATCCTGATAATCCATATTGTGCTTAAATTAATGCGAAGATTATCACCAAAAAGAAGGCCTGAGTTTAATAAGTTATTACCAAGAACTTAACTCTCCTGAGAGGCCAATAGTAGAACCCAAGGCATCTAAACACCCCAACTTGAGAAATAAATG
>CM053612.1:94110704-94132887 GCA_028646535.1 Procyon lotor | reverse complement strand
AATGGATAAAGAAGATGTGGTATATATATACAATGGGATACTATGCAGCCATCAAGAGAAATGAAATCTTGCCATTTGCAACGATTTGGATGGATCTAGAGGGTATTATGCTAAGCAAAATAAGTCAGAGAAAGACAATTATCACATGATCTCTCTGATATGAGGAATTTGACAGGCAAGGTGGGGGGGTCCTGGGGTGTAGGGAGGGAAAAAATGAAACAAGATGGGATAGTGAGGGAGACAAACCATAAGAGACTTTCAATCTCAGGAAACAAACTGAGGGTTCCTGGGGGCTGGGGGGTAGGGATAGGGTGACTGGGTTATGGACATTGGGGAGGGTATGTGCTATGGTGAGTGTTGTGAAATGTGTAAGCCTGATGATTCACAGACCTGTACCCCTGGGGCAAATAATGCATTATATGTTAATATAAAAAAACTTAAAAATTAAATAAATTAAAAAAAAGAAGTAGACAGTGGGAGGGAATTTGTTACTGGAGCTTGTCTGGCTGTTTCCTGCCACTCTGTTAGGTAGGAACATGTTTTAGGAATGGTTTTGCACCAAAAAAAAAAAAAAAAAAGGAATGGTTTTGCACAAGATCCAGATTGGTAATGAAATACAGAAATGATTCTATCTTCTCAATATGTGTGCTTTTCTTAATAAAAATGGCCCAAAGCAATCCTTCAGCCTGAGAGGTTGTGTGTAGACAACAGTCAATCGGGAATTGTTGTGAGCTGTATAATCCATCATGCGTTGACCGAGTATGATCATTAAACCATCCAATTTCCCAACTCACCAGGCTCCTCTCAAGTCATTTCTGTCTCTCATGTATGGCCAGACAGTCAAATCCAACCACTCTACAAGGCTGAGATTTGCTGGTGGTTGCCCTGCAGTCTATACAGCATAATCTGGCTTGAGATGCTTTGCACCCCAGGCTGCTATGTGTAATGGTGCCTCTGGTGCCCTCCACAGATTGTTGGGCTTGGGGGGCTTGGGTAAGGACTGAATTCCCATCAGAGCTTATTAAGTGTCTCATTAGCCTTCATTACATGCCCACGTACCTCAAACCTTAGTGGCTGAAAACAATAACCATTTTTTTTTCTGCTTATGGTTATTATAGGTTGGGTCTCTGGATTGGGCTCAGTTGGGTGGTTCTTCTAAGTTTGACTGAGGTTGACTAGCTGGCCTTTTTGTCTGTCGTCAGCTGATGGGTGGGCTGGATCTGGCTGGTTTAGGATAGCCTCAGCCTTCATGCCTGGGATGACCGAGACCCGTGCCCTAACAGATTCCCATCGTCTGTCTGGCCACCCTGGGCTTGTTTGCATGGTAAGAAAGGTTATTGGGGAGCAGGAGGACAAATCCCAAAGTATAAGTCTTTTTTTAGGCTCTGCCTACATCATGTTTGCTGATATCCCATTGGCCAAATTAAGTCTTAACGACAGTCCAGAAGTAGTGTGGGGGTACAGTACCAAAGACTATGGATGAGAGGAAATAACTTTTGGCCCTTGTTATAATCTATACCACAGAGCTATGGCACTGGTCTGAGCCTACATTAGTGTGGAGGAAGGGGCAACTTTTTCTAGATGTGTCTTTAGGCGTGTCTTTTCTCAATTCATTTGCCCAGAGTGGGTACCTCTTTTTATAACTTACAAAGGTACCATATGAGCCAGCTGAGGCTCTAGATTGGCCCAATATATGTTCTATCTTACCAATTAGATGTACATGGTAAATAATATCTCCAGGGTTATTTTACCCTTTTTCTTTTTTGTAGACTCTCCAAACCAGGCAGGCCCAACAATGAAGACCATCTCTTAAATGTTTTTTACGTCTTTAAGGGAAGCATCCATGTCCAATTCAATTTTGTAAGCTCCATAGCCTTTAGTTTAGCATTAATTTGGGCTCAAAAATATTTAATCTGATTTGTTACATTTTTATCATTCATATCAGTTATAATCTGTACCCTAGACACATGGTATTCAAAGTGGATCTGCAGACCACCTTAATCAGAATCACCTGAAGCCCTTGTTAAAATGCAGACTCCTGGGTCCGACCTCAGGTCTAATGTCCCCAAATCTCTGCTTGTGGCAGGAAAAATTATCTTTAACACACCTGGGTACTGCTCATGTACATTCAAATTTAAGAATCACTGTCTTAGAGAAGCAGATTTTGTAGTGGTTTGACCTCTGTACAAGGTAATAAATAATTTGGACATTCTAATCACATACATCCATACGTATACACAGAGCTAGATGACTGAAAAAAGGATTTTGAGGTGAAAATACCCTAAGTACAATAGATCTTTTCTAATCTATTTAAGTTTCCTAAACATTGATCAGGGACTCAGATATATTTCATGACCCAATAATGTGTGATGACTTGGCTTTTGAAAAACACAGCTCTGGGAGAAGACGCTCATAGGACCTTTATTTGAACATTTTTTTCTTCTCCCATATATACGTGGCAAATAGAAAAATGCTACTTTTTCTATGCTTATAAATGCCTTTTAATATCCATTCCCCTATGCCAGTGGTTCTCAAATTTTGGCATGCATCAGAATCACCCAGAATACTTATTAAATCACAACTTTCTGAGTCCCACCCCAAGAGTTTCTGATTCAGCAAGACTGGGGAGAGGCCAAAAACGTGCATTTTTAACAAGTTTCCAGACTGATCCTTCTCCTTGAGGGACCAACTTTGAGAACCACTGCCCTATATATTCCAGTCCCTTTTATTTGCTCCACAAACCATAAGAAATCCCCAAGTTTCCTGACTGATTTTTATTATCATTTGCTAACCACATTTGCACCAGTTCTTGGATTTTTTTTTTTTTAATTACTGCTTCCCAGCTACATTTGCTTTAGCTGGTTTCCACTCACTCAGACTTAGCTTGCATTGTGAACATATTGGATTCAGCTGGCATTTCCCTAAAGCTTGCCAAATGCACTCTAACCATTGTCTTCCTGGCATGTTTCCTACTCTGATTCTAAAACTGTGTTTTTCGTTCCTCTGTTTCTTCAGCAAGCACTAAGGTGGCCCAAGTCCCAGTCTAGTGGTGCTGTTTGTTCTGTAAAGTTAGATACTGTTGTCTCAGAGATGGCAGACCAGCCCCTTAAGGATGTCATTTTGATGCTATTAATCATTTCTTTCTCCAAGGGCCTGCTAGATCTCAGCCTGAGTCTACTGGCCCATATTTATTATGGTGCCTCATGCTATTGGAAACTCACTACCCCAAGTAGAGAGCAAAACATTTTTTGGAAATTTCATATGTTTGGCGGAACTGGACAAAATAGCAAGCTATTGGAATGCCTTCTCTTCTCCCAAAGCATAAATGTGGTTTTTGTTCTAGCCATCGTATCCAGTTTGTTTTGACTGTGAAAAAAGAGGAAGAGGAACACAGATAAGTCTAGATCTCCCCCTCCCCCAGCTCAGTATTACCCATGGCAAGAATGGATCAGCTTTGAATGTTTTAATACAAGGGATAGAGAACTCATTCCTGTCTGAGAAGCCTGCATTTTGGCCCCACCGTGGGCCACTGTCCTCTCTTGGTCATGATAGGCTGATTAACACCTATGTCATGAATGCTTCAAAGGAAAGATATTTGGGAATCTGATGTCATCATGTGATTTCTCTCCTTCACTTGCCACCCAGATAGTCCCCAGGGCCAGAATGGTGCTATGTATGGTACTTATGGCAGTTGACCCTAACAACTCCCTGTAAAATTTCCAAGGTAAAACTTCTTTTTTTTTTTTTTTAAGATTTTTTATTTATTTGACACAGAGAGAGAGAGATCACAAGTAGGCAGATAGGCAGGCAGAGAGAGAAGGGGAAGCAGGCTCCCTGCCAAGCAGAGAGTCTGATGCGGGGCTCGATCCCAGGACCCTGGGATCATGACCTGAGCCGAAGGCAGAGGCTTTAACCCACTGAGCCACGCAGGCGCCTGCCAAGGTAAAACTTCTCTCCTATATCCTGCGATCTATCTGGGGAGTGGGATGGGATCTCTGAGTTCTCATGCAGGGCTTGGAGCAGATTTTAGGTTCTTATCTGAGAAAAACGTGGACTCTGCCCAGGTCCATCTGAGGCCCATTTCCATTAAAGGTAGGATGACTTTTTATCTAAGTCAAAATACAAATCATGTTTCCATCAGGACTGCTTATTTAAAAAGAGGCAATATAAATCCACAAGTGGTAGTACAATCCTGTTTTTCACTATGTGGATTAGAGAGCAGAGAAGCTCAGGAGGAGGAGAGAGATGCAGAAATTTCAAGAAGAGAAAGAAATGAAGACAACACAGAGATGAGAAACAGAAAAGGTGAAGTTGATGTTCCAAGCCCCTCATTCTAATATATTCCCAAGGCCTTTTGGATCCATGTTATTCTGTGTTAATAATAGGTGGTGGATTTTTTGCTTATATGAGTTTGGGTCCACTTGAGTCCATTTCTTTCATATGTAGTCAAAGAAGTTGTAAATAGGACTAATGCTTTCTCTGACCTACTATCTAATGTTATCTCTTAGCTTAAATCTGAATCGTTACAGAAAAGATGTCTGCATTTTGTATAGAGATATGGTTGAAGTAGCCCCCTTTGTATTACTAGTGGGGTGAAAAACAGTTACACAGACTTACATCTTTGTGTGAGTGTATTTCTAAGTGCATATGATGTCACAGTTTCTGCATGAAAATGTTTAACTTAAGAAGTTAACTTCTTGTAAGTCATCTGACAAATGTTTATTGAGCACCTACTATGTGTCCAACATTATTTAAGACCTGTTTTTTAAAAAAATGGCAATTTTTTCTATTAGGTGGTGACAGTTTTATAATTGATAATGTTTCCTTAATTATCTTGACTTTCAGGGAGCTCCCTGAAATTTACATGCCAGTTATGGTGACAATTTTGTTTCATTATTTTATTACTGTTAAGCTTTATAGTCTCATTTTCTTTACATGATTCCTAACCACAGTTTAAATTCCCATTTACTGGGGCACCTGAGTGGCTCAGTCAGTTGAGCATCCAACTCTTGGTTTCAGCTCAGGTCATGATCTCATGGGTTATGAGACTGAGCCCTACGTCAGGCTCCATGCTCAGCAGGGACTCTGTTTGAGATTCTCCCCCCCCCCCCCCTCTTGAACATGCTCTCAAATAAATAAATAAATAAATCCTTAAAAATTTCCTTTTTACTAGTCTGGGTTCACATGTCTATGCATTTTTATTTTAAGTTGACTCCAATGGGGCGCCTGGGTGGCTCAGTGGGTTAAGGCCTCTGCCTTCGGCTCAGGTCATGATCTCAGGGTCCTGGGATTGAGCCCCGCATCGGGCTCTCTGCTCAGCAGGGAGCCTGCTTCCCCCTCTCTCTCTGCCTGCCTCTCTGTCTACTTGTGATCTCTCTCTCTCTCTCTCTGTCAAGTAAATAAATATCTTAAAAAAAAAAGTTGACTCCAAGACTTTTGTGAGAATTTGGGGCACAGATTATTTGGAAATCATATTAATGAAATTCGATTCTGTTTGGGTTGGTCCTTGGAATGGAGAGGATATTAACTCAGGAATAGAGTCATGAGATGGCCATGTTTCTTGCCACATAGAAGAGGAAGGGGAGACTACAAGTCAAGACAGAAAAAGAGAGAACAAGAGTAAGAGAAGATAGAAGTAGGCATGTGGGAAAACAAAGAGGCAAAGTGGAGAATGTAGCACTAAAGTAGGCTTTCAACATTCATGGTTACTCTTTCATTTCTCCTCCAGAAATGTATTGGGTGCTTAGAAGGAAGTGTGCTACGGAGGGTCCTCAAAAAGTTGAAAATAGAGCTACCCTACGACCCAGCAATTGCTCTACTGGGTATTTACCCCTAAGATACAAATGTAGTGATCCGAAGGGGCACGTGCACCTGAATGTTGATAACATCAATGCCCACAATAGTCAAACTATGGAAAGAACCCAGACGTCCATTGACAGATGAATGGATAAAGAAGATGTGGTAAATATATACAGTGGAGTATTAACAGCCATCAAAAAACCAAAATCTTGCCATTTGCAACAGCATGGATGGAACTAGAGGGTATTATGCTAAGTAAAATAAGTCAATCAGAGAAAGACAACTATCATATGATCTCTCTGAAATGAGAAATTTGAGAAACAAGACAGAGGATCATAGGGGAAGGGAGTGAAAAATGAAACAAGATGAAGCCAGAGAGGGAGAGAGACTGTAAGAGACTCTTCATCTCAGGAAACAAACTGAGGGTTGCTGGAGGGGGAGGGGAGGGGGGAGATGGGGTGGCTGGGGGATGGGCAGTGGGGAGGGTGTGTGCGCTATGGTGAGTGCTGTGAATTGTGTAAGACTGATGATTCACAGACTTATACTCCTGAGACGAATAATACATTCTATGTTAATTAAAAAAAATAAATACCAAAAAAAAAAAAAGGGGGAGTGTGCTAAGTGCTGAATATCAGAGACAGAGTTCCCTCTTAGTGTTTATACCATCACTGAGGGATCATCATTTAAAACCCTCTTTAACTGAATCAGGTTTAATATGGCTGATCCAGGATGTCTTTTTTTTTTTTTTCCAAGACTAGTTTTTGGGCTTTATTTCTGATCCATGTTGTGGGATTCCACTTTTCACCCACGGGCCTAATTAATGGCCCTGGTGGCCTCTCCCAGTCTTTGCTAAGCCCTAGGTATTTACTGCACACCCCAAAGCCACGGATAAGTCAGTATCAGGCCTGCTCCCGATGGTTTATCTCACCGAGGTCAATGACGAATCATGAGATGGAGATGAGCACTTGATCTTGGCAGCTGGCACCGCATGCAAGCTAGCAATTTAGAGTGAAAATCCAGCTGCCCGTCCCTTGAGCTCTTTCACATTGTAACAATGGCTGTTTACTGGCAGAGGAAGCGAGGCCTGTGCAGAAAGAAAGAATGGAAGATAGAAAATCACCCAATCTACATTATGAAAATTAAAGCTTTGTTACTTCTACTCACTACATATTCTAATACGTTGATCTGGAGAGATTTTCCTTCGCCGTGAGACTGTAAATGAATTCCATGAGATCCACAAAATACACTTACCATTTCAGAGCCCAAAGAGTGATTACAATGTATGGCCAAACAACAACAACACACACACATACACATACCCACCCCCTTAGTGCTGAAATTTTCTTCCAATTCAATGAAATTTTGGTCCTATTTAGAAGTCGTATTTTAGCCCACTCTCCTGTCTAAGGATGCAATATAAATATTGCTTTGGAAAGCTGAAAGGCAAGACAATCAACTAAATGTTTCTATTTTATAGAACTGAATACAATTAAAATGCTTATATATACACACAATAGCAAGCAGGTCTAATCATTTGGTTTAATTACACATTCTAGATTTTTTTAAAATGTGCTTTAATTCCCAATTGGCATTCTAAAATCTGAAAGTAAACTTCCCGTGGTAGTGAATGGAAGGAATTCCAGAAGTCAAAGAAGCCTTTCTTGAGGTCTCATCAGTGATCACAAAGAATGCATAGGCTCAGTGAACACAATTATACATTAATTTGGTTAAAGACTGTTCAAGAATGATTTCCTGAAATTCAACGTGCCTGGCTACAGTGGGCTTGGTGTTGGAAGCAGATGTGTGTACAGTTTGTATAATGAATTAGGTGAGATATTCTATATAAAGGCAACATCACTGCACTTTCTTTCATCTTTGGGAATGCTCTAATCCGTTCACAAGAATGTTCAGAAGCACATTCTACAAATTTTAATGCTCGAGCAATGCGGGGTGGGGGCGTAGAGTGAGGCGTAGAGGGACTTTCACCTAAGCAAGTCTTCTCACCAAATTTTGTTCATATCAACTCTGGTTAAAGGGCAATTGGCAAGGAAAGTCTTGGTAAGTTGGTAAAGTCTTCTTTCACATGTTCTCATCATGTCTCAGGGAGACGGCAAAGATGAAGCATGTAAAAGCCGGCGAGGGACCACAGAAGAGCTCATCGGCAAATGAATGGTTCTAATTACAAAGACGATATTCATAAGTCGAAAACACAGACCATCTTAGCCAAGCATCGTAAAATTTCAAGTTCTAAAATGGAGCATGCCAACAGCAAAGAGGGTTTTTGATTATCTCTATCGCCCACCCCCCCCACCCCCGCCACATGAGGATCACATAGTCTTTTCTTATGTGCCAGGCATCAAGTTCAGCATTTCACTCTAATAGGTAACTTAATCCTCACACACGCCCTCTAAGGGAGATGTTGTTATTATTCTGCTTTTACAGGGGAACGAATGAAGTCTCAGAGCAGCTAACTCTGTATCACTGAAGTCCAAATTCCGCCACCCTCCAGCTATTTGCCACTATCGAGACAGCAATCCTAAGTGCTTTTGATTTGGTATTCTTTTTAAGAGAACACATTCCAAGTTCGAAGCATGCCGTCCACATTTGCTAGATGGAAGGGCAGCCCTCTTCCAACGTGGAGCATGAAAGAGATATCTGGATGTGCTTTAAAGATCTTTTTGCCGTTCCCTGCCTAGTGAAGAAGCAGCCATTTTTACCTTATCATGACTCCTGCTTTCCAAATTTGTAAAGTGGTGCACAGACACACCAGGACACAAACTAAAAAGCTCTTTCTTCTCACCCGTCCTTTGTTAAACATGGTAGAGCCGATTTTCCCAGCTAGACATCAGAATGGCAGAACAACACAGAGGTTGTGACACAGATTCCGGAGCAGGACTGCTTGGATTCTTCCAGATCCTGGCTGTACCACTCGCTACGTGTGTGATTCAAGGCAGTCACTTAATGTGACTATACGTCAATTTCATTGTCTGCAGGATGGTGATAAAAATATCCTACTTCACAGGGTGGTAGTGAAGACTAAATGAGAAGCTACTGTAACACACTTAGAACCATGCGATAAATGTTAACTTGTATTATCTGACTATGACATTCATCACTGACCCACTACTAAACTGTCCCCAGGAGGTCATCGCTGGGCTTTCACTGGCTTTAAAAGGATTGGCTTCTAACTCTGTCTCCCCATGATAATAAATTCCTTAATGGTGGGGGCCATTTATTATCTCTTTATAGTTCCTGGTGTCTGGCACAATTGTCTTTTTATGGATAAGAACTCCATACTGCATCACTGCATTAAAAATGTGTGGGTGACAGAAAAGACCTTTTATTTTGTACCTTGGTCTATCTTTACACCAGTCTTACAAATTTCAAAAGCTGGAGTCATGACATTATAAAAATAACTTCTGTACTTGACTAATGAAGCAGATGGAAAAGGATCTTCAAATCACATTAAAGCATCTCTTACATACTTTGCATTACCTGAAAGAAAAGGTTTTGCTTTAACACGGTTAATGCTTACTGCCTTGTATTTTCTTTTTTGTCTTTTCTTCTTCTTTCTTCTTCTCCTCCTCCTCCTCCTCCTTTTTTTAGGAAAGGGGAGAGAGGAGCAGAGGGAGAGAAAGAATCTTAAGCAGCCTCCATGCCCAGTGCAGAGATGACACGTGGATCCATCTCATGACTCTGAGATCATGACCTGAGCTGAAACCAAGAGCTGGACGCTTAACCCACTGAACCACCTGGGCGCCCTGTATCTTCCTGTTTATCTTAAAAAGAACACCAAGTCAAGAACACTAAATGTCACTCACCTTGCACTAGTGATGACTCCAAGTGCATCGAAGGAGAATTTGGGTATAACTGTGTGAGATCTCAGGGATATGACTGCCAGTTAGGTAAGAAGGTGGAGTGGCAGAGGGATGCAGTTCTTGGCCAAACCTTTTGATTGAACATCTATTATAAACCCAAGAAAGGACAAAATATAACTTCTGTAGCAACGACACAAATTAATTTGGTGTTCAAAATGTTAACGAAAAACAAGTGCCTGGTATTAGCTTTGCAGACTGAGATGCATGGGGAGACAGTGTCACGTTGGTGATGGGGTCTGTCATGTCCGAAAGTCACATGATCAATAAGGTCATATCAAGCCATCCATCTAGAGACATTGATGTTATTAAAACAGCATTTAGAAAGTATTTCACCGGTCAGCAGCAGCAGAAAATACTGGTCATCTCGGTAAGTACCGAAGCTTTCCTCCAAGGGGCTCAAAGGTTCTATTTATACCCAGATAACATAGAAGTCTCAACGCTCTCTAGTGTAAACATTCACCTTTAGGCTCATGCTAAAATAGCACTTGGTCTTAAAAAAAATTGTGTTCTTGGAAGCCACATCGTTATAGCTACTCTTGTTTACTCTGATTATTTCCCAAGAGGGGCATCGCTGTTGGTGCCTATTGGTTACTTACGAATCAAGCCTTATAGACCTCACTCTTTCATCTCCGCTCTATTTTCAGGCAAGCATCACTCAGAGTCACCACTTGAGCGTGAGGGGATCTCTAACTTCAAGGAACTACAGGATATTAAAACCTGAACTTCATATATAAGTCCCATGAAGGGGAGAGAGGGGCAACTTATTAAAGACATATTCATACCAAGTTGCAAACGTGTACTACACACTAGGTAGGTATGGGCACCTTACATACGTGTCATATAGGTTATATATTCATTATATCTGCACCGTTTACTACAGCAACCATCCTTACGGTTCCTCAGTCAAAACTCTCAATGTGTCACTGTTGATACCTCTTCTCTTCTTTTGATGCCTCTCTTCTCTTGTACCTCACAATGGATTCACCAACAAATATGATCTGCCTGACCTTCATAATATCCCTGCAACCTGACCACAGGTCACTACCTCCACTGCCACCACTCCAGTCCCATCCGCCATCTTCTCTCACTCAGATTGTTGCACTGGCTTTGTAACTGGTCTCCCTGCTTCCGTTCGTGCCTCACAAAAGCCTATTCTCAATTAAGTTCCGGGGTGATCTTTTGACATCCTAAGGTGGGTCATGGCGCTCTTTGGCTAAAAAAACCTTCTTTTTTTTTTTTTTTTAAAGATTTATTTTTATTTATTTGAGAGAGAGCGAGCATGAGAGGGGAGAGGTTAGAGGGAGAAGCAGGCTCCCCACGGAGCAAGGAGCCCGATGTGGGACTCGATCCCGGGACTCCAGGATCATGACCTGAGCCGAAGGTGGTTGCTTAACCAACTGAGCTACCCAGGCACCCAAAAGCCTTCTAATGGCTTTCATCCCACTCCATGATCTGTCCCACCTAGTACCTCTTCAGCTTCATCTCCTGCTCTTCTGCATGCCTCATTCTGTTTGTATTTTATGTAAATAGAAGCACAGATTAGTTATTTTTTGTGTGTCTGGCTCTTTTCTTTCAACATTACAGTACTTAAGAGATAGTGGCATTATCTCAGAGTTAGACAAACAGACTAATAGCACAAAAGGGGAGGGCTGGAATAGTGCCCACATATACATGAAAGAGATGAAAAGATACATGAAAAAAATGAAAAGAGATGAAAGATACATGAAAAGAGAGGCCCTAGAAATGGCCTGCATAAACAAGAGTTGGTATGGGAGAGCAGTGAGTAAATAACCTATCTCTTCAATAACTAACACTGGAGTGAATAGTTATCTCTACAGAAAAAATGAATTTCTATCTCCATTTTCTATCATAAACAAAATTACAGGTGGATATGAGACTCAAAGGCAAACAGAAAATTAAAACTTAAAGAAGAAAATATAGGAGGAAAACATTACAACTTCTGGGTGGGGAGGATTTCTTTAAAAAGATGACAATTACTCAAGCAAAGGAAATACATGTTAAACTTAAGTGCATTATAATCAAGAATTCCTATTCAATAGACCATCAAAGGTAAAAGACAAGGCACAAATAGGGAGAAGGTATTTGCCGTACATATGGCTGGCAAGGGATTAATATCCAGAATATGAAGAAGTCCCACAAATCAATGAAAAAAATAGAAAAAAACACAAGGCATTTCAAAAGAAAAGATATATGAATGAAAATATCCCTAATCCCATTAATAATCTGAGGATGCTAACTAAGGAAACAATGAGATGGTATTTTACACCTACCAGATGAACAAAAATTCCAATGTCTGACAAAGATGATTATTGCCAGAATGTGGAGAACCAAACACTTCTTGAGCTATTAGTAGTACATAAATTGGTTCCATCACTTTGGAAAAGAGCGTGGTATCACCTTGTAAAAAAAAAAAATGTGTATTCTTATCACCCAGCAGTCTGGCTCCCAGGCCTGTACCCTAGACTCTTTCTTATCTGACCCTAGAAATATGCAAAAAATATTCTAAGTAGAACATTTGTAATAGCAAGAGAATAGAAACCCCATTACTAACATTGACTGGAGGTTGGATGAAAAAACTGTAATATATTAATAAACTGGAGCAGGGCACAAAAGAATGCCTAATCTGTGCTTCCACTTATATAAAATGTGTTAGCATATTAAGAAGAGCAGTGAAAATGAAATACAGTTATATGCATCAATAATGGGTGACTGTTAAATGTAGTATTGAGTAAAAAAGCAAGTCACCAAAGAGTGCACACAGTATAATTCTGTTCATAAAGTGTCCCAAGACATGTGAAGTAAAATAAAACTTTGTTTAAAAATGCATGAAAATTCTGGTGAAAACATCCAACAAAGTAAAGGAAGGATGAACACAAAATTCAGAATAGTAGTTACCTGAGGGGTTGGGGGGCTGTAGTGGGATACAAAAGGGTTCAGGCAGGGGCAGCTGGGGAACTTCAGAGGCTTGGGTAATATCCTCTTTCTTAAGAAAGGTTGAAGGGTACATGGATTCTTTGACTATTATTTAAACTGTATATACTATATACTCTTTCATGCCTATGATGTATTAATATAAATATGAATTCTTCTACTACTGTACTTTCCAATATGGTAGTCCCTAGACATGCATGGCTATTTGAATCAAATTATTTAAAATTAAATAAGATTAAACATTCAGTTCCTCAGTCATATTGCTATGGTTTAAATGCTAAGCAGCCATATGTGGCTGCTGGCTACCATATTGGACATTGCAGATCATTGGGCAACACTGTTCTAGAACATTTTTACCTCCTTAGCATGAGATACTGTTTTTATTCACTTTTTATAAAATCAGGCAATTCAATGACTCTCTGCAAAAAAAAGAAAAAAAAAAGAGTCTCCATAATTCTGTCAATAACAGCAGTGGGAGATGAAGCAAAGATTTACTTCCTATGGATTTTGTTGATCCTCTTGGTTAAAGAAAATTCCATTAACAAATATGTCAGACTTCATATTCCAGTTCACTTAACTCATCAAATGCCAGCATGAGCCTGATTACTATTCCGCTTCAGGAAGTCAAAGACAGTTTCCATGCAGCTTCTTGTACCAACAAGGTCGTGAGCAGAATTTCATCTGCCAAAAAATTTCATTGTGTGAAGATTTCCAAAGCTATATATCCTTCAAGGTAGAATCTGTAAGTGGAAAATGGCCTTCTAGAATGAGAAGGTACCCTAGAGAAAAGAGAAGGTCTCTGCCTCCCTCCCTCCTTTTTTCCATGGCCTTCCCAAAGCAGGTGTTGCTATCTGAGAGTTTCCAAGTATGTGTTTTATCCTGTATGTTAGAGGATCAAATACATGGGTGTATTTCTCTGTTTCCCTTGCCTTCATGGAGCAGAATCTGGCCATGGGCTCTGGCGTCTTTTCCTTCTTTTCTATCTCACACACACTTGGATATTCTAAACCCCGGCCTCATATTCCTAATACAGTTTCCATAAGGGTGGTAAAAATTTGAAAGTGGGGTTTGGAATTAGAGGACAGATAATCTCTCCCTATGCACTTGGGTCTAAGCCATGGATTCTTATCCAGTTGTCTAGAAAGCTCTGCTTGGCAGTTTTAGGCACAAACTCACTGAAAGAAAAAAAAAAGATGCCTTTCTTCCCTTGCCATTGTCCATTGGGGGCACGGTGACTTTGGGGGCTTCAAGGAGAAGAGAGGGGCTGAACCAAAATCAGATTCAGGCAGTGCTTTCTCCTTTGCTCAAAAATCCATTTAATGGCCCTTAAAGCCCCAACATCACCCCCCGGGGATCCTAGCTGAGGATTCGTGGTTCAGAGCCGAACAGGGAGTTGGAAAAGTAGCAGTCAGAAGCCTGCTGCTAGCTGTCGTCCAGCTCTGCTGGGAGCCGACGTCCTCCTTAAACGGGTGTTTCCCTCACCTTATGGATGGTCATCATCCCATCAACACCACAGGCAGCAAGTTACCTTCTGTCCTCACTCAGGGCACTCGGGACATGCCTGTCCATCCTGGCAATGTTACATCTCAAAGCCACGAACGTTTGCCTGGTCTGTAGTCATGCAGCCCTGAAGAGAAAAGCCATCTCTGAAGACATCATTTTAATAGTTACAGTGTACTTCTAAAGAAGACTTATTTCGTCTGATTGCCTGCTAACACAGATGGTTGACCCCAGAGTAATGAGTGCCCTTAAATTCATCACAGATATTCATAGCAGTAACAAGAATTCTCATAAAGTAATTTCCCATTTACCAATCGAAGTAATCCTAATTCCAGACTCAGCAAAGAGGTCTACTTCCTTCTCTTTCACTAATAAGTCTAAGTTTCATTTTCTTCCCCTAATTACTCATTTTGTATTTATTCGTTCATTTGTTTATCTGATAGCATTCATTGTCTAAGTCTCTGATTTCAAATCTGTGCCTTGTGGGCACTCAGGAATTCTAGGTCCTATGCAAAAGGACCCTTTAATCCCTCTGTTCAGCAAGTATAGGCTGCCTAATGAATAAAAATGGGTCTTCCACTATATGGGCCTTGGGCTTCCTATATATGGACTGCTATTTTCAAATGTCTGCAGATGTTGCGATTCATAAAATACAAAATCATTTAAAACTGTGTTTGAAACTATAGTCCTTTTGCCCTTGTATAAAATATTTTCTCAAGCAACGAACACTAGAAATGTAGGTAAAATTATAGGATGACTTGGAGATTTTTCTGATGGTATAAAGAGGTCTTCAAACTCATAGTGTTAGGAAACTCTGGTCTAAGTCACGCAGAGTTGGGTCCTCTGTCACTGTGAATTAATGTGTGCCAACAGATTTTCCAAATCCTTGAGCAACTCCTGTTGCGCAACCACTCAGTGACTACGTTGAATACTGCTGGAGGAGAAGCTGGGACACATACCTGGGATGTCAACAAAGGAAAATGAACAAAACCCTCTCACAAACAAAGAAAAAACTTTTTGCCTATCCAAGGTCATTTGTTCCCTTCCTCTTTTTGAAAAACCCTATAATGCCATAATTTCTTTGCAAATGTAAGAAACTAAGAGCACCTAGAGGGAACATGGAGGAAAAGTCAGGGGATTCCAGGCCCCGAGCCATCCCGGATCACCCAAGCATTCCCTCGTCCTGCTTTTGTCTTCCAAGGTGTTCCTCGATGGAGCCAGTGGCCGGCATCCTCACCATTCAAACAATCGTCTACTGCTTCTCAGGTTCCTCATCTGCCTGGGATTCAAGCTGGCGGAGGATGGGTGGCCAGCTAGGAGTCCTGCTAGGTCTGCACGTGCAACGTGCCAAGTCTCTCTGCAGTTCACTTAAATAGCCAACATCATCTCTTCTTCAGTCCGCTGCAACCCAAGTCCGGGGGTCAGCGTGGGGATGAAAATTGGGGATGCACCTGGGCTCCTATCTCAAGGTCAACAGATGAGATGTGATGACTAGTTCACTTCCAGTGAATTTTTTTTTTTTTTACAAATTCACTGGAAAAACAGTCAAAAGTATTATATGATATGTATCTTTTGCTTAAAGTTTGAACACCAGGGATACATAATTCTCCAAAAATAAATCCTTCTGTCTAACAACCTCCTTTAGGTCAATTCCACGTCCACACTCTGTACTCTAGATTTTGGTTCATTAGCTTGCAAAATGCATGTTTTTGGTAACAACTGGGAGCGGTGAGGGTGAATCAGAGTATCTTCGTGGCTGGATGAAACAAAGAAACAACGAAAATCCTGTTCCTCTGATGCAAAATCAGCAGTATCAGCTTCCTGTGGAAAAAAACACACCTTGATATAAGGGGGTGGGAGAAGGTGGAGAAGTGGAAGAAGAGTACGGGGGAAAGAATCAAACTTCATCACCTTCTATTGCCTACAGTGGTTTTGGCGGACATTTTAGAAGGCTAGTTTATTATACTACCAAACTGGCATAATGATGGCCAGCTTCAGCACAGAGCACACACTTTGCACATAATAAGTACCCAATAAATATTTATTAATGCCATCTGACCAATTGGAGACCAATTTAGAAGACCGCTTCTGTCGTCTTTGCCAGTTTGCCTCTACCTGATTCCAGCTCTCAGAATTCCTTTAACGAGGCTCAAGACCAAGATTATAGCTGGAATTATTATAAAACTTGCTCATTTTGCCCTAGTATTTTTTAAAATTTAATTCTATTTTTTCAGTGTTCCAAGATTCATTGTTCATGCACCATACCCAGTGCTCCATGCGATAGGCCTAGTATTATGCTCAGAAAATATTATCTTTCCTGGGGGAAATATACCACAAATAGCTTTGCCTGTTTTCCCCTCATGTTTCTGAATATTATTTTTTAAAACATTAATTATAAGGAATATAAAAAACTGTCTTCATTAAAAAGTACTTTATTGGGGCGCCTGGGTGGCTCAGTGGTTTAAGCCTCTGCCTTCGGCTCAGGTCATGATCTCAAGGTCCTGGGATCGAGCCCAGCATCAGGCTCCCTGCTCAGCGGGGAGCCTGCTTCCTCCTGTCTCTCTGCCTCTCTGACTGCTTGTGATCTCTCTCTGTCAAATAAATAAATAAAATCTTAAAAAAAAAAAAGTACTTTATTGTGTGCATCCCCTCTGAAGTAGTTCAAAAATAGGGCTATATTTTTTACCTACACGTCATTTTTTATAAAGATTTTATTTATTTATTTGAGAGAGAGGGAGGGAGGGAGAGAGAAAGAGTGAGAGAGAGAGAGCGAGCGAGCATAAGCGGGGAGGAAAGGGAGAAGCAGGTTCCCCAGTGACCTGAGCAGGGAGCCCGACGCGGGGCTCGATCCTGGGACCCTGGGATCATGACCTGAGCCAAGGGCAGATGCTTAATCGACTGAACCTCCCAGGCGCCCCTTATCTACACTTCATGCCATTTTACCACCTACAGTCATAAAAGGAGGGCCACACACTCTCCTGGAACTTGGCTGTCTTATTCACTGCTAGTACCGGAGCCATTTTAGTTCTTCCTTGTTTAGGTTTAGGGAAGTCTGGTCCTAAAAGACTAATAAATCAACACTCAGTAGTACACATCTGAAAATATTGGGAGAGGCCTCTCATGTCCTCTTCCCAACTTTGAAATTCAGCTTCGCGATAAGTGTAAATTGCTAACTGGTGGTTCCTAAACTTCTGAAAGCATCCGAATCTGTTAGAGAGCTTGTTAAGATACAGATTCCTGTGCCCGCCCCCCGAGATCTGATTTAGGAGGGGGTGCCTGAGCATGGGGATTTCTAACAAGCAACCCGGGGATGCTGAACCTGCTGTTCCACAGGCCACACTTTGAGGAGCACTATTCCAAGGACCTGGATGAGTTAATGAAGCCATTTAAAATGCCTGACACCCTCCTAGAGGATTATGCATGGGTGCAAGTAATCCTGCCTAATAAGTGAAGATGGATGGCCATACTTGGGCATCTTAAGACTTCCACTCTGGCTATAGCAGAAATAGGACGTTTTGAGACCAGCCCCAGTATGACAAATGTGTTGTCATTTAGCTGCTCACCATGACTCATGCCTACCGATTCTGGGGTTAAGGCGAGCCTGGAAAGTATACGCGCATCAGGGGAAAAGCCTGTCTCTCTACTTTGGGAAATACCGGATCAAATGAAATTTGAGGTCATTCCAGTAAAACGGTGGAAAAGGGAGAAAGCACCCAAGCAGATCCTGTTACCTTCCATGATCAAGCAGTTTAAACTACCATGGCCCACGGGGCGTGGGTGAATTTGTCTCCTTGGCAAGCAAAAGGGGTTGACAGAAAACAGGTATGGATGCATTTTCAAGGAACTGACATCAGTTCTTCTGCACACTTGAACCCTGTAGGAGCTTATTGTACAGAACAGAAGCTTCTCAACAAATCGGGAGGCATGATTCAAAGGAGAAGAGGTGTCCTTGAGCGTCGACGAGATGCGTTCGTATCCTCTGCAGGTCTCAAGTTCTTAAGGCTCCATTTATTTGCGGTGCTATGAGACCAATGGAAAGCATATTCCCTAAGGAAAATACTAAAATTCAATTCAAGGTATAGAATCTTCTTCTGGGTTTATCTCACTTAGCATAATACCCCAGGTCCATCATGTTATCACACATGGTAAGATTTTATTCTTTTTATGACTGAGTGGTAGTCCGTTATATCTGTAGACCACATCTTTATCCATTCGGCTATCGATGGCCGCTCAGGTTGCTTCCAAATCTTGGCTCTTGTAAATAATGGCACCACAAACATAGAGGTGCCTATGTCTTTCCAAAGTACTGTTTCTATTGCCTTTGGGTAACTGCCCGGTGGTGGAACAGCTGGATCGTATCGTATTCCTAGTTCTAGCTTTTTGAGGAACCTCCATACTGTTTTCCACAACGGCCACACCAATTTACCTTCCCACAAACGGTGCACAAAGTTTCCCTTTTCTGCACATCCTCGCCAACAAACTTGTTATCTCTTGCCTTTTTGGTACTAGCCATTCTGACAGGTGTGAGGTGATCTCTCATTGTGATTTTCATTTGCATTTCCCTGATGATGAGTGACGTTGGGCATCTTTTCATACCGTATGATTTTGCTTACATGTGGAATTCAAAAAACAAAACAAATGAACAAACAAACCACACAACAACAAAAAAGAAGGGAACAGGCTGATAAATACAGAGAACAAACTGGTCGTTGCCAAAGGGGAGGCAGAGTGGGAGGATGGGCGAAATGGGGGAAGGGGATTAAGAGGTACAAACTCCTAGTTATAAAATAAATAAATACAGCATAGGGAATATAGTCAATAATATTGTAATACACCAATTGCAGTGAACATTTTGTAATATACGGAATGTTGAATCGCTATGTTGGACACCTGACACTAATTTAATATTATATGTCAACGATATTTCAATTAAAAATTGGGGAAAAAATGGTATCGAGGACTTCTGGATCTGGCTAAGTTGGAGTAAACACATTTCATGGTGTCCTCCCACTAATTACAACTAAAAACCCTAGACGGAATACATAAAGTAACTATCTGAGGGTGGCAAATAAACACGTGGAAGCATGTTCAACATCATTAGTCCCTAGGAAAATGTAAATTAAAACTGCAATAAGATATGACTTCACAGCTATCAGAATGGCCTATCCAATCACCTGATAATAGCAGGTGCTGGTGAGAACGCAGAGCTCTCCTACATTCCCGATGGCAACAGGGACAGTCATTCGAGAAAACAGCTTCACAGTTTCAGGTAAACAAAATACCGGAGAAACTAACATTCCTACGTGATTATCCAAAAGAAATGAAGGCTTACATTCACACGCAAAGCTGTACATGAATTTTTACAGAAAACTTAAAGCGAAAGAAATGTTTTTCAACAGATGAATGACTCAATAACACATTGTGATCCTGGGGTCCTGAGTGGCTCATTTGGTGATGTGTCTGCCTTCAGCCCAAGTCAGGATCTCAGGGTCTTGGGATCGAGCCCTGGCATCGGGTTCCCTGCTCAGTGGGGAGTCTGCTTCTCCCTCTATGTCTGCCCCTCCCCTCGCTCATATTCTCTCGCTCGCTCACTCTCCCACTCTCAAATAAATACAAACATAAATACATGAAATCTTAAAAAAAAATTGTGGTCCATACAATGGAGTAGTACTCAGTAATAGAAAGGAATAAACTAAGTCTGTATGAACAACATAGACGAATCTCAAATACATTGTGCCAAAGGAGAGTAACCAGTCTAAGAATTTGCATACTGCATAATGCCATTTATAAGACATTCTGAAAAAGCAAAACTATGGAGTGATTAGTGGCTTGTCAGGGAAAAGGGTGGGTAAGGCGTTGACCATAAAGGAAGAGCCTGAGGGAATTTGGGAGAATTTTTGTGCTTTAATCCACAGCGTGGTAGCGGTTACACGATGCCATGCATTTGTCAAAGGTCATAGAACTTGACCTCAAAACAAAAGTGAATTTTACTGTATCAGCTAAAGCTGAACATACAGATAAAATGGGCCCCAGCCATTGTAGTTTTCGTTTACGTCCCAAAGAAACGCACACATCGGTTCACTAAAACGCATGCAAGAAAATGTAGGGATACTCTCCTCAACAGTCCCAAATCAAAAAATACCAAAACGTCCCTCATAACAGAATGGATAAATAAACTGTGCTATGTCAGTACAATGGAATCTACATGGGAATTAATGAACTGCAACCACACAGAAGAATATGGTCTACTCTCACATACAAGGCTGAATTCTAAGAAGCCAAATGTAAAAGTGTACATACTAGATGATTTCATTTATATGAAATTCAAAAGCAGGCATAAGCTAATTAAGGTATCAGAAGTCAAGGTAGCATTTACTCTTGGTGGCCTAATGACTGAAAGGGGAAAGAGATGCCCCCTTGGGGTCCCGGTAATATTCTATTTTTGATCTGGGTGCGTTCAGTTTGGGAAAATTTATCAGACCATAACCTTACATAACTTTAGCACACTTCACGTATGTTATACTTCAGTATAATGCGAATATGGGTAGATTTGTCTAGGGAGAGTTTCCACAGCTTTCAACAGTTTTACAAAGGAGTTCCTGCTTCAAAACTAATTGCAACCATTGAGTCGGAAAACAGAGAGCAGATCTCAAATGGCATGAGGATGGTGGCTTGGCCGGTAAACGTTATT
This sequence comes from Procyon lotor, assembly GCA_028646535.1. Taxonomy (NCBI): domain Eukaryota; kingdom Metazoa; phylum Chordata; class Mammalia; order Carnivora; family Procyonidae; genus Procyon; species Procyon lotor. Next base: position 94,112,067 of record CM053612.1, on the reverse strand, counting down.
CTGGATTTTTCTATGTTGAATGAGTCAGTCCTACTCTACTTAAAGAAGTGGGTGGTCAGGTGACGCTCCCCACTCCTGGCTACCCGTAAGAAAGCTGTTCTGTGTTTTCCCAGGACTGTAGGCTTTTCCAGGACGAGGCACATTCACTGCTAAAGCTGACAAAGACCTGGGCAGACCCGAACGGAAGTGGAAGGGACCCCTGTTCTGCTTCTTTTTAGAAAAGGACAAATCTTCGGTCATGTGTCATTGGAGCTGTTGGCCTTTGAGAATCACCCGCTCCCACAGAAGCACCCAGATGTGTTTCATGAGGAAACTGAATGGCATTTCCAACAGTTCCAGTATTTGAAGAAAACTAATGTGGGTCAGGGCAGCATTAAGCAATTCCTGGTGTTCTGAGGTGAAGGACTTTAACCGACTCGCCCTATGATGCCTCCGTTCCCCTTCCATGCGGGGTGCAGGGACCTGGTTTCCTGCGGTGCCCCCGTGGGCTGCAGGTTCAGTAACACTTTCAGGACAAGTGATTAGATGAGTGTCCTTCAGAGTCCTTGCTGGTGGATCAGATTTAACCAAGGCAATCGCGTGTCTCCATACAATGAGTTCCCGAATGCCCAGGGAGAAGGCCCAAATGGCCTAGGAGCCCTTGACAGTTTTCAGTGCAAGATGGTTTCTCTCTCTAGGGTTGTGGCTATTGATGCTTTCCTTCTATACTTGATGAACACCACTTAAAAATATTCAGTATAAGGTAATCGAAACTTGTCCACCCCCTTTTCATAGGAGGTAGCTTTGCCTTATGTAATACTCATGCTTATTGCACTTGTGATCAACAAATGGCCTCCGCATGGAGTGGAGGAACAGATGAAGTGGCTCGATTCTCCAAACATTGCAGAAACTCATAATGCAGGCTAGTGGACAAGATGTTTTACTTTCTAACGTGTTTTTAAATCCCCTCCAAAGGAATGTATCTACACATCTATTTTTGTTAGGTGATACAGGGTTCTACTCTAGCTTCTAGAAAAGCCACTTGAGAGGCCAGCATCACCTTGATCCCAAAACCAGACAAAGACCCCATCAAAAAAGAGAATTACAGACCAATATCCTTGATGAACACAGATGTAAAAATTCTCACCAAAATCCTAGCCAATAGGATACAACAGTACATTAAAAGGATTATTCATCACGATCAAGTGGGATTTATTCCTGGGATACAAGGTTGGTTCAACATCCGCAAATCAATCAATATGATTCAATACATTAATAAAAGAAAGAACAAGAACTATATGATACTCTCAATTGATGCTGAAAAGCATTTGACAAAGTACAGCATCCCTTCCTGATCAATACTCTGCACAGCGTAGGCACAGAT